>JAPZDV010000005.1:21249005-21264922 GCA_029814665.1 Acanthurus lineatus | reverse complement strand
ACAGTCAGAGTTTCAGATTCAGGTTTGCTATCAGGCCTCGGGCTCGTTTGTAACACACACACACACACACACACACACGTACATTAATTATGAAAAAACAGCTCATGAACACAGGCAGGGGTGGGGGGTGAGGGGGCAATGTGTAATGATTTAACTCAAATAAATGTAAATAAAGTGAAGCAGTCAGACTTGAGGCAGGAAGCAAAAACCACTTGAAAGCACAGAGATCAAGCAAAGACACTGAAGAGGATGGAAAAGCTGCATGAAATGTGTCTGAATCTCTAATATTTTTGCTTTTTGTTTGGTCTCCTAAATAAACAACCGAGAATTTATCGCAAAAATAAATTCAAATCAAATCTTTGGCGACTTTAAGAACCAATCTGATCTGTTTTCTGCTGAGTGTCACAGCGTGCAGACTGACCAGCATCACCTGTTGTACCTGAGCTGAGTTTTCCCAAAAAGCTAATCACTGTTTTTTACCTGAAACATGAATTCAAAATTCAGACGGTATTAGGTTTTATTTTTGTGTGTTTATAAGGAAAATAGAAGTGAAAATAGTTTGTTGCTTTGATACATGAGGTCAGTTTGTTTTTATATTATATTTTGCTGCCAATCAGTTGAGATCACACACAAAATCTCTGTTCTTCAGGACATCACAAGCTTTAAACTGATTAAAATTAATATTTTAACTCGCAAATTTCTCACATCAAGTCCAACTGTGCTGAGTTTCAACCCATAACTTTGCGATGCTGACTTCTGTGTGTTGCTGTAAAAACTGTATGAATGACTGCGTGTGTTGTTGGACTGTTTTTACTCAACAAGTTAACACACTCTGAAGTGGTTTTGGTGTTTTTCCTGCATGTCCACAGGTTTTCATCGTGTCACAAACACATTGTCTTTGAATAAATATTTAGGAGAATCTCAGTTTTCCATTTGATTTGAATAAGCGAGATTTAAGAGGTAAACATGTGACCTCATTAAAGCTGATTGGGCGCCTTTGAGCAACGTGTCAGCGGTTTAAACTGGGCAGCTTCCAGGTGTGAAACCGTGCAGGTGTGAACGTCGAGTTTCTGCTCTCAGTGAAAAAACAAAAAGAGGAAAAAAAACTCAGCATTTTGTTGAAAGAACAACTTCGCTGCAGTTCAATTCTTGAACTGTGAAGAAGCTGGCAGCTGATAAAAGTAGACTTTCAAAGTAAAAAGTCACACACACACAAAACAGCATTATACACTCTGGTCTCACACACACACACACACACACGCTCTCACTGACCTGAGGCCTGTTTCATTTACACTCACAAGCAACATACCAGAGTATCAGCATGTCCCCAGAGAGTCAGACAGGCAGCAGCACACGGCGAAGACGCCGACGCCGACGCTGTCGATCCGTTTCCTCCGGCTCATCTCTAACACGTCTGCATCAGTTTACTTTAATAACCTTAAACATCTTTTTATATTAATTATATCGAGCAAAGTCACGTCGACAGAAATCCGTTGTGATCGAGCGAAACGTTCTCGTGCACATTTTGGAAGTCACTTCCTTCTTCACGGTTCCTCATGGCAGTGAGTTTGATAACTGTGAGTCAGATGGCAGTAAAGTTCTGTTTGAATCAGTGTGCTCAGCAGGAAATGTATGGTTTGCTCGAGAGCTGTTGAACTTAGTTTAATTCCACAGCTGGGTGAAGCTGGAAGCCCATATTGTCATACTTTTGTGGTCACAGTGAGAGTGTTTGCCATTACTGAGTGCAGCCACATGCAAAGCCATTCCTCAGCGTGATAAATGGACTAAGAAGAAGAACACCGACACTGATACCGTTAAATAAATCAACAAATTCCTGCCGTCTGTCTGTTTGTGGCTTTTCTGGCAATAAGGAAACGTTCCTCTGATGAATTAATGCATCTCTTTTTTTTCAGATTCAGATTCTGGTTTCATTCTGTAAATTGAAGTTGGTGCACGGTGGGATCCAGAAAACTACAGGGGGAGTCTGATGTTCGCAGGAGCACAAACTCACCCTGTCAGTTCAACATTACCTGACTAGGAGCCGTGAAATTAATGCCGTCGTATTGTTCTGCACCTGAACTGTTGGTTAGAAAAAAAAAAAAGCAGAGATTGCCTCAGGTGAGAACACTAAAAGGTATCTGGAGGAACTGCAGGATCCTGGAGGGCGAAGCCGACGCTCGTCAGGGAGAATTTGTGTCAAAAGATTGGACATTTTCACAGCCGGAGGGAGGGAAACACTGAACAATGCACCTGTAAAATATTTGAGTAAATATACTCAGTTACTTTCCCTCCCCTGCACACGACATGACGGTGCTGATGTTGTTGATTCAATGTTCTTTTTTTTTCCTGCAGGTGCTGTGTGGTCAGGAGCTCTTTAGGATTCAAACCAAAGGCTCATAATTCATAATAACAGATGTTCGGTGTGTCTGCTGAGGTGCCGGCTGCTTCTCTCCGCAGACTGCACACCGTTTACGCCGCGTTCATGCCAGCGGTAATGAATTAAAACATGTCTTTTCGTGGTCACACTTCGCCCAGCCCGACCACACTTTGCCCCCGAGGGCTCCATAAAGGTTTTGGAGCTTTGACTCGCTGAAACATTGTGAAACAGACTCTTCAGGGCCGCAGCGGTGGGAACTTCCTGTTAGATCATGTGACCAACATCAGCTCCGAAAACAAGGAGGCACAACAACTGATATTAATCACCTGTGTTCATCGTCTCAGTGAAAACGTGACGGATATCAACACCCTGCCTGAACCCTCTAGACCGTCTGCGGTAACAAAACCTCCCGGTTTAAGACTGTGTGTCTGAGAAAGTGTGTGTTCATGTGAGAAGGAGTGTGTTTAGGCGACGGGAAAAGGAGAGTGGGGTTTGAGTTACGGCAAAGCCCGATCTTCAGGTAACAGGAGCTGAGTCTTCCTCGCAGATGACAGGTTCCCACACCCTCCCATCACACACTCCTCGTCCTGACTGCAGCACTCAGGTATCACCGTGCAGCCAACACACACACACACACACACACACACACACACACACACGGACCTGATGAAGTGTTTGCATGCACAGCTCTCAGTGTGTGTGTGTGTGTCCTTTCAGCAGGACGACCAGCTTGTGAAATTCAAAATGAAATAACTGCATCATCGAATCACCTGAGCTTATAAAAACACACACTGTCACCTTAATGCAGGTCTGTGTGTGTGTGTGTGTGTGTGTGTGTGTGTGTGTGTGTGTGTGTGTGTGTGTCCGACATGTCCTGTCCTAGTTTTATGTCACTCTAAAGTTACAGGAATGGTTTGCACTGAAGAATAGCCAGTGGACTTGATTACTGGTTTTCCTTGCCAGTGGAGCATTAGTGGGAAAAAAGCACTCACACACACCAAACACACAATCCTCATTGTTCCTTTACAGTCAACACACACCTGAACCTGGGCGACACACACACACACGCACACACACACACCCCCCCGAGGAAAACAGGCCTCTTCGTCTGCTCGAGCTGCACACAAAAGGAAAAACATACCGTCCATTTTATAAAACACACATTAATAAACACACATGCATGTGCACAATATAAGCAAAATCACATGTTCGTGTGCAAACACACACACACACACACACACACACACTGGTAGATGTTCCAAGTGAGCAGAACCGTGATGGCTGACAGACATCCAGCCACAATAGAGACTTGTTCTCTTTGTTATGAGTATTGCTCGATTCAATTGTGAGAGATGAGGTATTAAATGAAGGGAAAGAGGTGGAGAGACGCAGACGGAGGGAAGGATCCGGAGAGAGAGAGAGAGAGAGAGAGAGAGAGAGAGAGAGAGCGAGGGAATAACACAAGTGCTTAAAAATGATGTCATTGATCGAGCCCAGCTGTGCTGCGATGATTTGGTGTTCCAGCCTTTGATTCTGTGAGCTGAGAGAGTGTGAAAATCTGTGCAACCTTAACGGAGTGTGTATGAGTGTCAAAAGAAAGAAAAAAAAAAAAGAAAGGGGGGGAAAGAAATGAATGTGTGTTGAAAAGCTGGAGCACAGTAGGCAGCTCGGCCTCTGGAGAGAGCTGCAGGCAGTAATGAAATGACAGTACAGCCCGAGCCTAAAGCAACAGCATCCTGGGCCGCGTTCACTTCACGACTCCTCGCTCGTAATGAAATGAATTACGGCCGCAGTCCATTTAGCTGCCTCAGTTTGAGGACGCTGGGACTGATCAAAGCTGTTTTTAACATCATAGTAGCACAAACGGCTCTAATAACAAGGCAAACTGTCAGCTGTGACCCCTCACTAATCCCCGCCCCCTCGAGCTGTACTCACACCAAATCATATGTTGGTACGGCAGGTTTGTGCAGCAGCGTGGGGGTGTCGACCCGTTTGAAAATGCCAATTAATCTCCGCACTCCCTCGTTACGGAGCCGCTCAGCTCTCTTCTGTCTGACATCGTGTTTTAAAAACCTAACGAGACTCACGACGGGAGCGACAAGACACTCCGCTTTGATTTCTTTTTCAGGGAATTTTAGTTTTTATTAAAGTTATTAATGTCGGCAGGATTCTGAATGATGTTTTGTAACATCGGGAAGAGAATCCTGAAGTTCTCGTTGCACTTTCTCCTGTACGTTAGCTTCCCGATAAGCTAGCTCCTGGCTTTGGAAATAATGCTGAGTTATTATTCAGACTAATAGTGAACAAGGCACATAAGAAGCTGGCAGGTAAACCCACTCTTACTGTTCTTTTAGACCCTCAAACTCTTTAAATACACATTATAACCTCACTCAATCCAAAGCTGATGAGCCTCCTGTGTCTGTTTACACTTTACAGCTGCTGATCTGTGATTGGATGATTGATATTTGGCGGAGGGATTCAAAAAATGGTCAGTTTTCATGACAGATTTGAGGATTTAACTTCTGAGATCTGGTTACCCTTTGAGAATTTACCGAAAAAAGAAGGTGATCCAAACATTTTGAAGCTTTTTGGCCTTTTTTTATTGGAACTCTTAAAAAAAAAGGACTTGAACCATCGTAAGCATGGCAAGTTTCTTATAAAGCAGATCATTTTCTGCTGCCAGTTTCAGTGACAATGTTTTCACAAAAAAAGTTATTATACTTCCAGCCAAGAATAAATGGCTCGACCATCTGGACATTATAATTTTTCATTCTTTTTTGAACTGCCATCCAAAACAGTCTGCGCTCAAAAAAAAAGGAGGCCTTCTATTCAACCCGCGGGGAAATTTAAGGGCATTACACAGGAAGAAGAGGCCCGCTGCCAGGCCGCCTCAACCTGCTGGAAACAGATAGGCTTTCTTTCCTGTATTCTGATCATCTCAGAAAGCTTGACATTTGTTTTCTCTGCTCCGTTTCCTCACTCCCAGGGAATAGTCCGATAGTCCACAAACCGCGCTCATTCAAATTCAAATTATCATATGCAAAAGGATGACATTTACCATCCCGACGCCGAGATATGATTCCTCACCAGCTCTCCCTAAATCTCTCCTATGGAGCAGGCGGCGGAAATAAAAACGGATGTGTGTCGTTGCGAACTTCCCGAAGGTCTCACCTCCGTCAGCTCTCGTTAACGGAGGAACGCGAAGGCTCATCTCACGCGGTAACAGATCCTGTGACACGGTGACAGCGAGTCAGCTGACCTTCGCCTGTGTGACTGACAGCAGGGTCAGGAAACCACACGGATGATCGGGTCATCTGAGGAGATCCAGCAGCAGCTCCGAGCTTTCGGCTGGATTTTAATAGAACCATTAAATTTAACACGAGTGTGTGTTTTTTTGCGAGCTGTGCTTCGTTGGTTTGATATGAAAAAATATATATCTGTATAAAAAGTCACGCACGTGTCGACTTAACATCTCAGCTGCTGTTTCACAGAGGCACACATTCATAAAACACTGTGCTGACCTAATCCCTTTTGTGCTGTTAATCTCACACCGTCACACACACACACACACACACACACACACTGACGCACCTGGGATTTAGCTCGCTGGCTTAAGCTGAGACAACTCGTTGATAAAGCAGCGAGATGATGTATAGCCATACTGATAAGGAGCTAATACCCCACGAATCCTTAATCAAGGCCTCGGCCGAACTGTTCCACCGAGACACGGCGGATTAACATGCACAAGGCTTCGTCCTGCAGAGCTGATCTTATCTCCTCTTACCTCTTTATGCCACTTCACCCCTGACCACCGCGATGAGCCCGGGACCCGCTGACAGGAGACACTGTGAAGAGAAAGCATTGTGTCAGTCAGACAGACAGAGAGGAGGAGGAGGAGGAGGACGGAGCTCTTTATTTGCTGTTTGAATCTTAGAGAAAAACGTCTGAGATGCAAAGATTCAACATCGAGCTGTTTACCTGAAAACACAGGTGACAGTTGTTGTGTAAAAGCTGCCATTTAGCACAAAACTCAGGACGGAAAACAGTCATATCAGCTACCATTAACAGGAGGACACACTGATTATCATCAAGTTATTTATGGAGACTTTTCTCCTCAACTTAACTCCTTTATTGTTTCATTCATAACTTTCATATGTTCAGACGATGCTACAACTTTGTTTACTAAAAGTTTAGTCTGAGAGAGAGACTGAAGTACGAGTCATCGGCCTCCGTGGTGCATTCAATTGTTGGGAAATTTGAGACATTTAATGTCACACTAGAAAAAAAAATTAAAGACAAACTCTTCTACTTAAAAGTACAGGCCTTCAAAAAAAGATTAATATCATAATATGTTGTGAGCACCAGTGTAATAATACAATATCAAGTACAAACAGATTAAATAGTATTTACTCTTTTTTTACTCTTTTTTGGCTGAATGATGAGCTTTCGACTCTGTTTTCCTCCAGTTTTTGAACCGATCTTTACAAATCTTGCATAAGAAGTTGCTTTTTGAATGTGAGATCCGTCACACACAACCTTTCGTACAGTTTCGTGACGTGACGTTAATCCAGCTCTCCTCCACAGACGGGAGGAGGTGAATTACAGACGAGCTCCATGTCTCCTCTCTCCTCCCTCCTGTCGTCTCCTCTCCGTCCCTGCTTCCCTCATCTTTTCTCACTTCGCTGTAGGGGCAAATATCCTGTCTGGACTTGCAGAGTTGCAGCTACCTCACACACACACACACACACACACACACACACGCTTGCAAAGATGCACACATCAAAGCAACAAGATAAGTAGAGACGCAGCTTGACTGAAAGTGTGAGACGGCAGGTAGGAGGCGGTGGCCGGGAGGCAAAGCCATTTCTCTCCATTTGTTTTTCTGGTGGAGGTGATGGATGGAGATAGGACGTCTCTCTCTCTCTCTCTCTCTCTTTATCTCACTCGTTCTCTCGCTCTTCCTCACTTTCTCTGAGTGTGACAGAGAGACAGAGAGAGTGTGTGGGCGTCTGACGGATAGTTTGCGAGTAAGAGAGGGTGTGGGCATTTTTATGTGACACCTACGAAACAATGAACCAAGTTGGATGTGTTATCAGTGTGTGTGTGTGTCAGGTGTGTGTGTGCCACGCTTTAAGACAGCCATTAAGGTGTATTATTAAATCATTTTCAAAATGGAGCATAATGGAATAACTGCACTTCAGGGGTGAAAGAGACCGTTTAAAAAAACCACAGAAACACTCAGGGAGAGACAGAAAAACCAGCGTGTCCCAACATGACAGGAAATAAATAACAAACGCAAGCAAACACACTCATTACTGGTGTGTGTGTGTGTGTGTGTGTGTTTTGAGTTTTGTCATAAATGGCTGCAATAAAATACAACAATCCCAAAGGCGATGTAATGTCACATTCAATAAGAGTTGTTATTAAACGCTGTGTGTTGGTATTATTGTCATCTTTGGGGCTTTGTTCCATGTTCAGTTTTATTCAAAGCATCTTCAAGGGCTTTTTATTTTTATTTACGAGAAAGTGATCTGATACGCTGTCACTGTCTCGTCTTTGATTTACGATTTTGAAATGTGGATAAAAATATCAATGGAACCAGTGAAACAAATGAGCGGCACATGAGCTCTTCTCTTTATTACAGCTGATTGAATTTTTAACGAACAGCACAGAGTTTGTGTGTTTCTCGTATGAAAACAACTTTAATCCTTTAAATTACGTTCATGTAAACAAGCCTGACCACTTATAAGCACACAGAGACAGAAACCAAAGTCTTTGTTCATATTTTTCTACATTTTAAGGGCCAGTTTGACAGAAAGAAACGTGTTTATTTGCCATCTTGTTCAGAGTTTTATGAAAACAATGAAACCTTGAAGCTGCTGGGACGAATGGAGTCTGATGTCGTAACTTCCTCTAATAATAATTATAAATATGTTTATCAATGATAAAGGTAAAGGTAAATAGATGTTTTAAAGAAATGCTGCTCGTGTGTTGGCACCCCTAACACACACACACACACACACACACACACACACACACACACACAGGTAAGATTATCCGCGGGGCTTCCTCCTCTTTATTCAAGGGAATGCATTTGTCTGAATTCTCGGTTGCCCCCCAGCAGAGAGGAACAGGCTGATCCGTTGACCCTCCACACAGCCGAGCTGACCCCAGACCACCGGCCCCACAGGTAGCTTTATTATCCTGCACCGACTGAACGTGGAGCGCCGCTGGGCCCCGTTTTTTTTTTTTCTTCCTGTCCACACAGCAGTGAAAACCCGAACCTGTACCCTCACTGACCCTCAGAGAGCCACTTTGTCGTAGCTTTTGCAAATCTGCAGAGGCTAACAGTGCAAAAATAAAGGCTGTTGAGTCAAATAAAGGTACATGTAACGCCGCTGAGAGTTAGAAAACAATATTTAGCATTTCAAACAGCTGGTTTTTATGGTTTTATCAAAATATAAAGATTAAATTTACCATTTGGTTAAGGAGGAATTTTTGTTTTTAGATTATTTACAAACCTGTATTTGAGTATTCAACAGGTTCAGGCTCAGGACTGATTTAAAAAAAAGAGAAAAGGAAAGAAGAGAAAAAGGGAAAAAATAAGGGAAAAAACAGAATAATAGCAGGAAGCAGGGAGTGATGGGAGGGAGGTGGAGGAAAAGCAAAGACGACAGGAAATGTGGAGGATTGGCAGCTACTGCTGAGATAAGAGGATGGTGAGGTAGAGCGGAGGAACACAGAGAGGAAATGGTTGTGGCTGAGGATGGAGTGGTGGGTTTCCATGGTGACTGAGTTGCCTTCATGTTTTTCTTGGCCGTACTTTGTGTGTGTGTGTGTGTGTGTAAGTGTGTGTGTGTGTAAGTGAGTGTGTGTGTTTTTTCACGATACAGTATGTGCATTTACATATTTGTAAGAATTCAGTCACAAACAAAATATTTTGTTTTTCTTTCAGATTCAATATGAATGTGTCTGAATCCTGCAGGTGTGTGTGTATTGAGTGTGTGTGTGTGTGTGTGTGTGTGTGTGTTTAAGTGATTGTGTGTTCATCTATAACTGTCTGCATAATGTCGACCATACTTGAACAATATGCTTCATGCCAACCCATGAATTCTCTATATGCCCCTCCCTGCATAAAGAATACCAGTGTGTGTGTGTGTGTGTGTGTGTGTGTGTGTGTTTGTGCGTGTGTGTGTGCATGTGTGTGTGTGTGTGTGTGGGCGTAGTGCCAATCAGATGCTGGCGCCTTTCACGCTGGCGGGCTTGCCCAGGTCAGACATATCCCAAAGACCCCATACACACTATTACAACCCCCAAACACCAGCCGCAGGCAACATGCACCCTCTTCTCACACACACACACACACACACATGCACACACACCCAGACACACACACAAACACACACACATAAACACACAAGGAGTGCATAATTATCTCTCTATCTCAGTACAGGGTCAGACCACGCAAAAGGAAAAAAAAACCAAAACAAAAGCCCAGCCCCTTCCCCTTCGGGTGCTGCGTGTGTGTGTGTGTGTGTCTGCGTATGTGCGTGTGTGTGTGTGTGTGTGTGTGTGCAGCAGACAAACACACACACACTTGCAAACCAGCAGGGTCAGACTGAGATCTGGCAGCGGTTCAGAATGGACAGAGGCTGATGCACTTGTTTGATTTCGAATGATAACAAGCAAAATGCAAAACTAATCTAAATCCAAGACTGCAGGGTAAGAGCAGAGGCTCATGGGTAATTGGCATCCCTCTCTGTGATTCGTAAACGCTTGTCTATGAATATGTTTATCAAGACCGGAGATAATGGTGTTTTTTTTTTGTCCTGCAGAGTAACATCTTTGTTATCTTATCTCCTCTGTTTACTTTCTAATCCCTCATCATTTACGAAGCCGTCGCGTCGTATCGTCGCGTCGTATCGTCCCGTCGTATCGTCCCGAAATCTGCCGCCTCGCACACGAAACAGGCTCAGAAGGACGATGCATGCTAACATCAGGGTTCAGGAAGAGTTTCCTCGGCCCGTAAGAGGGTTATTTCCGTTGAAAGCGCCTGTGGCAGAAGCAGTGTTTGGGGTTGATCTTGTGTCATGGTTATGTAAATAACTCGCCCGCACTGCCCTCATGTTACCTGCTGCTGGGGGGGCCGCTGACGGAGCGTCGCAGGCTCTGATGAACAGCGGCTGATGTGCTAATGCAACATGATGCACGGTGATAATATGCACTGAAGGGATGCACACCTGAGGTTTGCACCATTCAGGGATTTTACAGCTCTTTTAAAACTGATGGCATCTTGTTGGAAATAAGTGCTCCACCTTGTTTACTTTGCAGATCTGCCTCCTCCAACTGAAAGAAAAATGTGTAGATTCAGATTTACTGTGACAGATTCTGTTCTGTACTTACACGGCATGTTTTCTGTTACAGAGCAACACTCAAAAAATGAGCCACATTACCAACAGTAGTGAAGTGAAGTAGAAACAATCCTGACATTATGGCAAAGAGGTCTGTGTGTTTTGTTACTGACGTATCCAGTGGAGATAGCATGCTAACCAGCTAGCCCCTTGAACTCGTGTCTCAAGCTTAATTTCCCTGTCAACTCTAAGTTGGAGGTGAAAATCCATCCATTTTTATGCCTCTTCTGTCTCGGATTGTCGTGTTTTTTGAGTACCTGGAGTCAGAGACCTGGCTAAAGTCACACCGGGAGGCTGTGCTCGGTCCAGGTCCTGCTGGGGGGCTGCTGGCTGCAGGACTGACTCTCACTCGTGCTGATTCAAACCCACTTCCAGTCAAACCGATCAGCTAACAGGGTCGCTAGCAGTACAGCTAACTGAGCTAACAAGCTCAGGAAAGCTAGTAGCTTCAACCAAAGAGAGCTACAAAAAAAAGCAGCAGTAAGAGGTTACTATGGTGACGAGCTGTCCCCTGTTTTCCACACAACACACCTTCAGAGGCAATTTGAGGTTTTAAGTTTAGAGTACTCGTCAGAGGGGATTTTGACCCCGCCGCCGTGCAGCCGCAGTGAAACGGTCCACAGGAGGACTCACAGAGGGCTGCATGATTGCAAAATTTGCATTGTAGTGGGACTCAGAAGAACGCAGCAATCAGAACAAACAAATTACATATTTATACTACTTGTGCAAAACAATATCAGAGGAAGCAAGTAATCTAAATTCAATTTGTGTTTGCCGGAGGCAAATTATTCCAAGGAGCTGATCGTGTCTACATACAAATAGCTTGGTGCAAAATCATCATGAATGCTAATCACTTGTTCTCGAGCGCAGTCCGACGTTTGCATAGTCTATACATAACTAAGGAGAATCATGTGAGGTCAACAGGGTGCGGCGTCCCTCCTGTTTGCTCAGATGATCTTATGCAGGGAGAGAAATAATATCTTGGAGCTGTTGGTAAACACAAACAGGTGCTGAGTGTCTGCTCGCGGTGACTCAGCCGTACGCTGTAGGCTGAGACTTCACAGAGTCGTGTTTACGCTAATTTGGGGGTAAACACATTGCAGCAGAAGCCTTCGTCTGGAGGCAGCTCTCTGTTTTGTCTGTGGGGGCTCTGCACATGCAGAGGCCGCAGTTTAACCGCAGCCGGCTGCTGACGAAAACGCCGAGGCGTCGGGAGCTCGGCAGCACGCTGTTTGATGCACTTACCAAAAAAGAAAAACACAAGAGCAGAAAACCACAGTTCTTCCCTTCGGTGTCGCCATTGATCGAATTAACAGTTGGCAAGTAGCTCATCGATCGAGCAAGAAGTGCAGAGGCAGCCGCTCTGGCCTCCATTAATATCAGCACTGCTGTAATCGCACTGTTCACTTAACAGCTGCCAGTCATCCTAATGTCTCCATAATGCAACGATGCAGCACCCTGGAGGGGGGGTCACTCTGATTGGCAGCCATGCAAGGTCCCACTCCCTTCCTGTCCATGTGAGACACCGTGGGAAGAGAGATGGAGGACGGCAGTGCCGGGAGTGATGGGATGTGAAAATAAACCAAAAAGGAGAGAGGGGGGGTGTGGTGAAATAGGGGAGATGTGGGGGAAGACAAATGTGATGGCATGGAGAAACAGAGTGAAGGGGGAGGGAGGGGGAGTGTGGAAAGATAGAGTGTGGAACAGGGAGGCTGGAGTGGAAATTTCAAAGATAAAATGAAGGACGAGTAAAGTAATGATGCAGAAACGGATGCTGAGAAAACACTGAAGTCTGCGTCCACACACAAGTTTCCACACCGAAGAGTCTGCAGAGAGAGGGAGTCAAGAAGGGCAGTGAAATAAGGATTTTCACCAAAGGGACACCACTTTTATTGGCGCTTTAATCTCGTGTTCAGTGGAAAAATCAGAAAAGATGCAGCGAAACGTGAGAAACAGGAGTTTAAACTGCGGCGAGAGATCAGCGGAAGAACAAATGCTGCTCCTCAAAACCTCAGAATCCAGATTTTTTTAAGTTTCAACAGTAAAACTTTTGTCGTTTTGTAAAAAAAAAAAAAGAAAGAAAAAGATTAATGTTTGTGTCGTAGTGGGAAAAGCTCTCGTATCACAGAGGTA
The DNA here is from genome assembly GCA_029814665.1 of Acanthurus lineatus. Taxonomy (NCBI): domain Eukaryota; kingdom Metazoa; phylum Chordata; class Actinopteri; order Acanthuriformes; family Acanthuridae; genus Acanthurus; species Acanthurus lineatus. The sequence goes on along the minus strand of JAPZDV010000005.1, from coordinate 21,252,001 downwards.
ATGACCGGCCTTTTGGGAGGTGTGCGCAGATTTACTCCGAACTCAAAGTGAATTTAAAATTAACATATTGTCCTCTTGGCAATAAAGACATTGGGCTCCTTCCAGCTGGACCATCATTAAGCATGTTGAAGGGAGGTGGGAGGTGATGAGGAAATATGGCCTGTGCTGGATGTGGGCGGGGGTTAAAAAGGCTACGAATGGAGGGTTAAACAGGGTTTGAGGGGGAGGTACGGGGTCATGAGGGACCGCCGAGGTGATGGTTTACTTTGCACAATTCCAGGGGATTAGAGGCTCCACATGCATGGATAATGCATGCAGGGCCTAATTATTCAACGTCTGGCGGAGGATTGATGACAAGCCGAGATCACACACATCAGCAGCACCACCACCTCTGGAGAGGAACACAAGAGGAGCGAAGGAGCGAAGCCTACAGAGGTGACCGGGAGGCCGAGAGCAGAAAATGAAGATGAATAATTGAAATGAAAGTGGATTTGAAACACAGAACATGAGGTTGGAAATGAAAATAAGTGGAGGAGGAGGAGGAGGAGGAGGAGGAGGAGAAGTGCTGCAGCTGTGCAGGAGAAGAGGACGAGGAGGAAGGAGAGCTGGAGGAGATGCTGGCTTTTGATTATGTAAAGCACAGTCAGGTGTGGAGAGTGTTGAGAGGCTGTCACCCTCACATCAAGGACACACACACACGCTCTCACACACTCTCACACACACTAACACACACACACACAAAGACTCAGTTCTTACACATCAGGGCTGAGACTCGCAGACAAAGAAATAAAGCACATGTGTGCTGTATCTGTAAGATAAAACTCAGAGGAAACCAAACTCAGATTTGCATGCAACACTCTGCCTTTGTGTGTGTGTGTGTGTGTGTGTGTGTGTGTGTGTGTGTGCGGTAGTGTGTGTGCGTGCAATGCTATTTGCAAGTATTATGAATGGCTGGTTGGCTGAATAACTGACAGGCTGTAAACTAGAAGACTGACTTGATAATGAGCAAACTGTGAAAAATCCTGTATTTGTCTGAAGTTGGCGGATTCAGACATGAATAATGTGATTGTCTATCACACTGCGGTGGAATTTTCTCTTTGACAAGCTCACAAGTAAGCGCAGAAATCTGCAGCTCTCTGGTCATTGGTGTTTCCATTTGGGTGCAAACTTAATGACATTAATGCCCGCTGAGTGAGATTTCGTTATCAAAGGTGGACAAAAGTCATGACAGCATTTATTTCATGTTAAAAAAAAAAAAGTTTGTGCAGCTTTTGTAACTTCACTCTCTCATCTGACTGGAACTTGGATGAAAAAAATCTTAATCTATTAACAGAAAATGTCTGAAAAAGATCCGTCCATTCGTCCATTTTTGGCTGATCAAGAAGCACAGACGTCTCTCCTCTAAATAACGTCTTCTAACTCCGTCTGAGGATCCAGGGGCAGTTGTATTTTACCCCCCGCGGTGGAAAACCAGTTGGATTTGCCCCATAAACCTTCAAGGAGAAGCATCCAGGAGGCGTCCTGATCAGATGCTCAGTCTGACAGTGTGTTCCCTCCTGTGTTTTATCTGGAATAAGACATGAGAAAATAAACCAGTCCACTGCTATTTGTATAGTAATGCATAAGATTATAAACTGAACTTTAGTCTTTTTCATTTTCCAACTCAAACTTCAAAATGTTGCACATGTTGCTGTTAAACTTGCATGTGATTGAATTTGTTGCCATCTTGAAACACTTTATCCAATTCTTCAAATGAATCAGTCACAAATAGAGATTTTTGTGATGGACAGTTTGGTCAGGAATCTTTACTGTGTATTAATTCATCACCTGTCTGATCACCTGAAAACATTATTTTTTTATTTTTGCAGCGTCACAGTGTTTCAAACTATGACAGAACGCCTGGTGAGGAGTGTGTCGGTACAAATAAAGATGGCTGAAAGAACCAAAATAAGACCGAAGTTGTGATAAACTGGAACTTTCTCATGGTCAAGTCCTCTTTCGCTCCCACTCACAAGACACCCCCCCCACCCCCACCCCCCCACACACAGAGCAACAGTCTGTCATCACATACACATACATGCACACCTCTACACACTCTGAACAAAAGCTCCTCTGTAGTGAACACCTAACCTCGAGAAATATGACTTCTCGTCCTCCTGCCAAAGAGCTCAGCTGACAGCTCGTAACAAAAGGACAGCGGGGGGGTTGTGTGTGTGTGGGGGGGGGAGGTATGTGTGCAGACCTACACCACAATCACACCGGGTGGGGATGTTTATGTGTCTCTGTAGCAATGCATCACACACACGTATGGATCGGGTGTGTAGAAGAAGAGTCCTGTGTCATGCGGCCGATCCTCTTTCAGCCCAAAGCATTCTGGGAATAGTAGGAGATGGTGTTTTGGGAAAGCACCCATTGAGGGGGAGAATAGCAAAGTGTGCTAATGTTATGAGTATTTATTGTCAGACTTAAGTCAATTGTAGTCAATGAACGTCATCTGAGCTGGGGGAGGAAGGCTGAGAGTAATGACCCCCACTCCCTAATTGACATGTGTGTGTGTGTGTGTCTCAGCACGTGCACACACACACACACACATGCAAGCACATGAATGCATATTCACAGATGCTGAAATTTAAACATCAAGGCCCACAGGGACAGTTTGCAGAATGCACACACAAACACACACTCACGTGCACACACACACAACTGATCAGAAAGCGTTTTGTGTGCAACAGACAGACACACACTCACACACACTCTCACACACACACACACACACACACACACACACACACACACGCATGCTCGCAGACTGCACTCAGCAAAATAAAAATCTCATTATGCTCATGAACCTGAAGGTATGAGAGCAGTCTCTCATCTCAACCCATGGCCCGGAATATTAAAAGGCTTTCTGCTTCCCTCCAACTCCCCGGCGGGGGGGGGGGGGGGGGGGGGGGGGGGGGGGGGGGGGGGGGGGGGGGGGGGGGGGGGGGGGGGGG
>JAPZDV010000005.1:21191095-21205080 GCA_029814665.1 Acanthurus lineatus | reverse complement strand
TAACAAGGACTCCCTACCTCCTTCCCACCCTCCATCTCACTTCCTCCTCTGCCCCCCCCCTGCCCCCCACCCCCGTCTCCTCATCGAGCTGACCTATGGCTTTCCAGCGGAGACCGAAAAGCACATTACGGACAAAGCTCCTTAAAGGTTTTGCGTGTGCGTACGAGCGCGCGCGTGTGTTCATTTCATAAACCTGTTAGCACAACATATATAATTTTACAGTCCTGCGACGTGTCGGTCGCCATCACAACGCCGTCACAACGCCGTGTTCGCCGTCAGCAACCATCGGCCCGACGCCGTGTTGCGTTCGAGGCCGATGTGCACATGTGCTCCCACGTGTGTCTGAGAGGTCAAAGTTCACAGGGTGTGAAGGGCAGTGAACCGCACAGAAGGTGTATTTAGGTCTCGTCTGGCACACATTTCGCTGCTTGTGTTGCCTCATTTCTTCTTCTCCTCCTCCTCCCTTCCTCTCTCCCTCGTTCCCTTTGCCCTATTAAATCATTCAACACATCAACACCCATCGACTCTGCAAATAAAAACAAAAAAAAAACAGAAACATCCTCCTTGTCAAGCCTCCAAAAAACAATTTTTTTTTCCAGCTTGGCTGCAACGTTTTCCTTGACATTTTAAAAAAGAAAAAAGAAAACAAAATCTGTCAATCTGGAGTGATTTTTAAAGTTTAAATCCTTCGTCCACTTTAAATGCGGAGTAAAACACACCGTCGCTCTGCCAAGGCTGCAGTCCTGCAGGCCTGACTGGGATTTCAACAGAATGGGATTGTTGAATGGGCCGAGCCTGGCTCCGTGTCCTGGCCCGGCTCGGCACAGCCAGACAAGGCCAGGCCGGACAGGCTGACAGACTAGCTGGCTAGAGTTAACCAGCTAATCCGTAATACTGGGGGGGGTCACGTTCGAGGAGGAGGAGGAGGAGGAGAAGGAAGGAGGAGGAGGAGGAGGGAGGGATAGACCTGGTTCATACAAGACCCTCACAAATGGATTTAGTCCCCAACTACTGCTGGCATTACAGCAGCCAGATAAGACCCACAGAGAGGGAGGGGGGACAGGAGTGTAAGAGGGGGAAAAGGAGGAAAAATAGTGAGAGAGATTAACCGGAAACACTCCGGCCGATGTGAGACTGTGAGAAACTCTGCAGGGACTCGAACGAGCACGAAGAGACGGGAAGGAGACGGAGGGAAGCTACGTCTCGTTTTCCTCCACCATCCACTCCATCTTCACTGTGAATTACAGAGTTTCTCTCTGCTTCTCAACTGGCAACGCGGTCAAGATTGAGTTTGTGGGCTGAAAAAGACCCGTCACACACACTCTCACACACACACACTTACACACACTCTCACACACACGCAAACACACACACACACACTCACACACACAAATGCAAAAACAGGCTCCGCAACAGGAGGGGAAAGGCCATCAGGAAAATTCACTCACCGGCTGTGACAAAGTACCGCTCGAGACCAAACTGACAGCTTGAGTGTGCTTGGAAAAAAATGTTCCAGCACACACACACACTCTCACACACACACACACACCTTCAAATACACACACACACACTCACACACACACACATTCGTCACATGAAGTCTCAAACAAGTGAAGTGTGACAAAAAGAAGAGTCCTCATTTTGAAAGTGTGCCCGAGTCTGTGTGTGTGTTTTAAAATTAGCACTAGCAACGAGTACACATCCCTCCACCCCCCCAACAACTCACCCCACCCACAACCATCCTCACCCACCTTAACTTGATTTACCCTCCTTAACTTAATTTTCCCTCCTTAACTTAATTTTCTCCTGTTTATGAAATCAAGAGGGCGGAAAATCAGCCTGCGTTTAACGAGACAGTCGATTGTGAGCAGAACTGCAGATAAAGACTCCGAACTCTCGTCTCCATTTTCTGCTTTTCGTCTGACGCAACCGGCTAATAACGAGAGAGAAATCCTGATGGTTTGTACACCTGTGCTAGCATTTGGAGCTAGTTTTAGATTAGCATGTAATAGTTAAGCTAATGTTAAACGTAGCTGAGAGGTATTTTTGTAATTCTGCAGGATAATGTTTTAGTCTCATTGATTATTAACTTAATAATCTGAAATTTCAGGGTTAAGATTTAAGCATTTTTTTTTAAATTCTTCACATTAATCTGATTTTTTTAAAAAAAGATAAATATCCGAAGCCCCATCAGAGAGACTTGTAGAGATTGAAAAGCTACTTTCTGAAAGCTGCTTCACTACAATTGCCAAAATCTTTGGGTATAATTAATACACAATGCGCTGCTCAAAGACAATGCCGGGCTTCTCATTAATAGTGGAAAAGAGCAAAGCCATGGCAACCACTAAAGAGGCATCTCAGAAAGACACAGGAAGGGAGAGACAGTCTAGCGAGTGAGAGAATCGGAGAATGAATGGATTGATGTGTCCCAGAAAGACGGAAGGAAAAGAAGAAGAAGAGAGACAAAGGCAGCTATAATCTAAATACTGAGCGTAATTGCCATCCGTCGGGTTGCTGTGGAGCGTGAAGCCATCATCACAGCACCGGGGTTACGGGCTGGTTAATGCCCGTCACCGCAGAGTGCCCTAATTGCCCGTGACAGGGGGCGCCTTTGCGTTTCGGGTGACTCTCAGAAACAGGCTGGGGCAAAGCAGGGGTCACCACAAATACCCAAAGCCGTTTAATAAGCAGCACTACCAATCACCAGAGCTCGAAAAAAAACACACAAATATGTCAAATCCACTAATTAAATCCACTTAAGTTCAAGTTACATATTTAACACTCAATTATTACAGCGGTGATAAGTGGCTTAATTATAATTTTGGTGCAAAAAGGCACAGTTTGATTCAGAGTAGTGGCAAAAAATCCACGTTTCCTGCCTTTCTCCTCACTTCCAGATTTCCCAGCATCAACTATGTCTGTTTTTTTTTTTTTTGTTTTAATCCTGCAGCCCATTTTCATAATGTGATAATGATGCCACTTCCAGGCTGACACTGTGAACCTGGCTGCATCAGTTTGAATTAAGAACTGATAGTTTCAATCAGACAAATGAGACCAAAGAAAAAAAAAAAACCTCATAAAGTGCATTTTAAATTCCTGTCAGATTTAATGGGAGGAATTTTCTCCCTCAGAGCTCGTGCCACAATCAGAGTCGCAGGGGAAGTGACAGGACTATTTTCTGTTGTGACTGAAGCAAAAGGTGATTAAAGCCGTGATGAAATCTCGCCGTGCATGTCTGCTCCGACTCTAAACTCAGCCTCGTCCTTCTTCTGCCCTCTTTAGCTCATCTCTCTCTCTGTCTCTTTGCTTTGCCCTCATTCCCTTCAGCTCCCTCTCTCCTCCTCTTTAGCTCCCTTTACCTCTCCCTCTCCCTCCCTCGTTAGCTCTGTTTCGCTTTCGTCACTCTTTCTGCCCTCTTTCCCTCCTTATTCATCTCCCTCCCTCTCTCTCTCTCTCTCTCCCTCTTTAGCTCATGCAATCATGGAGCTCGCCGGGTTCTCGGCTGCAGGCCATGCTGCCGCAAACAATCACATCAGACTCATCTGCTCTCAACTGGAGCGGCATTGTGAGCGGCCACTTTGAAAAAGGCAAACAGAAGCACACACGCATGCATGCACGGGTACGCAAACATGCACCCACATCTGCAGACGCACAGCAGCCTTGTCTGAGCAAACATACACGCAAACGAAGAGTCCATATTACCCACACAGCCGCAGACGTACGCATGCACAGGAAGCCGCCTGTCGGCCTCGGCTGCAGGATCGTACAGGACGCCTGATGTCACAGTTGTTTGAATCTAAAGAGGTGGCTTTGGAGTCTTGAGGGGGTGTGTGGGGGGGGCATACCCATCTAATCTAGGTCTAGCTTTGGCACAATACTCAACACAAGGCAGCGCTAATCCAATTGGTTGAGATCCGTAGCATTGATGTGGAGGCCTTGGCAATTGTGAGAAGAAACGGAGGATTAAACGCTGGTTAATTAATTACGTATCGAGTGCTCACTCCAAAAGACTAATGAAATCCTCACGGTGAACTTTCTGAGGCAGTGTCACAGTCCGATGGATCTTGGACAGCGCTGCCGGAGGAAAGGGGGGGGGGTTGGACACACACGTGGAGACAAACACACACACACACCAAAACAAGGCGAAGATGTTTCCACGTTGAGGAACGAGGAGCACGGCGAGCCTCAAGTGTACATGATGCCTTATTTATTCATCCCCATACGTTTTATACGCAACACATGCAGCTACACCCACAAACAAATGTTTAACACATTGGCTCACCACAACACTGCAAGGTATAAACAGCCGTGGATGCGACTCCACCCACGCACACCTCTCTCATTCTGTCTCCTGGTTTTCTTTTTTTTTTGGTGTTTGTTTGTGCTTCGCCTCTGGTGTTTAGCCATGCAGGACTGGAGCTTCTCCAAGCGGACGGCTCAAAATTAAAAGGAACAGCACTAAATACACAAAATAGTGCCACAATGCAACTGCAGCCGGCTGTTTAAAGCTGCAGAACCGAGGCCAGAGCCGAGCTAACCAAGAGGAGGCAATTAACAGCAAAACCAGGAACACTCCAACGGAGGAACAGCCCCCTCGCTCCCCTCTTTAGGCTACACATTAGCATTTTTTGTAGCCGTGAAGGGAGGCGGGTTGGTGGCGGCGGGGGGGAGGAGGAGGGGGTGAGGGAATTTGCAAGGAATGCAAAATTGGATTTTTCAAACCCTCTTTTTAAAGTTACAGATTGAACTTTCCCGCTGCTCTGCAGGCTGATGGAGAGAGGAGCTTTCAGAGTGAGATATTCTCGTCTGGTGACAAAGAGCCACGGAGGGAAATACGGATCATAGATGGATGGATGGATGGATGGATGGATGGATGGATGGAGTGACGTATGTTCAGCTGTGTGTGCACAGACACGCTGCAGCTCAGGGACGATGTGTTTGTGTTTTCCTTCCCTCCAAACCTCGAGTACCTGCGACGGTCTGACCTGCACCTTCTTGTCCATGTTCTTCATTAACCTGAACTTAACCTGTTGTTTTTTTTGTCCTCGGACGCTGTTCCTCCACAGTGCGATCACATTCAGCTGCAGGAGCGCAGTCAGAGCACCGGGAGAAGCCGGGTAAGTAAACACCAGCATTGGCTCATCAATAATTAACTGCAGCGTTTGGGTGGGGGGGTGAGGGGGGAGCTGAGGAGGAGATGAGAGGAGGGCGATCGTGTCTGCGCCTCTTCAACCAGAAGCCTTTGTAGTTCTTTAACACACACACTCACACAAACCACATCTAATGGTGTGTTCAGTGTGCACATGCATAGGTGTTTTTGTATGTGTGTGTGCCCCCCCCTCCGCCTGCACAGTCAGCCCATATACACTTTATTAAACCGTACGTGTTGTTTTGCATTGTGAATCAGTGTCAAACTTTGAACCGGCTCCATGTTTCTGGCAGAGTACATGTCTCAACTGTAAGACCGACAGAAGTACCTGTTTCCCAGGCAGACATGCCCCGCCATGCAAATCACATGCAGCTGTGACACATTAGTGACAACACTGCTGCATGTTTGCTTTAAACTGAGGTAAGCAGGGCTCAGTGAGCATACTGTGGTTGAACCTGTTTGTCTGAAACAGGTGTTGCACAGATCTCTCAGCAGGACTTTGGAGAACTGAGGAGCTCAGGGGAACATTTTCATTCTCACGAGTCGAGCTCTGCAGCCAGTTTATGTGGGTTTTTTTTACAGTGTGTTGCTAGTTTGCGCGTTTGTTTTGCAAAAATTTAACTTCCTCTCCTCTGGTATGATGTTTGGATAAGAAGAGATATTTCTCTCCTTCTCTCTTAACTCTCCTTTCTTCCCTTTCTTTCTACTCAGTCAGAAATATGGCCTTCCACTACTCTGACAGCTCACAGATGGCTGTGGCAGAGCCTCACAGATGGTCCTATCTGCCGCGCACCCCCTATCAGCGCCACACAGATGGTTCAGTCCACCTCCCATGTTTCAAACCGGGGGGCCGTCACTAAACCCCATCAGAACTTCCTCCCAGGATGGCGTTGGTACATCACAGGCAGCCAGCAAAGCGAGTGGCCACACGGGCGCCATGAGACTGATGATGAGTCATTTCTTGGCCACAAGGATGAAGGGCGACTGTGAAGAGTGTGAACTGCTCACAGCTGAGGACCTTTAAGGGTTCAGCGTTCTTCAAGACACTATAAAGGCGTGTAATGGGATTGGGGGGGGATTCAGATGCTGTTTTAGGTTCTGATAAAGGCCTTTTAATGTCAGAACAGCTCTGAGTGAAGTTTTTCCTCACATGAACGCTGTGAGATTCTCACCTTTCCGTTCAGATCCTGCTGGAGGTCTGATTTATACAAGATGCAAATCCCACATGGACAATCTCTGACAACACTACAGATCCCTCTGAATCGACTTTAAGTAGAACTTCAAATGGGTCTAAAATGTTGCTTATGTCTGTGCGATCTCCAGGGAAAAATCATCTGCGATGTTCACTTTATCTGCTGATAAAAACCCGCTGACTTTCCCTCAAATTCATCTTTTTTTCAGTTTATTATCTACATATTTCAAAATGTCCATCAGCAGCATGGAGGGGGGGTGCGTGTGCTTGCATTGCACTGCGTGAATGCAGTATTGACTGCGAAGTAAAAGCAATTCTGCAAAAATGGTGAGTCTTGAAAAATTGATACCCCAAACTAATGTCAGCGTTCAGCGTCTCTGTTTGAGGAGTTATTGACCGAAACAAGAAAAAATGCACAACCAAGCGGAGAACTTTAGCCTGAAATCTGAGGTATGTCACAAACAGCTGCTTCTGAAACGCTGCCGAACTGTTTACGGCTGTTTTTCCCCTTAAATTAGCCAGGCCTAATTTACTGCCCCTTCAGCGAGCAGACGTGTACTCACAGATGATGTAGTAGTCTCTCCCCCTGAAGAACTCCAGCCCCCACAGGTTGGGGCTGAACTCCTGAAACTTGAGGGTGAACTTGACGTCCTGGTCGGGTTTGACGCAGTTGAGGAGCGGCGTGTCGGCCTTGGTGATGGTGCAGCTCTCCAGCTGCTCCCTGGGCACCATGTACACCTTGTAATACTCCACGCCATCGGTGACCCCGCCGTCCACGCGGGGGCACACAATGTCCAACTTATCCCCAATCTGGGGGTACAATACCACTCCCTGGCCCGGCACGAATCTGGAAGGAGAAGCAGGGAGGTGGGGAAGGAGGGTGGAGAGAGAGCGGGATGTTAGTTAGCTGCAGAAAAACTGATGACAAGTCATTCATTATGCATTTGGTGTTGGAGTGTTTGCCATCGAGCCCCCATATCTCACAAAAAAAAAGAAAGACGTTGCTTTAATTATTGATGTGGTAATTACTGATTGTGTCCATTAATTTTAGATGATGAGGGATAATGCTGGATTGTGTGATATATATGTGTATACGTGTGTGTGTGTGTGTGAGAGCTGGGCACAAAGTGACCCCCCGTATCTGAAGATGAAATCACAGGGCTTTTCTTCAGCGATTGAAAGAAAGAATAATTAACTGGATAAATGAGGAGAGGGCGGTTCGTTGGCATACAAAACAGAAAATGAATAAACAATAAAAGCTGGGTCTTGTGAAGCGAAAGCAGCAGCACTCACACATCGACAGAAGCCTGGAGGAGTTTGTCTGGAAGTGGAGTCGAATTTCCCTCAATTCTTCCCAAAAAGTAAAATAAAGCTGCCATTTAGTCTCCGAGCGCCGGCAGCATTCCTGCACTCGCTCGCTCGCACTCAAATTCACAGTTGGAGCTCGAGTTGGAGGTGAAACCTCGCATTTATTGCTCATGAATTTTGCTACAAACTTGAGTATAATTTTAAAAATGTTAACCATGAAAACTCAGGAGGCTTTTTATGGAACGCTGTGAAAACTGACAGGGAAAATCCCGTTCGGATTTGAGACACTGAACGTGCACATTTGGGAAAATACCACGAAGAAAAAAAGGAAACTAATACTGAAACAACGAGTCAATCAAGCGATTAGCCCACTGACAGGAAATTAGTCTCAAACTATTTTGCTAATCAATTAATTTTTTTAAACCAAAGTGATTTTTAAGCACAAATAACAAACATTACCTGTTTGCCAGTTTTCAGCTGTGATAATTTGCTGTTTTTCTTTGTTTATTTGATAGTTAACTGAATGTGTTTCACACTGTTTTTAAACCAAAATCAGATTTTGCTTAATACATCTGCAAGGAATTTGATTCCAGTTTTATTTTTTTCAGTGTTACACATAAAATCAACACACAGCCAGAAATGAGGAGAAAAATATCTGAACGAATGCATTAAAGAGTGTTTAAGACAGAGAAACAGTCTTTATGTTCTTTATGACACCATGAAAAAACTCACTTTTCACATCTTTAAATTGCCAGTTTTGTCAAAGGGATCAAATCTCATTTACAAGAAATAAATGAGAGAAAAGCAGCAAATAGATTTTTAACTTAAATTATAATTAAATTACCTAAATTGTCAATTAATTTGTAACAAGTGACTTTATGTTTCTGCACTAGTTTGTGTTTCTGTTCATTTGTCAAACCTGCATCTGACTGCACATGAACATGAAACACATTCACTGTAAAGTGTGAGCAAGATGCTTGAACTTTGACCTCCTGACAGACAGAACAGGAGAGCGTATGGTCGTCTTATCATGAGAGAAACGAGTGAAAACACCACACACACAGCTCTCTCACTGAGGATGAACAGCAGCATAAAGCTTCAGCTGCTTCCTTTTTTTTTTCCTGACTACAAAGACAGCCACCGCAGGGCGGCAGGGGAGCCTTCACACAGGGGACCGGTGGCAAGGCACAGCCGATTCATAATTAACAAAGAGAGCTAAATGAAAAAGCGGGTGAAGAATTCAACGCATAATCAGTTTTTTATATATATATATATACGTATAAAGCTATATACAAACATGGAGGCTGCCAGCTCTCCCCTCTGTTCTTCTTCTTTCTATCTCCGTCACACACACTCTTTGTCTCTGAAACGTACACATCCAAGACACATACATTATTTCTCCTTCCCTCTCCAACAGCGCGCATCATCTCTTTCCCTTCCGGCATGAGCACGTGCACACACAGATGCACACACACACACACACACATATACACACACATATACACACACACATATATACACAAACACACGTCGGAGCTCACACATGCGCACACAGCGGCTAACTAGGCCGAGCGAATATTTTTTCTGCCCCCTGGAGAAACACTCAGCGGTCATACAGTGTGTCCAGTGACGGACAGAGCGAGAGAGAGAGAGAGAGAGAGAGGAAGGGGATGTATGTATTTGCATTGCAGCGCCATCTGGCATCATCTTCTCATCTGTGTGTGTGTGTGTGTGTGTGTGTGTGTGTGTCTGAAAAAGGAGGGATGAGAGAGGAGAAGTGGAGCACAGACAGAGAGAGAGAGAGAGGAAAGGTCCTTAGCAAAGCATTGTGGGGCTTCACTTCTACACAAACACTGGAATTGTATGTGTACGCATTAGCCTTGCGTGTGTGTGTGTGTGTGTGTGTGTGTGTGTAAGAGCGTGGTTGGAAGCATCCATTCATGCATGCAAGTGGGCATGTGTGTTTATACAGGGATGAAAGCAAGCATGCATGCATGTGCTTATTTAAAATGTGTGTGTTAGTCAGTGTGTGTGTGTGTGTGTGTTAGTCAGTGTGTGTGTGTGTTAGTCAGTGTGTGGCGTAGCTTGTGGTGGCCATTATTTATCTAAAGAGGTTCATCTAGACGTCCTCTGGAAGATTTAGCGGTGCTTCTATAATGACAACACACAGCGACTGGCGGCCTTATCGCCTCCTCGCTCTGCTGATCAGGATTCATGAGCATCGCAGCTGACGACTGCAAGCATTTTAATTCTTCCGTCCACCTTAAATTTGAAACCAGCTTCTTGTTTGTGTGTCGAGTGTGAAGCTGAAACACGGACAGGTTCGGCCCTGGTTTGCATTAAAGGGTACAACTGTCACAAGTTAAAGAAAAACATCTGTCAACAATGACAGTCAAACATGTTTGATCGTGTTTGTGTGGCTGGATGAAGACGGACATGACGGCTGTAATTTCTAAGTTTTGGTTTTAGCTAAATGCTAACAGCTAGCATGGCTACACAGAAATCCTGAGTGAACACAGCTTCAGCACATAAAAACCCCAAACTGTTGTTTTTACCCTTTCTGTTTGTGTAAAGGTTAAACACATGAGGAACAACACGGATTAAACAGCTTTGGAAGGGTTTTATTTTCTCTGCTACCTGTTTTTCTGCTGAGCTCGGCTCAACACACCCTGAATCCAGCTGCTTCACAACACACACACACTAACACACACGATACGGATACCAGAGATTTCATCTCAGCCTTTACTGGAAGAGCAAAACAATTTTTTTCTAATTGTCTTCAAATCTTTTTCAAGCTAAGATGGCTCAAATTAGCTTTAGCTTTAGCTCAGGTTGGGGAATTTAAGTCCTTGTATGTGACAGAAAACAGGTCTCATTTACAGTCAGAAGGTCAAAATGTGACACACACAACACACTCACACAGGCCCACACCTTCAGCACACCTGCACACACACACTGAACAGGTGATTCATTTCTGGCCTTTTCTGATGAACAACTTTGTGACAATGCTATCGAACGGGGCGTTGGAGCTCCTGCTCTCACTAGCATGAATGCTATCACTGCAGGAAATGAACAACTAGCAGGAGATCAAAGCTAAAGATAGATATCCATGATCAGAACCTACACAAAGCAAACACACACACACACACACGCAGACGTGTAACAGCTGGAAGTCATGTGATCCTCCTGCGTCCTCCCCTCACATGCAAACACAATGTGAATATTTCTCCTGACAGAAAATGAGATGCAGCGTATCGCTTGTATCCGGTTCTTTCACTGTCTTTACAATTCAAAACTGAGATCTGCCTTAGCCAGGGGCAAAAAGAAAGAAAAGAAAACACACACACACACACACACACACACACACACACCTTCCTCTCTTTTACAGTCTTAGCCAGCTGATTAAGAGCAAAGTGCTGCATAATGAAAACATTCAATAAACGCTGACAAAGAAGAAGAAAACCGTTTAAATGTGGGTTTAAAGATGAGCTGCCGACAGGCTGATTGGGGGCAAATATGAGCTCTTCTGGAGAAAAAACACAAAAGGGGGGGGGACACGAGGAGATGAAGACGTCGTCGAGAGAGAGATTGTCAAGTTGGACACTCGTTCATTTGTCCTGCCCCCCCCCTGCAGCGCGGTGGGTAAATGAGTGTGTCGGGTAGCAGACACCTGGCTCGGTGGCAGCCATTACCACAGAACACCTGGTACACAAGGTCACCGAGCTCAGCTGAGGGGCCCCCGCCTGCCCGGCCGGCCGAGCCGCTGCAAGGATGGAGGGGGGTGAATAAAGAGAGGGAGGGGCCGAAAACAAATAAAAGCCTGCTCCACCGTCTCATGATTGTAAATGCATTTGACCCCCACCCTCTCATGGCACACTGGGCACTCCTCCTCAGCTCTTCCTCAAACTGAAAAACCCCTTCTTTAGCACAACTCCCCCCCCCACACACCCCCACACCATAAATATTCCTGAGTCAAAGAGCTGAGAGCGTTTTATCGCAGAGGTCTGCTGCTCGTGTGCAGATGAAAACCATCACAGGCCGCTCAGTCTGAGTGTAAACAAGTGTGGCGTGACGTTCAGACGGACGTTCAGACGGACGCAGCGTTCAGACGGACGCAGCGTTCAGACGGACGCAGCGTTCAGCGCCGCTGCTGGTCTCTACAGCGTCGACTGATTAATCAAACAGAGTGAACCTGCAAACAGCCGATGCACAACTGTTGTGGACGACTGCAAAAAAAAAGGTGCATGACAGAAAAACTAAACTTTTCTTTTTGTGGTTATTTTCCAAAAGAATGTCATGTTGGAAAAAAATAATGCTTTCTTTTGAAAACAATAAACATTTTTCATTCTTTAAAAGCTCCTTTGACACTAAAAATATCTTTTTTTTAAACGAGTTCCGGCTGAGACGGACAGCAGCACAAAACAAGAACCAAAAACAGACAATTATACGACTTAAAAACATCACAGGGAGAAAAAATGTTTCTGTGACCCTCCAACTGCTCTGACTGCTGAACTTTATTTAAATCTTTAAAATGTAATTATGTCTAAATAATTTTAAAGGAGTCAAAATTCATCACAAGAGTCTTTTAATCAAAACTGATCATTTTCTTAAAGAAATTACTGTAAAAAATGCTACATGTGTCAGACTGGACTTTAGAGCTGCAGCTCTTTGTGATAATGTGCAGTGAAGCGTGTGTGTGTGTGTGCGTGCGTGTGTGTGTGTGTGTGTGTGTGTGTGTGTGTGAGTGTGTGTGTGTGTGTGTGTGTGTGTCAGGAAAAAATAATAATTTATGAAAACAAAAAGCAACAGCTGATTCCTTTAACTTTAAAAGAAAAGAATAAAAACTCCATGAAAAATTTCCAGCAAAGAGAAAAAGTTGAAAGCTGCAAAACTTCATTTTATTCTGCAGAAAAGAAGCAAAACATTTTTAATTGATCTCATTGATGAACTTTACTGACGATTAAGTGATTAATCGAAGTCACTTACGGAACAAATTGAAAAATAATTGTTGTTTTTGCTTCTAAAATGTGAGGATTTCTCATTTTTTCTCTGTTTTTGTGTCATTTTAAACTGAATATCTTCGAGTTTTTGACTGTTGGACATGAAATGAACATTTTTTTACAATTCTGACTAAACAATTAATCGATTACTTAAGAAACCAGATTAAAAGTTACTAAGAAAAGACTGTAATCCTCTCAGTTTTTCACAGTTTTCTGTCATCTCGAGCACCATTTGTCCTCCTCAGTGTAACCCTGCAGAATGTATAATCAGATGAGGTGACGAGAGGCAGAAGCACTCCTCTTCTTCCTCCTCCTCTCCTCATGGTTTATCCCCCCCCCCCAAATAAACAAACCCTGACGAAGCAGCGGAGGAGCTGCTGTCGGCTCGCTCCTCTTATCTCCTCGCCACACTGTCAGGACGTTTGGCGGGCAGGTGAGAACAGCCACAGGTGCCTGAACTCTGACAGTTCGGAAGAAAAACAGGCTTTTATATCAGTGAGGAGGTTTTCATAATGAAAGGACCAAATCAGACAAAAAGCCCTCACAGCTTTTCTCACAGAGGGGATTTTTAAAGCACCGACTCCTGCCTGCGATTGCTCCTTCGTGGTCGTCCACATTTCGCTTTTTTGATGGAAGAAACGCGACTGAAGGAAGATCGAAACACATCTCGATGAAAAATTTCTGGTTTTTTTTATTTTTGGAGGAATAAAGAGTTGGAGACCTGAGGTCAAGGACACTTTTCACACCAAATAAAGTAAAAAGTTGAGGCTGTTTCTTCCACATTCTCGTCAAAATATTGCTGATTCACACACACACACACACACAGGTGGGTGACACCGGGGGGGGACCCTTGACTTGAAAGTAAATTTGCAGGGGAACATCTGTTTTTCTCCTTCGTCTTCTCACCACTTCTCTTCACCTTTGAGTTTGGTGTCTTTTTTAGTGTGTGTGTGTTTCTAGAGTGTGTGTGTTTTCAGTGTGTGTGTGTGTGTGTGTGTGTGTGTGTGTGTGGAGGGGTTTGAGGAGGAGGGGGGGAAACGTTTGGGGCAAAAGGAGCAAAAGGAAAAGAGAGCAGGAGGGCTGATGATCGACTTCCTGAGAGGTTGTGACCTCTGCATCTGTCGCTGGTAAAAAAAACAACAACAACAACAACAAAAACTTTCTCTCTTCTTCTTCTCTTCTTCTCCTCTCTCTTCTTTTTTCTCTTCTTCTTTGGTTCTTCATCCTCCCGTCGCTGCACATCTGAACACAGCCCCCTTCACTCGTGTTTCTCTTTCAGACTCTCTGTTTAAACCACTGAATTGTTGGATTTGTGATTGGTTGCTCCATAATCCCT
>JAPZDV010000005.1:21169953-21190995 GCA_029814665.1 Acanthurus lineatus | reverse complement strand
CTCCACACCCCCCCCCCCCCCCCCCGCGCCCCCGCACCCCCCCCCCCCCAACCCCCCCCGCGCGCCGCGGCGCCCGCCCCCCGACGAATATTTACTGCAGATCAAGAGCAACTGTTTGACTCTCAATCCCCAGCTGCAGTGCTCGGATTCATTAAGGGCGGCAGACAAAGAGGCCGAGCCCAGGCACAGTGAGGGTTAATCCACCCACAATTCTTTGCAGCGTCCCGGCTTTTCGCCCTCTGTCGGCCGAGGGGACGGAGGTCTTAACGCCGACCGTCACCCTACCCCCCCCCTCGCCCTCTCTCCGGTTCAGCCTGCGCTCCGTGCCTTCGGCCCTACCTTTCATCCAGTAATCCAGGCCTGTGGGATCTGAGGAGGCCGAGACATAATTACCCTCCGTGGCCCAGGGGGGGCCCCAACGCTTTCTTCTCTCCTCCTCTCTCTGTTTCTCCTATTCTTCCTCTCCCCCCCCCCTCGTTCTTTTATTCCACAATCTTAATCATCAACTTTTCTGTTGGCAGTGATCATTAAAAAGCCACGTCACCCTCGCTCACCCCGGCAGTGTGAACTCTGTGTCCAACACGGCAGCGTTTCATTTCTCTGCTTCCAACTCGCCCTCGCTGCCGGTCGATGGAGCTAAATTAAAACAACTGATCTTCTTCTCTCGCAGCTCCGGAGAGGAAGAACGAACGAAAGATGAAGAGAGAAAGAGAGGGGGGAGAAAAAGAGGAAAAAAGGACAAAATTAGAGGCACTGCAGGGGCTGAGAGGGAAGAGCTGGGTGGAGGAGGACGAGGCAACGTTACGGCATCGTCACTCATTCATGATAGACCTGCATCTCTATGCCACCCCCCCTCACACACAAGCCTCCTCCTCCTCCTCCTCTCTAACCCCCCTACATTCACAAAAGGACCCACAGAGGTGCCCCCGTCACTGCCCGGTCACAAAGGGTCTCTGGGCTTCTATGTAATCTCTTAATGAACTGCATTGGAGGAGAGGCAGCGCTCCTTTTCCATGAGCCATGTAAAGCAGGCCTCCCTTTTGTTTCTCCCTCCCAACTACAAAATGGATTACCACAAGAAGGAGGTGTGTGTGTGTGTGTGTGTGAAGATTTGAGGGAGAAGGAGGAGGAGGTGGGGGGGGTCATTCTCTTGTTTTTTTCCTTAGGAGGTTCATGCATAAGGGCAGTAAAGTAGTAAAGCACAAATAACAATGAGGTTTAATCGACACAGCCGTGGGCCCCGTGGAAGGCTTTTTTTTTTATACATGCACACACACTTCGTCCACACACACTCTCACACACACACACTAGTTGTTTCTTTCTATTCTCCCCCGGCCTACACACACAAAGGCATTAGACTGGCCTGCAGCCTTTGCATTTCTAACATTCATCCTTCCTTGAATAGTCAAAGAGGAGGACGAACACAAACCCAAAGAGAGACGCGGAGGCCGGGACAACTTGGGCTGTTGAGCATATTGCTGACCTGCTGAATAAAGATATTTACGCTGCGGGGTTCTCTGAGGAATAACTGACACACACACACACACACACACACAGACACACACGCATGAGGACTTTAAACAAGCTGTGAAAAGAGATAATAAAAAGTTTGGCTGTTGTTTATTCAGCCGACGCTGGCAGGAAAGTTTAATTTATCAGACATCAGCTGTGTGAAAAATGAGCCCTGCTTTTTCCATCCTCATGTCAAACTTTACAGCTGAAACCACTGACTCGTCTGCTCATCAAATAATAAAGAAACTCATCAAAAAAAAGACAGAATGTTTCATGTAAAATGCTTCAAAATAAATCCAGTTTGTGTGAAAGAGCTGAGTTTTTTTTTCTTTTTAGCCAAAGAACTTGAACCTCAAACTGCAGCAGCTATTGTTCTGCTTCTGCTCTCAAAAAAAAGGGCATCTGACAAAGAGCTTTTTACCTGAAAAGACAGAAATCATATCACTCTGTGGCCTTTTACCTCTGAACTCTTCACCCAGACTGAACGCAAAGAATGCGCACATGCACACGCTAATTCCGCGGAATGCCCGCTGCATTTGCGGCTGCCCCAGGCCTATTCTTGCTCCGAGGGTGGACGCACTTTTTTTTTTCTTCCTCCTTTTCAGAATCAAAACTGACGCGCCAGTGAAATGACATACTAATTTGCAAGGACTGCAGCTCCAAAATGGAGGAGGTTTCATGTTCTGGCGCTATGAGGAAGGTATTTTAAAAGCACAAAATAACTTGTTGGCTGATCCCAAATATAGACAGAAAGATTTCCCAGAAAGCACACTGAAGTATGTCTATACAGCGAGATATTTTTAAAAAATATATTCTAGGCAGACAAAGATATTCCTGCGTATCAGACTCAAGCAAATCTTTCCAGTAAACCCGCTTTTGAGTGTTTTTTCTGTCACAAGAGACTCTCTGCTTCAGCTAAATGCTCAACAAAATGGCATAATAAACGCCCTGACCTACTGACTGCCTCACAGCACAGCTCCATCTGCGCTGATAAATGTGTGCAGAGTGCAACCTTGGCGGATAATAATGCTTAGAAATGGGATTTTTGCTTCCTCTGTATCTTAAAATAAGGTATAAATGTACATTAATGCGTCATCGGCCGCACAGACTGCATTCAAACGCGTCGGCTCACAGATGGCCGTGGCAGTCAAGAGGCTGGAAGGCCGAGGCTGCTGCATTTAGAGCACCAGACGTCTGCTGTCCCGCAAAAACAACGCAGCAAATCCCCCTCTGCACATTTTCTGAAATGCACAACAGACAAACAAGGCCGGAGTGCGCGTGGTTACGCACATCCCGCAGGTTAAAGGCTTAATTCCAGCAGTTTCTGAGCTCTGCGACGACAGACACCTGTTAGACCATCAGAGCGTCTCCATGTGTGTTTTTCACCGAGGAAACACGGGGGACAGAGGGGGCAGAGGGGCTTTCTAGCTGCACTGGAGCCAAAAGCTGAATTATTGAGCGAGTTGGAGTTTGGCCGTGACGAAACAGCCACAAAGCGGGGCGCCCCCCGCCGGGCTGAGCCCAGGGGTGTAGAGGAGGAGAAAGACACCTATTTATTTGCAGAAAAAAAGAGTTTGACCGCCTTTCTTGGCCTGTTGGAGCACTTGGAGGCGAATGGAGGGTGTAGATGGTCTCAGATTGGTGGCCGTGATACACAAACACCCCCGTGTTTGCTCGCCTTTTTCCCAATAAACACGCGCGGGTGGTCTCACTTAATACAGAATTATAAAAACATGCAGGGGACATCACTGAAATTCCACATCCGAACACACCCAGCTGCACTGGGGTGAAGCTTTTACATTCAGGCTTAAAAATAAGATGGAGAAATGGTTGTATGGGGTTGTGGTGGGTTGGGGGGGCAGCAGGTTAGAGACGCACGACGCTCTGTTGAAAGTTTTTTTTCCTCATCGACCACATTTCCTGCATAATCCGCCTTAAAATGTGTCCCATTGTCTAGTTAATTATTTAATTCAGTCCACACAAACTGCTGCGAGCCGCATCGGAGCGTCGGAGGCCCGTCGGAGCGTCCCGGCTGCTCCACGCAGCCCCCGCCTCGTCACGGTGAGCACAGCAAGGACTCATTTCTCCTCAGTTTCACTCATTAACGTTATTTTCATCGCGGAGGATAAAAATAACATCCAATAGTTGCTCCTGCACATCTGCAAGCGAATAAACGGGCCCTGCTAATGAGCTCAATGAGGCTTCAAAGGTCTGCTATTTTTACCCGGTTCGGACCTGTTACAGTCGGATCCGGATCACAACACGCCAAGTTATCACCGACCGAGGATGGAAACATTCAAAATGCATCCCACTCCACCCTGCGCACAGCCACAAACACACACATTTCAGACTCAATCCACAAAAAATACTGCAAATAAACATCATTAAAGGCGCAAAGTGCTGAGGTTTTTCCCTCTGAGGCAGGTTTGTGTGCTGGTGAGCGCCACCATAGCGCACGGCCGAGCGGGCCTCCGCTGCCCGCTGCGCGTAAATATTCCCAACGGCGACATGACACTAACCGTAAATTCAGCCTTTCGGTTAAGCAGAAGAGCAACGAGCAGAGCTGAGCACAGTCTTCTTTATCTCACCGGGAGGTTTGGATGATGGCTTTATTATTTAAAGCGTGTGTGCTTCGTGTGTGCTTAACCCCGAGACTTCTCCCCGTTAAAACCCCAAACTGTGTTCAAATATGCGAGCTGAGCTGCAGAGCGCCGAGAAATCCATTTAGAAATGTACAGATCATTAAGGTGAGCCACTCTGGGACGCCCCGCATACAAATGACACACTAATGTGCGTTTATTTATTTTGACAAAAATCCTACTTTTGGAGACGTGATGACAGCAGATCGCAACGACGAAGCTGCTGTCGTGAAAATGAACTGAGAGAATTACAGGCGAGGAAAAATGAAAATATGAAATCGCGCTGCTCAGAGGGCCCTTTGTCTCACTCACACTGTGCTGCTCAATCCAAGAGGGATTTTTCTAGAAAAACTACCAACATCTTAACTCGTTTAATTTTACGCATATAAGCCATGGGCGGCGGGTTTTTCAGCGGAGTCTGGCACGGAATCGCCTCCAAACGGGAGAGCGTACGGCACTACGGGGGTTAGTAATGAGCGCGGCTTGTGCTCCACTTACTTGGTATTTGTTGTGTTCCAGTAGATGGACTCCAGGATGAGCGCCCGGCACAAGTCCACTTTGAAGGCAATAAACAAAGCTCCAAAATAATATCTCCACATCGAGTCCCCCATGGTTAGCCTGCGCGCCTCCGGGTGGGTGCACAATCCTTCTCAAAAGAACCAAATATGTCCACAAAAAATAATAATAATAATAATAAATCAGAGGACAAGCGCTCCAGAAAGGGCTGACAATTTCTTCAGCTTATATCCCGATCCGGTGGGGATGCGCACGGACCACAAACCCAGATCAGACGTGCTGGAGCATCTCCAGATGAGAGACCTGCTCCACAAACCAAAGGCGCACGGCAGTAGTTCATTCAGCAGCAGTGCGTTAGTATTCTCCCCTGTTCAACCCGCTGTAATACATCCCTCAGAGGAAAAGTGGCGGTGTCCGCTGTGGACCGGCAGGCAGATGGAAATCAATACAAATATAAATCCCCCTGCGTTATGGTTATAGTCCAGCAGTGCACGCCAAAATCCAGAGCGGCGGGCAGCGGAGAGAAAGGACGGTGATGGCTGGCGGTGGAATGGTGAGATATTCCCCCTTTTTTTTCAGCTGGTGCTGGTGGTGGAGGTGAGCAACAAACTGTGGGTGACAGCAGCAGAGAAATGAGAAGGGCGAAACAATGAGGTCGGATGGTCAAAATTAAGAAAATGATCAAATATGAGAATGAAAGAAATCAAAGGAGCTGGAATGGAAGTTCTCATACTAAGAGGTCCCCAAAACGAGCGCTGCGGCTGCTTCCTGCAGATCCGTCCCAAGCGTCCGCGCACAACGTCGGGGTGATGCCTCAGCGCTGCTCCGAAACCTGGATGGAAAGTAACTGCAAGGGACCGCGACTGCATATTTGGTGGAGCTGGTTTCGCCGTGGCCCCGCCCCCCGCCGCCGTTGATTGGTCCCTCTGCGGGGAAGTCAATAGGAGCTCAGCTGTCAATCAGGGAGGGCAACTGGTTCAGCACTGTGACTAGTGGGGAGCAAAACGGGGGGGAATTACAGTTGAATCCTATTTCTGCTAAATAGGCAGGTGAATGATTAAAGCTTGAACTTGAGTTAAAGCCTTTTTTTGTCTAATTAATGTCTCATACACGATATTACGTGAATATAATAAGAAAAGAAAGATAATAACAAAAAGGAATATTCCACCATATTTTAAATATCGGCGATATTAGTTTAACAAACCAGACTTCATGTAAATTATCGATGTTTTTACTCCTCATTACAGTAATAAAACAATCAGACAGCGAATATATGTGTGTATTTTCTGTGAATAGCCCCGTAATGAAAACACCGAGCAAACATTGGCTCCCATAAGGCTCACACACAGGACTGAATCCCTGCTGCATGGCATCCATTCACTGCTCTATATGCCACCTCAAGTTCTTTAGAAAGACAAGAGCGCCCACTAGCGGAAAAGACTCAGACAAATCTTTAGGAAAGTCAAAAAAACAGCCGAATAATGTTTTATTTTACATTTAAATAAGACGTAAAAATACAAGAACCGAGTGAATTAATTAAAAAAATATTAAATAAAACATTTAAGGAGATATAAAAAAAAAAATATTGTTTTTATCACATAGTTTATTTAAAAAAGAAAAGACACGTACTTTAAAACTTGTAAGGAGTTAAATAAAAAGTTTCTCATGTTTAATTTTTATAACGAACAATAAGCTGATGATTTAAAAAATATTATTTTTCTACATTTTTATAATCTAGAGTGTATTTTTTTCTGTATATTTGCTCCTGTTCAAACATTATTCCAACACACATTAAAGTTCCTTCAAAGCCTCATTGAAATGACACACATTCACACTTTCTGCTGAGTTTTCAGTCAATTGCCTCTAATTTGACGAACAAACACACACACACACTGAGACACACACACACACGGTCGTAGATTACATCTCTGCGGATGTAACGTGTGAAGTTTTGACACTTTTGAACGACTTAATTCGATCAGGGGGTTTTTTTTTAACGGCGGCCGCTGTTTGCTGAGCTGATAATCAGGCTGCTGTGACACCGGGGCGGATAATTGAGGAGTCCGATGCCTCTTCTCTCCTTTCCTGCCCTGGAATAAACACAGAGAGGGGGACACAAGCTTCCTCGGATGTTTATTGCAGCAGCGTGAACATCAGACTCATTTTATTTAAAGACAGGACAGAGGCCGATTAGATTAACAGGACTGACGCGTGTTTCAGTCCTCAGGTCCTCTGGACGTCTAAGTGCTTTTTACTGACTGGAAATGTGTCTGTAAGGGACTTTTCACAAAGATTTAAATGTTTATCTGTGGTTTTTAGGACTTAAAAGTGAGTTTTCTCCACATGGGCTGTTAATCTGTTAAATAAAACAAATAGTATAAAAGTGGTAGAACAAAGAGCAGAGTGTGTTTTTATATTTTCTCACTGTGAAATGATCCTAAATGTGCTTTCTGCAGTGCGCAAAGTGTTTCTCTATAGTTGGTTAAACTGACTGAAACTGTGTAACTCGCTGTCACTGAATCGTTGCTGCATGGGAATTTGTACTTTTGTTTTGTGCTTAAATCAATTTTGTGGTGAAATGTTGCGGTTGACAGCGCGGAGGAAGTTTTCAGTGTCTTTATTTTTTAAAAAATCTCTTCCTTCCTGCTTCTGCTCGGCTAAAAACGAGTCCCTCAACCCGCCGGGCAGCGACGGCTGCAGCGCGTCTTTCCTGCCGACGAGCCCGGCTCACAGAGGAGCTGGGAAACACACACTAACCCTAACACACACACACACTCACACACTGGGATATTTGACACTTGCAAATAAGAAAGCAGTTTAGACAGCACTTAATTGGTGCTACTACAGTGTTAAAAAATAAAGTGGATTAAATGGAAATTAATCTGACAGACACACTTATAACTTTATTTAAATAAACTTGTTTGAAAAGTTCAGTTTGCATTTAAAATAAATACAATAATAATAATAATAATAATAATAATAATAATAATAATAATAACAGGCCAGTTTTTTACACTTTCCGGTGTATTTTCTGCGCGTGAGCTGCTCCGCTCGGTCTTATTTTTCTTGAATTAGTTTGCGGGGAAAAGTTTCTGTAGCCAGCTGAACTCTCACCAACTTAAATTCCTCCTTGTTTTAATTACCTGACTTGACTCGCCTCAGCTGTGCGGAGCAGAGAGGGAGCACACACACACACACACACACACACACACAGGCCGCGGCGGAGCTGCTGTTTATCCAGGAGCGCACCGGAGCGCGTCGAGCACCGGGGTCGGTGTTTGACCGGAGGACGCGGAAACTTCCAGCTTCTCATAACCGAAAAAAAATCTCCTGTGTTGGTGATGATGGACGCTCTCAACTACACACACACACACACACACACACAGCTACACATGTGGGTCATACATGTTGACAAATGAGTCAAAACTTGATGAGAGATTAAAAAAATTGGGAGAAATCAGCTCGTGAGCACACCGGCGGAGCTGAGCTCAATGATTAGTTAATAAAACGTTAATATCTCTGTTAATATGCTTCACTTGCACCTTTTAAATGTAGTTGACAGCTACAGTTGGATTCATTACTTGTACAGTTGGGTGTTGGCCCGGTAAATCAAACCGTTTCCGAGTGCAGATCTGTGCTTGTTGAGGGTATTTGTCATCGACGTTAATCCGGTGAACGGGAGACCGAGCCGAGGCCGCTCCCGCTGAACTCACGCTCGGTTTGCGGTGATCTCAGTCTGTCACATCAGCCTGCAGTCGCTGGAAACAAACCAGCGGCTGCACAACCTCTCAAACCGGAGCTGCCAACTAATTAGGCGCCGTTATTACCGGGATTCCGTTAACTTGACGTTGATGTATCGGTCCCGCGCGGCTCACGGGTGGAAAATGGATCGTAGTGCGCAATAACCCGCTGACAAAACACAAGACGGTGCCAGTAATGCCATTAAAATTTGTCATTGACCAGGTCAAACGACTGCTTATTTAAAATGAGTGTGTGAAGTGAGTTCAGTCTGAATTAAGGCCACGGCAAACAGAGTGTGTGTGTGTGTGTGTGTGTGTGAGGTTAAAACTCCCGACAGAGACGATTTTCAGCTGAGTTCAGTCTAAACTCTTCAGGTTTCCCTTCAGTTTTATTGTTTTAGTTTGACTCGTGGTGTAAAATACGCGGTGCATTGAACGCATCACACACACACATCAGATGAGGCATTCAATGGATTTATTGAACTGTTCAGTCCCTGACATTTTGGGGGAAATTACATGACAAATTCAAAATCCCACAACATAACAAAAAGTTGTTATACCCACCTGAGGTCAGCCTGTAAGTCTCTACACATACACACACACACAAACACACACACACACACTCTCTCAAACACACACACATTCACTCACTCACTCTCACACACACTCGTACAGCTGCTGACCTCAAACCTTATCTTACCTGAACTTGTCCATCCTCTACGAAACAAGACTTACCAAGTGAGGCGCCTTGCCAAGTTAATTTACTACAACAAAGCTCAGGGACAGAACGTGGACCCAGAGGTCGAGGGAGGGGGGCAGGGCAGGGGGGGTGTGTTCAGAAACAATTCACTATTTTTCCCCAAAAGAGTCTGATAAAACACAACCCAAGTATTTACCATCAAAACTTGAGTTATTTACCCAGTTATTACCAACTGTGACCTGTTTTCTAGACGTGGATCAATTTCATTACACAATCTCAACCAGGGGGGGAGGAAAGAGGGAGGGGGGAGGGAGGGCGAGGACATCACAGCAAGGCTAATAACATTACATCACACAGGAAATGTCCTCTCTGTCCTCCTTTTTACCCACAGGGCTCCTTATCGTAGACGAGACACATATCCTGCTGTAGGTTTGTGGTTGGGTCGTGTGCAGCCTGGGAGTCGAGGCTGAGTTCACCTGCACGGCAGCGACACCGAATCTAACACGAGCATTACATTTCTTCCCTAAACGCTGCTGTGTCCATCAGAGAAAAAAAAAAAATATATATACATGGCAGACACTTATGCAGGAAGAAGCTGTAGATTGAGATGATGAACGGAGCTTATGGGCAAAGGAAGTAAAAAAAAAAGAAGGTGGAAGACACAAACCTGTCGGCAGCTGGACGGGAAGTTAACTGTGCTTTTAAAGGCTGTGCTGTGATTTGTTACCACCACGTCAGCCATTTTAAGAATAAAAAAAAAAATAAAGAAATGAAATCAGGAAAACCACAGGCCGACTCCCAAGCTGCACATGAGCTTTTACAGTAAAGCTGAACTAGACAAAGTCACACATACTCTTCTAAATCAGCGACTGCGTTCTATTGTAGCTTGCTGGCTGTGAAGACAATGTAAGAAGAGCACAAGCGCACAGTTTGCTCGCTGTTACACCAGAGTTAAGACTTGCAGGGCGAGGGACATGTTTGTTAGAGCATTCTACATCAAAAGTTCAAAGTTCCCTAAAAATGTAAATAAAACCGAGAGGAAAAAAAAAAAAAAAAGCACAAACAAGAGTCATCTGTGCAGGGAGGATGAGGAAGGATGGAGGGAGCAGTCAGGTCCTTTCCAGGGAGAAAGCTTCCTCCTCTTCCAGGCCGGGAGGAGCAACACGGGGCCTTCACGGGGACGAGCGAGTTAACATGCCGGGTCGCACCCCGTTTCCCCAGCCTTTCTTCAGCACTTCCAAAACGAAGCGAGAGTTCCACAGAGGAGGATGAGGAGGAGGAGAAGGAGGAGGTCCAGTAATGAGGAGGGAGAGCTGGATGGGGGGGGTGAAGGCAGGGCGTGACATGTGGACGAAGGAGGAGCAGTCTCATTCGGTGGCCTTTAGGGAGAAGGAGAGCTTGGGCCTGGACTTGCCCTTGCCGAGGATGATTTTCTGCTCCTCCTTCTGCTGCCTCTGACGGTCCTGTTCCAGCTTCATGCGCTCCTCGTGAATCTTTCTCTGCTCCTCCACAATACGCAACTGATCCTCAGCCTGTCCGACACACACACACACACACACACACACAGGGCAGAAACAATAAGGTCAGACAAGGACAGAAAACAGTATCATTCAAGCCGAGTGCCCACAAACTGCTGGCATTTTCTTTATCCCCCTCTGAGACGCAGCATTACAGCGTCTGCTTGTCCTTTTTTTTTTGGTGCGCAGCTCTTTGATACAGCCTCAGCTTGTCCAAATCAAACATGAATCAAATAAACACCGCTTTACAAATTAGACAGACTTCAGCTTGCATAGCTAACAGGGAAATAAAAGCCACTGGATTGTTAACCACGGCTGATAACCATCAACTCAGAGCCTCTTAATAACTCAACAGTCCTTTGGCAAAAGCCTCTTCAGAAAAGCTTTTTTATGCCAAAGAATTATTGAGTTATTCAGACATGCTGTGCTGTGGTGAACAGCTTGAGGTCTAAATCAGTGGAGGACAGAGACTTTTAATTAAAGACACACATGTGAATGACATGAGAGGCACATAAACCCGACATGATGTGTGTCAAGTTTTCTTACTGCACTTTGTTCATACTGACTGTTACAGTTCTATCAAATTTAACTCTGAGATATAAATATTGAGCAAAAATGAAAAGTGAATCAACAAAGAAAAAAAACAATCCCCGTTCTAGCTGTTATACAAACATAAAGATGTTTTCTGGGGCCTTGACTACATTTAAGTTCTGCAGTAAAATGGGGATGAATAGTGTTAGTCATTCTGGTACGTGATCGGGGCAGCAAGCGAACAAAACGATTAAACTGATGGTTACGAATTTGACAGAAATGGGAAAAATGTATTCATAAACAGGCAGAGAAGCAGCAGCTTTGCTGTTCACAGATCAGGGCGTACCAGCTTGGCCTGAGCCTCGGCGATCTTGCGGTTATTCTCCTCCAGGATTTTTTCCAGCTCCTCCCGCTTAGATTTTTCTTCCTCCTAAACGGGTGACACGGTTCCATGTTAGCGCACGAACAGGCTACAGCCACAAAGCACTTTATGTACATCCACACACACGCTTGCCCTCTAATTGTCACACACACACTCGCCACCAGTTACACATACACACACAACTAACTCATTGCACCACAGAGAAGTTTGTTTAGCCTCTCGCACATGACCACACTGTGGCATTCTTTGCAGCCAGCCTGAATTGTTTTAAAAAATACAAAAAGGGGGGGGGGCAAAAAGTCTTACAAAAACTGTGGGGGAAATTGAACCCGCTATTTGTTTTTGTTCCCTCCCCCTACTGCCGTTAATACCCTCCTAGTAAAAATTAAATGCTAAGCCACGCCTAGGGCATTTCACATTATTGTGAAAGACATTAGAATTTACAACCCAAGAATTTAAAAAAAGGGAGAAACCCACTCATCACACTCATAAATAGAAGACAGATAAATATGACAAACAATACAATCTAGAAGAAAATACAATTGCTGTTTTTTTTTTTTAACATCATAATAAGCAAGAGAAAAAAGGATACAAATAAAGGAGGGAATAGTTTTGGCTCACCAATGCATGTATACCTACGCATTTTCCTTGCCTGTGTACCTACACAACTGGTGAAAGCATTCGGCATTAAACGGTTGAATATTTACTGTCTCGTCCGGACTGTGTGGCCCCTGCAGAGACAGAGAAGCGCTCCTGGGGTGGGTGGGTGGGTAGGTAGGTAGGTATGGGGGGATTCTGCCATACTGCGCCCACGGCATTCCTCTTTATAATTTTGATCTCTGTATTGCTTAACCTGCGCCTGCAGCCACAGCTCACATTCTTTTTTCTTTTTTTTTCTCATGTTTTTTTTTGTTCCTTTCTCTTAAACAGTGTCTCAGTCCCCACTGGGGGGACGGCAGAGTGAAGGAGAGCAGAGTGCAAAGTGGTGTCTGTGTGTGATCGAGGAGGACCGGACAACGGTACACTTACAGTACAGGACACAAGTCACAGGTGAGCTGAAAGGCTGCAGGCCAGCTCAGGTCAAGTGCTAGTTAGGAAGGTTGGTGAGTTGTGTTTCCAAAATAAAAACAACACAAATGTATTTACAAATTACAATATCAAACTTAGCAGCAACCCTATAGGAGAAGCAAGTCATGAGCACATAACACAGTACATTCGTTTTTCTGGGGAGAAGAAAAAGCTCTTTAACTGCATCAAATAATAAATATTAGAAAAAAAATGGATAGTGACAGATAGATAAGACCAGATAAAGTTAACTGTGTGAAACAGGAAACATGAAATGTTATGGTCCATCATTATGTATCCCAGAGCAGAAGCCATCTAACGGAAGATTCTTAAAACAAGGCTTGTTAAAGAAATGATTAGGGGAGGGGGAGTAAAAAAAAAAAAAAAAACCTGTACAGGACAAACTGTCTGTGAATTACACAAATGTGATTAACATTTCTGCACATCAGATGTGATTTAAAATGTCAGAGTAACGGAGACAGAGACTGGTGCCTTGTCGATGACACTGAGGGCGTCTTGCTGAAGCTTACTCAGCTGAAAACTCTAAACGC
This sequence comes from Acanthurus lineatus, assembly GCA_029814665.1. Lineage (NCBI taxonomy): Eukaryota > Metazoa > Chordata > Actinopteri > Acanthuriformes > Acanthuridae > Acanthurus > Acanthurus lineatus. The sequence goes on along the minus strand of JAPZDV010000005.1, from coordinate 21,177,842 downwards.
TGACCTTGACCTTTATGCTACAGAAGAGCCTCGTAAGTTTTACGGGTCCTGTTGGTAAACCGAGTCTGGGATTGAGAGTGGGAGATTTAGAGAAAGCAGAGAGGTAGCATACAGACAGAGCACAAGGCAGGAGAAGGGGAACCCAATAAGTCCAAGGAGGTAAAGGAGGCGCGTTTGGACAACATTTCTCACCCTATTAGTACCGAGCCACTGGCTGCTCCCTCTGCAAGGCAGGGTCACTAGGCTTTAGCTGCCCCTCTCATTCATAATACATTATTACTGTAGTGTAAACAAACCTCCTTCTCTTAATGACGCCTGGAGAGGTGGGGTAGGGTCTTGTCAGACTGGGGTCTACCTTTACTCTCTAAAGCACCAGAGAGAAAAGAGGCAAAGCGGCTAAAATAAACTTGAGGGCTCCATTATTAAGGCCATTACAGGGATGGGCTTCTTGTGTCAATCAAACTAAAGCCCTGCTAACATAACACATAACTTGACTATAAACATTTTTTTTTTTTATAATAAAAGATAATTCATTTTTATGCATTTGATAAACATTTAAAAATGGCCGATGACATACAGAGATGGTGGATGTGAAACTTAAGTGTTATCTTAAACACAGAGAGCTCTTTATTACAGACATCAAACATATGAAAGCAAAAGATCAAGCTGATAAGGGGGGAAATTTGGAGGGGAAAAAAAAAATTAAAAAGAAAGAAATGAAGTCAGTAGAATTTTGTAATCCTGCCATGGCAAAACTTTCACCAGCAAGTTGGGTAAAAATCCCAAAAGATACTCATAGTAACAGTAAAATCATTCACCTTTTTACTATGAAAACAGACAATCACTAAATAAAATACAAACTGCCTCATTAGTTTTACCAAGACAGCTGAACCCAGAGTTCTGTACTTTAGCTTCCCTTGTGCAAAACCTGCACAGTGACTGCCAGAAAATTAAGTATTTATATTATGGAGCAACAATTTAAGGTGCAGGTGTGCTATATTACGTTCTTTTAATTAAAAATAACTTCACATGCACTTTAGCTTCAGCACAAAGTTCTAATTTTACATGTTTGTGAGATATTTGTTGCATAGGTCGCGTGCAGACCAATGAATGGTATTACATTTATACTGTTAAATACATCGGGGGGGCTGCAGCATGACCACTTCCAGGCTCTGCATCTACCCTCCCTGCAGTGAAACTTGTACCATGGCTAGATTATTCTCTGTAAAGTAAAGTAGGAGAGGTGGGAGGTGCTTTCACCTCCACCATGTCCCACAGAAAGGCCCAGTCGGAGTGGGTGACTGGTGAGGGAGACGGGGACAGGGGGTAAGGGTAGGGGAGGTATGTAGGGAAGGGAGGGACTGCGTTCCAAACGACCGAGCGTTACCTCTCTGGCCTTCTGTGCTGCCAACTCAGCCTGCCGCTGCCTCTCCAGCTCCTCCAGCAGCTGCCGCTCCATGATGCGCTTCGCCTCCTCGACGCGTCGCAGCACCTCTCGCTCAATCTCGTCCTTTCGCTTCTCCAGCTCCTCCTCCACCCGCTTAGCCACAAGTTCCTCCACTCGTCGCGCCGTCTCCTCCTCAATCAGCTTCTCCTCGATCTCTTGTTGCCGGCTGAGAGACGGAAGAAAGGAATATGAGAAGGAAGGAAGACACTGAGGAGGGAGGTTTACATGAAATCCAGGAAAAAAATCCAATCTGCTACATACCAAACACTCAAATGAAAGGAAAGTCAGATAATAACTCAAATTTCAAAAACTTTTCAAGCACATTCAAAATGACGACAGGATGCACAGCATCTTACAAAGTTTGACAACAAAGACTCGTCATCTTACAACACAGGCTCCATCCTTTGCAGCACTGTCTCTTCACTATGAGGCTCTATCAGCTATTTCTGTTAAAGACAATTAAGTAATTGTCTCTCACTGCAATTACCAGTTCAGACTTTGGTTTATACTAAGTCTAGAGCACTTTTTCCACTGGTTTCATGCAGCGTGGTTTAATAGTGCTGTCGTCATGTGCACCCTCACAGTAGGGCCAAAATACTGCAGGTCACTGTGGGTCACTCCCTGCTGCTCAGTCAGGCTCTGTGTCAGAGAAGAGCCCGGACAGTATTTGTCCTTAAGACATAAAGATGATTCAATATTATTGTTTTTTTTTTTTTTATTTCACTAAATTAGCACTGGTGCTTGAATCAGTTCTGTTAAGGAGTCTTGAACCATGATCTACCTAACCTGTTCAAGTCACCACCAATTTTGAGCGGTCCAATTGTGATAACAGTGGATTTCTACGTCATGTAACCAAGAAAAGTAAAAGTTTAAAGCTGAAGTTTAAGTAAAGTCATGGGTTCACTGTATACCGAACAGTTGTGAGGAATATGACTTATCACATCAGCCCCCCCACCCCTGTAATGATGAGTGAACTTGTCCAGTACAGCAGCAGACTGAAGGGTTAATGCACATGGAAGTGACCTGTCCTGTTTGCTTTCAGAAAATGCTTTTAAAATTGTTCTTTTCTTTCCTCAACTGCACTATGAAAAGGAAGCTGTTAGGAGTTGGGAGGTGTGTTGTAACATTGCCTCTGGCACAACAGTAAACACATAAAACTACCCTCACTGGATTTGATTTCACCCTGTCAGCCACTTGGAAACCAGAGACTTTACCCAACCCAGGCCCGAGTCCTCCCTTATCTACCAAGTCTCTATGTCAAGACATTTACATTTGTATGCCTTGTTAAGTGGCCCTGTGGCTATTAAGCAGTAAAGGAGAGGCACTGGGAGGCCAGGTGTGGGACTGTGGGACTCAGATCTCAGGTGTCTGTGCGCCTCTGGCTACCACACACACTTTCACAATAGCAGCTTCCCTGTCTAACAGATACAACCTGCCAACAGACAATAAACAGGCCGCTGTCATTATGCATCGTAAACCCTGAAGTTCTTCAGCACAGAGGATCGGCTGCTGCACTTTTAAATGAGCACAGCCTGAAGCAGTTACTTCAGTGTTGCTGCAGCTGATCCAGTAATTGTTGCTAAGCCAGACAACTGAATGTTTAACAGTAATAAAAGTATATTAATGAACGTGAAATAAGCCAAATTAGATACTATAATCATGCACAGCACGAGCACTGTGCTTGTGTTTTACTTAGTAAATATAATCTTACATCAAAGTTTTCTCAGTTGTTCTATCAAGTGTATGCAAGACTGCTGTCGGTGAAGCTGTATAAATGTTTGGCATAGTTGCCTGATTAATAACTTATTTAATTTTTATAAAGACTAATTAAATATTTATGAAGTATTAATTGACCACTGAGCTATTAGTTGAGAAACCTGACCAATGGCATCACCACATCTTTGCTTCATTCTGTACATTTCATATCAGTGACCAGTTGGGGGATCTGCAAAGTGACAATATTAGCATGAACACACTGAAAGTTTAACTATAAAAGTATAAAAATTGCAGGAGCAATCACTTGGAAGTGGCTGGTTGTATTGTCTGTAATAAAAAGAAATATCAATCCCTCATCACCGCGATTGAGAAGACTGCAAATAAAAAATTATGAAATCTTAATCTTAAGATCCAAGTGTCAGTGGAATTTAATTTAAACTTCAGTTGCAGTGTTATTGGAAAGGTGAGCCGGACCGAGCAGCTCAGCTGTCCGCTGTGACAGGGATGAAGTCGTAACTGTGCGGTGAGGGGCCCGCAGAGCCTGGCTAACGTTAGCATGCTTTGGCGGCTAACTTATTAGCATTAGCTTACTAGTGCAACAGCTAATGCTAACTATACAACTGAAAGCCGCTGGTCTAGCCTTTAGCTTAGCCTAGCCTAGCACATATTGCAGTTGGGACAGTGTTACGTTGCTTTTAACGCTTTAGGGGTCGTGTCTTTTATTAAGCTATACATACATCTTCCTTTGTCTTTCCATTTCTGCCCTTCTTTCCTCTTCCTCTTTCTTCTGCTTCTCGTCCAGGGCATTTCTCTTGCTCAGCGTCCTTCCGAAGATATCGATACGCTCCGGCGGCGAGGCTGCCCTTTCTCTGCGGGACGAGGCTGTGGTAGACCGGGAACGAGAACGAGATTCTCTGCGGCGGCTCCTCTTCCCTTCTCGGGACTTGGACCGCTTCTTGGACCTTTCCCTGTCTCTGGATCGCGACCGAGACCGGCTCCTTTTCTTGCTGTGCTTGCTGCTTTTGGAGTGTTTTGACCGGGACGAGCTGCGGCTCCGAGAGCGGCCCATGTTGACCACCTCCACTAGTCGAGAGTCTGCACCAAACTACTGTGTTTTATGGCTGATAGGTGGACAGTATCTAGAATTTTGTTCCACTCGTCCCTCTTTAAAACTATTATTTGCAACAACGGACCAAGTGAAAATGTTTCAACGGTTGTATTCTGGAAAAATAACCATTCGAAACTGGTTGTTATTTTGCCTAACTCGCGTTAAAGAAAGATGGCGGTTTGTCGAGTTTGTAGTTTCCCAGAATGCACCGCGGCTTTCGTTAGTCCTCGGCAGCCTTCGGGACTGTTCGGTCACATGCATTCACTGAGCTGAATGTACAGCCCCAAAATATACAGTTCTCTCTCTACAGAAATGAAATAATTTGTAGAATAGCAACTAAAAATTGAATTGAGAAATGTGTCTGTGCTTTTTGGAGTCGGACTAATAAATTCCACAAATTTAAAAAAAATGAATGGGGGGGGCACTGAAACCTGTTTCTTCTGCTTCTGCACTTGTTGGCTTGGTTCAGCAAATTCAAGATTACACTTGCAAAATATATGTAAATCCAATTTAAACCCACTAGGATTTAAGTTTAAAATTCTTACATGTGTGGACAAATAATTTTTTGCTCCTAAAAATTATGCACAAGTATTTTGTGCTCTCAAATTTATAATGTATGTAGACAAATGAACAAGAGGAAACTTTTGTTTTTTATGTCTGAGATAAGTTGGGGAGAAGCATCAAGAAAATAACAGCTGTTTTTTGAGATGCACATAAATACACTGAATTCATCTTTAATATAAATATCCTAAGTTATCGCAGCATTCATTTTGTTTCCCCGATATTGTTTTTCCCCTGTTGTGACGCTACATCAGTAGTGTAAACCTCTCCATGCAAAGGAGACATCATCACATCATGTATAATATGATCTAAATGAGCCACTTCTGTTTTAATGCAGTTTGTTTATCATTTTAGACAGAAAAAGACTTACAAAATATAATTAAGTCTATTTATGCAAGTATCTAAGTAAATGTAATCACGATATTTGGCACAATTGTAATTTTTTCCCTCTACATCTAATGTGCAAAAATCCTCATTTTTTCTCACACCTCAAATTTGTGAAAAACCGAGGCCACATTTTACGAGCTCAAGTGCTTGAAACGCCATTACATGCACAAGAGTTAAAAGTTTTCCCCATACTTTGGTTAATTTGTGTGCATGAGTTAAGTGTTTGCAACAGAGAGCCAGATTTCAGTCGTGTAAAGTGTTTTTTATGACAGAAACCAGAGTCAACTTTGCACTGATTTCATTTTTTTTTCTAATTTGACCTATATTTAACTTTGCCTGTGTCCATTTTTAAAAGTTGTTTTCATGCACTATCAGGGGCTAAAATGATGCTTTTATCAGAACTTGTAAATATAGCGACAAGAACATCAGATAACCAACCATAACAGACAGAACAAGGCAGGGAAAAAAAACACAACTTGACAATGACACAGTCCTTCGCTAAAAGATTGCCATCCCACTCTGGTAAAATGAGGCCATTGTGATAACTGTCCCCCGAGTGCTGAGCTCAAAATAAACTGGCATTACTATATTTAAAAACACATAACTCAAAAATCCCAGTGAATCAGCTTAAAAAGGTCACACCACTCAAGCTAAAATTGAAAGTGCTGCAACTTCTGAGAGATGTTTTGTCTTTTATTTTTCTCTAATTACCTGCAGCTTTCAGCATCTCTGAATCTAATTTTAGTAGAAAGAAATGGTTTGTTCACGTGGAGTCATGCTGTGCGCAGCTTCGACTGTGGATCAACAATACTTTTAGTTACTGTGAACTGATAACGGTTGTCATATGAGTCACTTTCATGCACACACAGAAGAAAAGAGCCTTTGTATTGAGCAATGAGCCTTCATCCGTGGGCTTGTACCGTCAGACCGAGTGTGAGCACCACCACACAAACACAAATTTCCTCTGAATTAAAAGGAAATAGAGAAATAATGTGATTTTAGTGCCAAAAATTGAGGGCAAGTCTTTGTTCATCCATCCAGGAACAGCTTCCCTTGCCTTCCCCCCCCTTTCCTCTAGTTCTTACTCCTTTGCTCGAAGCCAAAGAATCAATTTTCTGTAACTTGTGGTTGTGTTTTATTTTAATGATCCACAAATTCTGTTCCCGGAGATGAGAGGACTAGCATTAAAAAGCCTGAGATGTCTTGTTTTTCGCTCGTATAACGGGAAGGGAGAGGTGCTTAAAGCCCCTTTTGATGAATAATAGAAAATGTTTCATGGAGGTGGAGAGGAAAAGAGTTCCAGTGTGGCTCCGGTGGGAGAAAAAGAAGGCGAACCGGAGAAGCGGTGCGTAAATGAAAGTATTTGCAGAGTTTGTCTGCCTTGCTCCTGGGTGGTTTGGGGTGAATGTTGAAGTGAGAGGCAATAACATGAGCCGGGTCGTTGGAGAGGGTTTCAAAGAGGCCAAAGACCAAGTTTCATATTTCTCTAATCCGTGTTTGAAAGGATGCCATGCAGAGGTGATCTCAGGAGAAACTATTTGGATATGTCACTTATAATCACACGTCAGTCAAGGCTTAAAGGTGTGTGTGTCACAGGTGCACCACCTGTTGATCACATTTTAGCCAACATGATGACTGATTTGGACTCAGAAAGTCTCACTGATTGACTATGATCAGTGTGAATTTAGATATTAAGTACTAAAGTGGTTAATAATAAGATTAGAGGAACATTTAACCTGCTTTCAGTGGTTTTGAATGTGATATGACCCTTCATGTTCCCTCATCTAGGTTAAATTAATGAGACCAAAGCCTCATTTGTTAAAATAAATTCAGTGACACTGACGGAATAATTTTCACTCATTTTCAGTCGCTGACTTTAATGTGCAACAAGTTTTGTCCAAATCGTGCTGATCTCGACTTTGACTTGCAGCTCCTCAGTTCATGTAATAACACACAGCGGAGTGAATACAGCAGGTCATTATCCAGGAAAGTTACTGCAGCTGAGTGGGTGTGTTGATGCTAACACACTGCAGCCTTTCACTCGGGTGGGATGTCAGTGCATTAAGTGCAGCTGCTGTATACCCTTTTTCTCCTCGCCTTTATAAATGGCTCTCCGCTTTTGCATTTACACTGTTTGTGCCTACAAACACATGCAGTAATTATTTCTGTGCAAAACCAGCAATCACCGATGTTCTGTAAGCAAAAAGCCATGTCATGTCCCTCGTGCTTCACCGGGGCTCGGACCCTCGTCTTAACCCTGCAGAGAGCGTCCGGTATGTGGGAACACATCACACGAGGACAGCCCCCGGTTGCCACACAATGTCCGGACCTGATCCTGTGGATATTGTGCAGAGTTCGAATGTGAAAAGGGCTCATGCTGCTACTTCTGATCCCATAGAGAAAGACCTCAGTAATCTCACCAGTCAACATAATTTCAAACTACTCACAGCGACTCAAAAGGTACTCGTGAGTCTGGAAAATATTACATTTCTCCTCAGCACCAAATCCCCTGAGAGCGTTTTCAGCACACTGTAAGTCATTCTTGTTAAGACTTTCTAAGAAAATCTAACTTGTTCATGTAAAGTTTTTTTTTTTTTAATCATCTCAAATTTGAGCTTGAATCATTTTGATGAATTATAGATGTACTGCACTCGTAAACCCACGGAAACA
>JAPZDV010000005.1:21149518-21163282 GCA_029814665.1 Acanthurus lineatus | reverse complement strand
CTGCCCTCCCCCTCTCACCCATCCATCCCCTCCCCTCTTATCCATCACCCTCCATCCAGTTTGGTGACTGATGTCCTGATTGGACAGAGAGGGTGATTGATCCGTCATATCCATCACTCCGCCTGTCTGACGCACAGTATGGCCTCGTCCTCTTCGCTCTTTTGTGCAGAAATCCAACCTTTGTGCCGCACACGTGTGTCTCTAAGTGTGTGTGTGTCTGTAAATGTGTGTGTGTGTCTGTAAGTGTGTGTGTGTGTGTGTGTATGTGTGTGTGTGCCCCCCCGACTCGAGTCTCCACTCCCATGTGACAGTGTGACAAATCTAATTCAGTCGTCATCAACAGTGCTAATCTAATATCTTTTGCATATGTGTTTAAGTGTTTAGAGGGGGGGGATGACACCATATGTTCATTGTGAGAGTGCAAGTGAAAAGGGGGGGGGGGGGCACAGAGATTTTGTTCTTAATGTGTCAAACACAGTCTAAGATGTCACCAGGCCTAAACAGACTCTGCCTCTCTCAGAGTTTCCCCCCCCTCATCCATCTCACTGACAGTGGCAGAAACAGTAGCCTCCCCGAGTGCTTCTGCAGGGCCCTCAGCTCACAGCAGGAGGCCCCCGCCTGCTGTATGGGGGCCTTGTCTGCAGGAGGAAGCCCGTTCGCAGTTGGGTTAACTTGTTGAGGCCCCCCCGCCGTCGCCGGGTTGACCTCTGCGTGGACCTGAATGGAGCTGCCGGGTCCGAACCCATTTGTCTGCTGGATGTTCTGACATCTATGTGTGACCTTTAACCTTGTTTCAGAGCTGGAAATGATACTGATACAAATGATCCGACAAAAATCACCCCCCCTCGTCACTTTGTGTAAGTTATTTCTGCATGTCATGATCAACACGCATGTGAACATTAGTCTCCTTCACTCTGTTAAACGGGTTTTGTGTTCAGATGAGTTACTGTGACTAAACTGATGTAGATATAAACCAAAACGATGGAGAATTATAATTATTCTGATAAACATGCAGACAAAAAACCTTCTTTTAACGCTTTTCTTGGTGTCAACATACACAATACACATTTATGTCATAAACCAAAGAGAGTAGAGTAGAGTTAGAGTAAAAAAGATCTTGAGAAGAACGTGACGTCCAAACTAAACTTCATGAGAATTCGTCCAGAAGCTGCTGAGATATTTCAGTCTGATCCAACATGGTGGACCTCTGGCTCGTTCCAGCTGCTCTAAAGAAGGTCAAAAATGGGTTTCCATTTTTTTTTAAACATGAAAAAGATGTTTTCATCCTTTTCAAACAAGTATTTAAAGACTATAACGTCTGTATTTTCATTGTCGGTGAAAGTGTGTTTCATGCAGTGAGAAGATAAACCTGGATTCCCCCAAGAGGAAACGATATGAACTGTGTGTCAGATTTGATGTTATTTTTTCTTCACAGCTTCCTTTAAAATCTGAAGACAATCTAAGATCTGTAGGTGTGTGACAGCCGCTGGTTTAGTGGAGGACATAAAGCAAAGAGACGGAGGAAAGAACCTATTAAAAAAAGAAAAGTGGGTGCAAACTCAGGTCAGATGATGTTTGCTCTGTGTGTTTGTTTTAACCTGCCTGCACAGCCAGATGGGTGGAGTTTCTGCAAAAAAAAAAAGAAAACAATACAAGAGCCAAGAGTGGAGACAATCACAGGAAAGCAATTGAAAATCACCTTTATCATCTCTATTACCACCAGTGCAATATTCCTGACCTGCTCTGGTTTCCCAGCAGGAGGTCAGGATCAACGCCGTCGAGGGTTCGTGAGCCCGATGCATTTTCAAAACGAGTGGAGACCAAAAAGATTTGCTAATGAGTTCCATAAGAGTGCAGAGGGAGGTGCAGGAGGACAGGGACAAATGGAAAAACTGAGCTTTTGCAAGCTGTGGGAAACAGTCAGCACTCTGCAAGCTGAGTTAAGACTAAAACACGACGCGAGACGTAACTGTGTTGTCTTCTAATCAATCAAAGTGATAAAGATGCAGCTCAGAGTTTATCTGTCGAGCCTTCGCTTCATGCATCTCAGTTTGATCTTAATTATCATATCAGTAGCATGCAGCTAAAGCATTTTCAGTTTCAAAGTCCCTCCCTGCCACGGGAGAGAGATCAGTGGGGTTGATACCAGGAGACCCAGAGGGCTTTAAACTTCAGGACATGAAAGACAACCTATTCTTTTATCCAGACAATAGAGGTGGATGGCCTCCGCCCTGATTCACATTCAATGTGGAGCTAGCTGCCGCAGCTCGAGGTGGCTTCTTTTATCGAAGTCTCTGGTGAAACACTCGCTCCCTCTCCGGGGCACAACTAAACTTAGCCGACCCTTGACTCTGAGTGTAAAACCTTCTGAACCTGCTGTCACGTTTGTGACCCGTCCCGGTCTCGTAAAGTTCGTTAATTGGAAGAAAGGAAAGGAAAAGTGAAGATGTGGAAAAACAGGACTCTGGAGGATTGTTAGCAGAAGATGTTGATGTTGGGGACAGAAAATTAATTCTCATGTTTGTAAAAGCTCAGCGTCGTCCACGTGCACTTGTAAAAAAAAAGTCTGGAGGGACAAACGCAACGGAAAAGTTGCACTGAGGGCAGAAAAATAAAAAACATCCTGCAGTTTTTCTGTCTGACAACCAGAACTTTTCATTCAATGTTTCGATCCGTCAAACATCTCATCAGGTCAACTCAGTTTGTCACGATGACATTAGAGCTTTTTGAGTCACATTTTTACTGATTGGAACAATAACTTAATGCATTTACATGAACCTGTTTTCAATGTGTGTTTTTAATTTTAAGATACAAAGATGAAAAATCATAAAGGTTTTTTAGAGCTCAGCTGAGGCAGAAGAGTTAAAACCGATAAAAAGCAAAATGCATTGACTGACTGTGATGTTAAATTCGTGTGTTACGCTTGTTTGTTCGTCACCAATTGCAGAAATATCACCGACTATTATTGTTACATTTGCTCGACTCTTCATATTTGCATAATATTTATGAATCAAAAGCACATTCATTTAAAAAATCTTCAGCCAAGTGCTGAGAAATGAGATGAAACATGAACTCCGGTCTTGGCTGGAAACCAGAGAAGTGTCACACCTCTTTGAATTAAGACGACGGTTTTTACAGTTCATTAATAATCCAATCAGCTAACATCTCATAACCTCTCGCAGCCTTTGTTTGTACATTTTCCCTCTGACCTGATCGTCAGGGAGCTGCTCAGGTTGTTTGTCGTTCAGGTTCAGTAAAAGCTGAGTAACGGCGTCTGAAGCGTCGCTGTCGGGTTTTTATTTCCCTCTGAAACATTTTAAACTCCCACAGAGAAGAAGTCCAGACTCTGGAGATTCAGAACCTCAGACTGATCGATTCCTGCAGCTCGGACCTCGAATCACACATCCGACTCTCACACCCCCACCTGCACTAATCGCTCCTCTCCCCTGAGTCCTCCGAGGTCCCCTGACATGTTTGGAACGCCCCCCCAGGACGAAGTAACCGATCCCAGAGCTTGGTGCTGGAATTTGATTAGTCAGTGTTTCCTAAAGACCTCACATCACACCCTTCTCTCAGCACACACACACACACACACACACACTCAGCCTCCCCCCTCTGTCTTGTCTTTTTTTTTAAGGCGGGGCCGCGGTGACTGACAGCTGTATTGAGCAGGTTGAGTGGCGTGAAGCCGCCTCCTTCAATGTGCGAGCGTGATTTGTGCACGCCCAGTGGCCTCATGACACCAAGTGAAATGACTATGACACCCCCCCCCCCCCCCACCCAACCACCCCCCTATGTGACAATGAGCTGTTTAGTGCTGTCACAAAGCCATCACCAACAAACACTCAAACACACACATGCACACATATCAGTGATCCCCAAACTGTGCATCCTGAACACACACACACACACACAGATAACAAACCCAGACCTTTAATGCATCACACACACACACACACACACACACACACACACACACACACTGACAGACCTGCAGACATAATGGTGAAAAATGCCAATTGTACCAACAACAAATACGACCGTTTGTCACTTTGAGACTTAATCGGATAAAACTTGACGCCCTTCGTCAGAAATGCATATTTCCTGCTTGAAACACAAACTCAAAGTAATCTAATTAACACGGCGAGTCTCCTGGCACGTTGAAAGCCAGACTGTAAATACACTTTCACCATCTGGACTGTGTGTGTGTGTGTGTGTGTGTGAGTGTGTGTCTCTCTCTTCTCCATGTGACCTCAGATAGCCTCTTGCTAGGTGGTAACAGCGTGCCAGGCATCGAGCAGATGTCCCCGTCTTTCATGTCCCTCCTGTACGACGTCTCATAACCAGCCAGTCATCAGTAGCCGCTTTTATTTCCACCAGAGAAGAAAACTGCTGTTGGACTTTGTTTGATTGACCTCTGACCTCTGCACTCTGAGCGTTAACTCTTCATACAGTGTGTGAGACCTCGGCTTCATTCGTGCTGCAGGACACTGGACTGTCCACTGTTTGCACCTCACTGTGTGATCCATCCTGTCATTTTACCTTTTCACTTTGAAATTTACTCATTGATCTCTTATTTTGCAGCTGAAATCTGATTTTAAAAGAAAGAAAAAAGCCCACAAGTGTGTGAGTTTTTAAACTTCAAAGTCAGGATGCTTTAACAACCATCTGCAACATATTTGATAATATTTTTGTTTAGTTTTGATGAGTTTTATTGGTGAGCGGCTCTGAATTGTCTGGGATTTTTTGATGCATTCTGGGACTTTTTTCTCCCGCTGACCGGCTGCGACAGCGACGCCTAAGCACCGTGTAAGACAAGCTGCACAGGTTCATGTCACACACTCCAGTATGTGACCTTCTGCCGACCCTTCAGCCACTCTCACGTCCCAGGTTAGCTGCTCAGCCTCTGGGGAATGTCCGCCACCCTGCGCCCCCCCCTCCTGCAGCAGATAAGGCCATATCTGCCCCGACTGGCACATTCCACAGGTGTTAAATTAAGAGGTAACAAGCACTCTCTCATTAACACTCTGACAGGACGGCCTGATAATGATGGCTGTTTTAAAACCCCCCCCATGAAGACGACGACCGGTCGGACTTCATCTCCTGCCTTCTGCTGAAACGAATGAACAGAAGCTCTCCACCCTGCAAAAGGGAAAAAGGCAATAACTTCAAGTTGTGGTGGAAAATAAGATTTTTGATAATCAGCATGAGTTTAGAATCAATATCAATTTGGAAGCAGCTCCTGTGTCGACACATTCCTGTGAAAAATGCTACAGAGCCAAATGTTTTCACAGATCGCAGCAGTTTTCTGTCTCACTGAGCGTTTCTGGCCTTTAGTCGAGTTGCACTGTGGATTCAAACATCCAGACTTTCAGACTGAATGATGATTGAACTATGAGGTTCACTGTTGTGCTCTGTTATTGTTTTCTATTATTGGAAAACTAACTGAACCAATCAGAGCTCTGCAGGCAAACGGGTCGACTTCCTGTGTGAGAGCCAGAAAAGCCTGGATGAGGTCGTGAGTCCACTTACAGACGGGAAAGCTGGTAACTGAAGCTATTTCCCTCGGCAGCAGACCATCCGTTTGAGCGATGCATGAAATGATCAGATCCATGAATAAAATATGACATCAGCTCAGGGGGGGCACAGCCAGTCAGCTCTGAAGTCAAACCTGTGGGAGAAAAATGTAATTAAGCAAGCAAACGTATGCAAAAGCATAATATCCCACAAACTCACACTCACCATGTGACTCACAGCCGAACCAGCTGACAGACAGTCATGTGACCTCCAGCCTGCAATTAGATCAAAGTCATTCCCTCCGAAGAAATCAGCGTTTGAAATGTAAGATTCGTTGTTTTAAATCAAAACCTCCTCTGTTCAGTAAATGTGCAGGAACGAGCCCTAAAAACCAGTTTTGTTCAGTTTTTGTTCATGAGGCAGTTTGTTTGGGACCAAAGTTACACAGTTTTTTAATTAAATATGTGTGTTTTATTAGTTGTGAGAAATTAATTAAATTTGAAAGAACTTAAATTTGACAGTTTGTTGTGTGTTTGCGCTTAAAAAAAGCCAAAATGAAACTGAATTTTACCATTTTGCATACAAATAAAACTCATTTTCTCTTAAATTTTATCTCTGACAGAATATAACTGCAGTTTTTTCCTCTTCAGACTTTTTAGTTTATAATTAAGTATTTTTTCGTGTCATTTGTTGGACGATTAAGTGATTATACTGAGAGGGAACATAAAAAACTGCTCTTAGGCTAAAAATTAGGTAATGTCAGACTGACTAATGTGGGGAAAAAAACTAAATGGCACATCGGTGTGATAAATATTTAAATATGTTCCTGGCTGCTTTCACACCATGTAAGGAGAGTCAGAGGATCAGGAAATGTCATGTTGTTATGACTGACTCTTCGAGCGTAGCTTAAATTAGCCACGAGCTAACTCTCACCCAAAGTCTAATTGAGAATAAATATGATTAAAATTAATTAGCAAAAAGCTACAGGCTACACTGGCTTCAGTGAAGACAGTAAACTATCTTTAACCACATTTAAATAAATCGAGGAAGAACTGCACCGCAAAAGGTTTTGCTGTTATTTTTTAACATTTTTTGACACTTTATCTCTTTTTTTTTACCATCTGAAGGACAAATATGGCAGAAACTTTGAAAATCTCTCACTCACAACTACCTACATTTTACATGAAATATTTTTTTTGAATAGCAGTTCACTTTTTTCAATATGATATGAAATATTGTAAATAAAAACACCACTGGCCCCTGTTGACCCAAAAACAAAATATTACAAAATATATGAATAATTACAGGCTGTTTAAAGGTTCATGAGGCACATTCATACAGTCTTTTATCTTTGTCTAATATGTGTTAATTTTTGTGTTTCAACTCAAAGTGCAGCGGCAGCAGACAAAAGTGTAACGTTAAAGGATGTGACTAACAATCAGACACCTCCAAATGTTCTTACCTGCTGCCACGTTCACACAGTCTGCTGCAGGAAAAACTGCTCGAATGTGGCAAAAAAAGCTAATTAGCAATGCAGCGGAGATGTCACACACTTTCAACATCGCATTATTTGCATTATCCATCATTAGAAACATCGTCGTCACACCTCGCGGCGCTCAATCCCCGGCATTTCTGCGGTGCCATCTGGCCATCAGGGATCATGCATATGCAGAGAGGAACAGAACCTGACACAACACCCCCCCAGCCCCATCCACCGTCACCTCTCACTGAACCGTAACTTGTCGCATTATATTTTTAGATCACCTGAGCGGAGACTCGGGCGGCTGCGGGCGGCGCATGGCTTCGCATTGTGTTTGTGTGTGTGTGTGTGTGTGAGTTTGTTTGAGATACTAATTGTGTCCGGTGGTGATTGGTGACCACCTGGGGGAGGGGGGTGGACGCTGAGGACCCCACACTCATCTCTGCAGGGTTTCACTTCTGGTCACACGGCCATCTGCTGCCGTCAATCACACACAAACAGTCTGAACGTGTGTGGTGTGTCTCATCTGACTTTCTCTCCTTCTCACCTCGACTCCCAGTCGTTGGTCTAAATATACCGGTCGACATGTTCTGCAACAACGGGAGGCGACTGTGATTTCGGCCGCGAGGTGTTGTGGAAGATCCAGCACCCCCGGTGAAAACGAATAATCCCTCAACCAGCTGGCACTGCCCACTCCGCATGTTTGGTTTATGCCTCTGCAAAAACCGGCCTTCAGAGAGTGTCGCTGACGTTTGACAGGACCGCCGGCTCTGCCTTCTCCAGGCATAACAGAGTCTGTGTGAATGGAAACCAACCTTTCATCATCCAACAAAAATGAACTCCATTTCAACTGTACAGGAGAGACTCCAGCACTAAATCCAGCCTGAGTCTTGAAGTGAAATGTTCTCAGTGAAAGGATTTGATGGATGTGCACGCTGTGATCTGTGTGTGTGTGAAAGTTTGAGCAAAACTTTGGTGAAGTTCGAGAGCTCACATCTTCAGATGTTGTATTAAGAAAATATGCTGAAAGACTGAGAATCAGGTTGCATCACATGAAATATATGATCATCGTTCTGCTCGCCGTCTGAGGGACACGCCGCACTCAGATGGTCTTTTCCACAGACTTAGCCCACTTTTGTTTCACAATCGCACGCTGTGGTTTGGGGTTTAGTTTCACTCCCACATTCCTCTTAATTCTTCCATCCAGCAGACATTAACCTCACTGTTTACCGACTGCTTCCTGCAGCCACACGGGAGCTGCGTTTGCCGTGTTAAGTGATCGCTAATGCAAGCCGAACATTTCCTGATGCGTCTTCTTCGCATTAAAAACTTTCCATCAGCAAATCATGAATCGGTAATGCAGAAAAATGTAATGTTTTCTTTTATTTTTGAGGTACTGTTGACAAAATAAATCTGATCTACACAATCTGGTCATGGGATTAGTCTCTTGAGAAACTGGAGAGTCCAGAAGTGAGGAAGCTGCTGGAGCTTATTAGCAAATAAAGTTTCAACTAAAAACAACAAAACAAAGGAGGAATTTTTAAATGGTTAGAAAACAGGAGTCCATGAAACACATGCATCTGTGAAGGAACTAAGAAACTGAGGTTACAAACTCGCTCAGTTTCTGTGATCATGATCGTGACTAGCGTTAGCATGTTAGCAGCTGGCGGTTTGTTAACCACAACTGGCGGAAGAGGTTCAACAACTGTCTCTGCCAGCTTCTAGCACATTTTTGCCAAAAAACACAGATGATTTCCAACAGTTCTGTCATGTGGAAAAATCATTTTCGCCCTCTATGAAACAAGATCAAGTCGGTCTCCGTTCAACCTGTAAGCAGCCGTCAAGATGAAGAGATCAAACCAAACCTGAGATGTAGATCACAAGTTTGTTAAAAATGAAGTTACGTTTCAGTCATGAAACTTCAGACCAGCCGTCCTGGTTTCTCAGTTATCTCATCATCAGCTGCTCTCAGTTTCCTGCTAGCAGCTGATGATCACTCACTGTTGACAACATCACCAAGGATGGGCTGCAGACTCCAGGACGGGCCGAGGCGGATTAGCGGCTTTGCATAGACTGCAAAAACATCGGGTGAGCTGTTAGATTTAATCCTCATGGTGTAAACCGAAAGCTGTTGTTTCGCAATGACAGTCGCATTAGACTAAGTCATTACAGGAAAACTGATGAGAGAGTAAAAGAAGGTAAAAACCCAAATGAAATTGGACTCTTGCTCTGAAGTTTGCAGCAGCGTTGCACACAAAAGCCGCCTCCACTCACATTAACTTGCATTAAGTCACTCTATTGATTTCCTCTGTGTCGGGGATGGAGTTTTTCCTGCAAGATCATCAACTCTCTGACTTTGGGCAGCGCTGAGAAAACCGTGCAGAGGGAGAGAAAGTGAGAAAAAGATAAAGCGAGACAAAGACATGAAAGAATAAAGAGGGAGAGAGAGGATGGATAGAGGGTGTAAGGGAAAAAGACAAGCAAAGCAGGAAATCAGAGGCAGAAGAAAGGGATGAGACGTCAGGCGGAGGGAGACAAAAGGAGAAATTTTTAAGAAGGAGTGGGAAAGTGTGAACAGGTGACGGATGATGCAAGAACGAGGGATTTGTGAGTAAAGGAGGACAAGCAGAGGAGAAGGAGCTGCGATCGATAGAGAGGGCGATTAATCTGCTGTCCGGAGAGGAAGACTGATCAGGATAAAGGGAGCATTCATCATGACACAATCCTGATGCTCACACACACACACAGAAACACAACTAATGAGGAAAGGTGTGTGTGTGTGTGTGTGTGTGAAAGGCGAAGACCCACCACAGCCCTCACCCCCCCGACGCCTCTGCTCTCTGCCATCATATTGACTCATCAGCAGCTGTTGTTTCCTGCAACAAACTCTTATTTTCAGGACCTGAAAACGACCCCCATCGAAAACAATCAACCACTTATATTTACTAGATAAACACCCACAAGTGCCCCCCCCCCACACACTCACAGCAGCCCTGCTTTGACCTGTGTGTCCACCCCCCCTCCTCCTGTGGTTGCAGTGGTATGTCCCGTCCCTGCAGAGCTGCTGGAGACGGTCCACTGTCACAACACGGGAGGGTCCTGAGACAACATTCAGCAGCGATGGCGAGCGGCTCACATCTGCGGCGGCGCTCCTCCGCTGGCTCGCTTTACGCCCACTGAGCTCTTCATCAAGGTGGGTGGCCATGTTTTCTGCCGGCCGGCCGGCCACCAACACAGGCTGACACATGCACGATTGTATTTCAGGCCTTCAGCTGATGTTTGTGTCCAGGAGGGGGGGGGGAACTGGGCTCTTTGCATGAGCACAGTCACAATGGATTTCATCAAATAACCAAAAATAAATCAATCAGGAATTTATGTCATGGGAGGGATGAGCAGAACTTTCCAAACAAGAGCTCAGAGGGTAAATAATCTGTAAATAATCTGTAATCATCGAAATTATTTACAGAGAAAACTGAATTGTATTGACATAAATAATAAAAAATGCTGATTTGGCTTCATTTGAAATATACTGAGCAGCACAAACAATGAAGGCTTCTTTAATTTTAATGCATTCAGAGATTAAATGCAGTGCATTTTTCCATTTAACTGGGTCCTCACACGTCGTCCTGCGGGATTAACGTGATGACATTTAATCCAGACTGGAGTCGTGTTGAAACTCTTGTGAAACTGTTGTGACGTCCGGCCTCTTCAGACTCTCCAAGTGACTCAGGATTTGATTCAACGATGAGATCAACATGAAAAATCTGTCTGCAGATTTCAAGGAAACTTTAAATCATCTGTTCAGTGATGAATAAACACAAAAACATTCACTTTTTTAACAGAATGAAATTTATTTTTCCACCATCTTCAAACTCTGTTGAGCTTCATGCAGCATATTTCCTGTTATTGATCAGTTAAAGTGAGCTTCTACTTAAACATCTGAAATCAAGGTGAGTTGTTTATTCGTCAGTGACCCAGCTGCCTCTCACACACTCTCACACACACACACACACACACACACAAACAGCGTGTCCTCCTTCCATTTTCATTCCCTGTTTTCCAAAAAGTGAAGCTTGGCAGTGACGATGCCTCAGCCTTGTTTGTCCAGCTCCCACCTCCCTCCATGTCCGTGTTTATTGCCGTCTGACGGCATTTCCTCGCTGTCGGCTGTCGTAGTCACAGCCGATGGCTAATTATAGCAGCTGGCGTGGAGCCTCGGCCTCGCCCCCCCCCCTCTCCTTGCTCCTCTTATCTCATGTTTGATTTGCACTTCGTAACAAAGCACCTCAACTCCACTGATTTCACTTCAAATGATCAACTTCTCTAATTAATTAAGTTTAAATTAGTTCCACCAGTGCGAAACGTGTCATTAATCTTTGCCGAGTAGTTTTTAGCAATAAAGTAAATTATGACATGTTGTAAGAGCTTAATGAGTAATTTAAATCCCTGCTTAACAAAATTAGCGGCTTGCATCCTCCTCTTCAGAGCCGAGACGATCGAAAACTTAAAAGTTTCTCTCAGTTTCATCATTCAGTCTCTCTGCAGTCTCTACAACAACTTAACAGTATTAAGTCTGCAAGTTCTTTCCTAAAAACGGCAGTACAGCAACTTTGAAACAAACTCTTGAAAATATGCACAAACCACAGATAAGAAAGTGTTATTTTCCACGCGAGCAGTCTGCTGATTCTTTGTAGGTGATGCAAGTGTTTTCCTGCCCTGGATGGAGAAAATGTATTCAGCACACGTAAAATGTTTTTCCCACCGCTGACTCTATATAAAGACGCTGTTTGGATGTTTTGGCAAAGTGCCTGGTGTGTGTTACTGCGATAAAATGAGTAGGTGTGTGTTTTTTTTCTTTTCTATTTGAGCAGGCATCTGATTTTCAAACGAGCAGAAGAAGAGTGTGAAAGTTTCACACAGACGCTCTGCATTACGTTTCTGCACAGAGACAATATTATCACACAAAGCGACACGAGCCGTTTCAGGTCTGAGCTGCTCACATTTTTGTCTCCGACGACAGGAAGTTAGCTGCACTTCGCTTAAGTAACAGAGGAAGGTTGACATCATTATCTCCTCTTGAAAATTAAAAGCCTGACTGTCGGTGTTTACGCTCTGCAGAGTTAGCTAATGTGTCGTAAGCATGTGGCGGACAAACAGCAGACAGCAGAGACACAGAGACTAATGAGTCGCAGCTCATGTGGGGAAAAAATAAGTAAAAAAAAAAGGACGGAGGTGAAGATTTATTCAACAGGCACCGAGCGACTGGCAGCATGAAGTCGTAAAATGTTACCATGACAAACTGTAAAATAATCAGCAAACACTGGAGGAGAAGCTGCTCAAAAATAACCTCCAAAACACGCTGGAAGAGCTGCTGTGCAGTGACATAACACCGAGTTTGTCTCAATACGTTCACTTCAAACAAACTTTACATAATAATTCATCAATACAGATTAGAAAATAATCTCTGCCAAAGAGCAGCTGAGACCTGTGTAATCTCAAAACAAAGAGCTGAGTTATTATGTGATAAAATATTCAAAAGTTTTTTTTATCCTCCCTTCATTCTTCTTCACTGAATCTTCCAACCATCTTTATTTCATAAATGTTCATACAGCATCATGGTGGCAGGTCAAAGGTCAAACTCTTCTTCTTCTTCCCTTTCTCTCACTGTCCATCTGTTTATTTTGTTCTCCATCAACCCCCTCCCTCTCCCAGCTTTCTCACATTTTTCTCTCTCCCTTACTTACTAACTCTTTAATACTCTCTCTCCCTCTTTCAGTGTTCAAAAGCTGTTTTTCATGTCGTGTCGAGCATGCGACCTCGCTGATGAAGGTGAAGTTAAAACCTGCTAAACTTTCATGTTTGTTACACACAAACAGAAACAATGGTGTGTTGGTGGGAGGTGGGACATTTTAAGGTGAAAGGGAGACAAAGTCACACACATGCAGAGCATAAAAAACGCTCACACATGAGCAAACTCTCGCCTGCGCCTCCCCAGCCATTGTTGCGCTGCCCGTCAGCGATTGTTTACGACTCAATCTGGCGACCTGCGGCGAAAATCTCACCGTCTCAATCGCAAGCAAACAAAAGACACAGCGAGAAAGTCGCTGCTGTCATCTTCAGCCGCCGTGGTCATCCTTTGGTCAACATGTTATTTTCATTACTGGACTTTGGCCAACTGGCCAGGCTGAGACAGCGACGCACACGCACACACACACACACACACACACACACTCGCGCGTGTGCTGGGGAGCTCCTTGTCCAAAACAATAGACATAAATATAGCAGCCTCTGGGAAAAAGAATACAAACGCTGTGTCCATCCCTGAACCAAGGAGCAACGCCCAGTCCTGCGTTTCCTGTTCTCTGAACCTCATGCAGAGAAGTGCATGGTGGGAGAATAGACCCCCCCCCTCCCCACCAACCCTTCACCTCATCTCCCCAAGAACTGAGACAGAAGTCAACCAAGCCTCACCTTCAGCTTGGAGGAGTCACATGACAGATTCTGGGTTTGTAAATCTTCTCCTTTCTGTTTCTTTTCCTCTGTTAACATTTGTCAAAGGCCAGAGAAACATCTCCAGGCCTCTGCGTGTGTGTGTGTGTGCGTGTGTGTTTGTGTGCATGTGTGTGTGAGCGTGTGTGTGTGTGTAAACCCTGGATCTTCAGCTGCAGAAAGCCCACAGCCAGCTTTACTTGTTTTTACACTTGTATCTCAGAGCTTTGAGGAAGCTTCGACTGAAATTTAAACTGACTCCTTCTCAAAGGCAACAA
>JAPZDV010000005.1:21122593-21133345 GCA_029814665.1 Acanthurus lineatus | reverse complement strand
ACTGCTATGATTGGTGGAACTCACGGGAGGCGGGCCAAAGTTGCAGAAAAGTCGCGGTGATTGGACAAAATTGCAAGGTCGTGTTGAATTCACGGAGATTGGTTGAATTCGCGTGAATTGCTGCGATCGCAACATCGTGAATTCCTGGAGGGACTGAAATTCAAATTCTAGAGCCACGAAGTTGAAGTGATGAAAGAAGAAGAAGATCTGTGTTTGAGTCTTATTTTCTTTTATGTAAAAGTCCTCTATAATCTGGAGAAGGCCATATTTTTAATTCATCACTGTTGATGAAGTACGAGGTTTTTAATTTAGGCAAATGGGCTAAATCTCAGCGAACGGTGCAACCTGCCTTTTGTTCATTCAGGCTGTTTTACATTAAAAATGTTGCTTTAAAATATACATTAATTTGTGTAATTCCACGCATTCACACAGCAGGAGCTTAAATAAAGGTGATGCACGTATGTGTTTTACATACCAAATTGTTCCATACTGTTTCCCGACTATGACTTTTCACCCACGACACAGCTGACACAGCTTCCAGCTACCTGTTTTCCTAATAATGCTGGACTCTGCAGGGTGACGAGCCCGGAGCTGTGAACCTGGGTCGCAGATGAGGTCTCCATGTTTTCCTGCCCAGGAGAAGAAGAAGAAGAAGATTTATCCTTTAAATCAAGCACTTATTTATTTATCTACCTGTTCTCTGTGTGATTTGCTCCAAGGCCTTCGCTAACATGCTTTAGCTCCGGCGCTAAAGAAGACGGATGGGAGTAATTAGCATCACCTGGAGCTCTGCCTCTGTCGCCATGGTTACCAGTGAATTATCCCCCTCCACATGCTCCCCATCTCTCATCTTCACTTTTTCAGTTTCTCTCTCTCTGCCCTCTTTTTCTTGAAATTTATGCACTTTTTTCAAGTACGGCTCATTCATAAACATGTTCTCTCTTTTTCGTGTTTTCAATTAGCGTTTCCTCTCATTACGTTCGGTCTCTTTATTCTTCTGATTTGTATCCTGTTTTGTTATTTTTCTCGAGGGTTTGACTCTTTTAAGCTAATTCAGATTCAGAAATTCCACTTGCTATTTATCTGTCTTGACCTTTTCAACCCGTTTTTTGCCAAACTTTTGGCACAAATTAATTCACCTTGATTACTCTTCATTTTAATTTAAGATTAAGATCAAGAATCCATCTTTATATGTTTTTTATCCTCCTTTAACTTTGTTTACTGGCATCATTTTACACTTCAGTGCAGATTTCTGCTAAATTTTGTTCAAACATTCATGTTCCCCAGAAGATGAAATTAAATAACTTTGTGCTTTTTTAACTTTTTATGCAGCGCCATCTCCTGGTCAGTATTTTTATTTGTGAAAAACTTAAGTTAATGATGAAATACAATCTAATTTCATTCCCACCAGCCTGAAGACTTTTCATGAAGTTCTAACTAGGAAATGTTAAAATAATAAAATGCTGAACTAAGATGGTGATCACAGTAAAGGTAACACCTGCTCACATGTTAGCATGTTAGCATTGTCGCTGTATGTATGTTAGCAGTATGGATCGTGTTAGCATGTTAGCATTGTCGCTGTATGTATGTTAGCAGTATGGATGGTGTTAGCATTTAGCACAGAGAACCACTGTGCAGCCTCACAGAGCTGCTAGCAGGTTTGTCTCTTAAGGCCCTTTCACACCTGCCTGGTTTGCAGGTGTGAAAGCTCCTCTGGTCCATGATCCAGAACAAACAGCCAAACCGTGGTCCTACCAAAAGAGGTGGACTTGGTCTGGATCAAACTGAACCATGGTTCGGTTTATGTCCATTGTGGAAGCAAAGGTTCAGACTTTCGGACCTTTATACCACAGGAAGTCACAGCAGGCTTCCCAGGAAACGGAAAAGTAAGTAACCGAGGAACTGAGGAAGTACAGGGGGGGAAGAGGAGACCAGATGTCTTACTCACATTTGGTCTGAAGACTTTATGAAGGACTAACAAGAAAAAACTTAAAAGATACAAAACAAGACATTTTCAACACGCTGACGTCAGATGCCAACAAACCAATCAGAGTAAAGCACAGAGACACACAACCCACGTACTTAATGACGATATGACGCAGGTTTGTCATATAAAGCCCGTTAGTGACCGGACCAAATATAAACAACGCAATAAAAACACGAACCCTCGTCCGGACTTTCAGGTGTGAAAGCGTCTTTAGTCTTATTGTCCTAAAGTTCACTTACCTCCGTTTGTCCCTCTGTGTCTCAGCAGCCAGCTTTGTCTCTCTTTATTACCAACTTAGTTTTTCTTCACCTCTTTTGCTCCTCCGTCCTCTTTTCTCTCCCGGTCGTTGTGGCAGGCTGCATCAGCCCATAATCGTGGTTTATGTTCCCGAGTTTGAAGCAGAGCCAAGAGAAGGTTACGAGGACGGCGGAGTAACGAAGGAGAGATGGAAGGTCAGAGAGGAGAGGAAGTGAGCAGGAGGGAAAGAAAGAAAGAAAGGAGGAGTGATGGCCAGATTTATTCGCTGGCCTTGCAGACTGGATCCTGCAGCATTAAGAGGGTGATACAGAGAGAATCTGATTTCCAGGAAAGAAAAGTGAGACTTGGAGACGCAGAGAGAGCAGCAGCCCGGCATTAATCTACAATCTGATTCGTTGCCATCCTGTTTTTCCTCCCCCCTCTCACCATTTTCCTTTCTTTTCCATCTTTCTACACCCTTTCACATATCCTCTTTGCACTCTTTGCTTCTAATTGTCTCTGTGGTTCTGGCTCCGGTGCGAGGTGAGTCAGTAGACGGGGTGTAAAGAGCGGAGGGTTTGGCCTGACGGCGGTGCCAGGAGAGGCCCACCTCATGGCCTCGCGTCCAAAACCACTATGTCACCACCGGAGAAGCCAGCTAAGAAAGCACTTTTCATAAATGCAGGATCGCAGTTACATCTGAGTTTTCAGGCAATAAGAGATGAGCGAGGTCCAGCAACCCCAAATCGTTTCCTTACTCCCATTAAAACCTTCAAATTAGATTAAAGGAAAGAAAGAAAGAAAGGAGGAGGGAAAACACAGCGATCGGAGCTCCAGTGCTTTTTTGATTCGGGGCAGAAAATCCTATTTCATGGTGGTGTGGAATTCCGTTCCAAAAAAACTTTTTATCGGCTCCCTCATCTGACTTGCTGAGAGACTTTCTCTAATCTATCTCCCTTTCTTTTTTACTCTCCGGCTTCCTCTCCTCTTCCCCTCAGCGTTTCAGCAAAGAGCTGAGATGGCTGAACGGCAGTAAATACACGATGCAGGCATTTGTTTTTGATTTGCAGTCACTGAAGGCTTGCCATCGTGCCTTCGCGGGCTGATTGTATTACCAGGAGATACAGAGTAATTGGAGAGATTAAAACCTCCCCCTCCTCTCATTTGATAGTCTTGCAGAAACCGAGGAATGTCCATTAGGCCCCTTAATGTTGATTAGACAGACAAATCTGATGTCCAGATAGCTGATGATAGGCGAAGTGGATTTTCTTGTAGAGCGCTGTGGTTAAGTGTTTCACGATGTCACGCAGCCTCGTTTTGACAAAAAAAACAAAAAAACGGATGAGGATTGGATTTGGATGACATGGTTATAACGTCATGTGGATCCGTCAGACTTCTGGAAGAGCATCACAGGAAGGATGGTGACGGCTATGGGACGGAGGGGGGGGGGTTTTCTGTCTGAGGTCTGATGCTGAAAGACCGGAGTAAACATGTGACTGACGTCATGATGTGAGCGCCAGGTTGTCCGTTTGTCCCAACAAAGACTTCAGATGTTTGAGTTTGATGATCTGAATCTGAGGATTTCACATGTTGAAGACGACATCAAGCTGCCCTCCGAATAAAATCGTGTGTGTTGCACAAGAACAGATTCATGAAACTACACGGAAACAAAAACACATCAGAGTTTAAACAGGTTCAACAAAGTCTGTTTCAGTTCACCGTTTTTCTTGTTTCGACGCAGAATGAAAGTGATGACGCTGACTCGGTGCTCCGCAGGGCGACCTGGAAACAGAGCGACTTACAGTCAGTCTCATGGATATACATGTCATCCTGAAAGACGATATGAAAAAAAGGTTTCGTTTGGTTTTGAGCACTTTATGCCGAGATGCCTGTTAAAAAGCATCTGGGTGACCAGCTGCACACAGAGGCAGTGATGAGACTCAGAAACTGGTCGGTATGATGGAAAATATGTCTGTGGTTCAGCTCAGGCTTTTAATGATGTTGTGGTTTCGTGCTTTGCTGCTTTGCTGCTGAGACAACCGCTCATTTATGCTCACAATTGTGGCACTATATCTTGTTCATGTTTCATATTTTTTGTGGCAAAAACAATCTCGTCCTATATAAACTGACATGAAAACGGTCTGTTAAAGGTCTCAGAGATGAATGGATGGTTAGACGGATCTCCGTGGAGGATTTGTGTTCTTCCAGAGTTCAGGGATGTACGAAATAAGTACAAATGTAATTATTTATAAAGTAAAAGTGGTTTGGGAGAATTTTTTTAGGTTGTAATGCCAAGTACAAACCTACAGTATAAATACAATACAGCAATCTTTCATTTTTGTTAAGCAGTTTTCATATTAACTGTGATGGAAAAAACTGGATGGAGCCGCTGAGTCAAAGCAAGCGAAACAATGATAAATACGAGCCTTAATGCCAGTTTTGACACTGATGAGGTTTTATAATACATATTCATACGACTCTATAATGTGTTTAAACGCCTGAGCCAGTCAAGCAGGGGGAGTAATAACGATGTGATGTGATGTGAGGAGAATCAGTGTTTCACTTTCCCAGCAGCAATAAAACAGACGCATGTAAAACAGCGCTCACCTCAGTCGTCCTCTGCCTGTCCTGTAACTGCTGCACGACCTCTGACCCTGACGTTGGAGGTCCTTCGTGGCCATTAATCCTCTCAGCCTCGCCTTGAGCTTCTCCTCTCATGCCTGGTCATGCACAGAAACACCAGCCAACTGACACTCTTGCCAATATTCAGCCCTACTTTGCTGCGTCCTCATTGGCTCGGTGCACACGGCGACGCTGCAGCCGACACCGAGCAGACGGGTGTCATGAGGGATTTTCAGCAAATACTCTGAGCATCATGGGTGTTTTTTTTTCCCTCACTGAGCACTGTAAAGGTTCAAAGATTGTATTCATCTCAGGAAGAAGCATTAATCTCAAGAAGTCCTGAGGAATCTGAGCTCAACCCCTTTGAGTTTGAAAAAAACTTAAAACTTAAACAACATTAATTTCAGCAAAAATTTTCCAGCAAGCGAAATCCTTGCATTTCCCTCTTCCCTTTGATTTCAGTCCCACTCAAACAGCATGTTCAAACTCCTTCATCTTATTTATTCCTCTCACTCCTTTTTTTTTTTTAATGCCTCCCTGAAATTCAAACTATTGCATCAGAGTCTCTGTTCTAGTTCCCAGACAGGATGGGCACTAAAGCCCGGTTTCCGCCTTCGCCTCCGCAGCCCGCCGCGCTCCGCCGCAGCCTCTCTCACGCTTCATCAGGACTTCTTCTTTTTGAAACACAGAGGGAATTAGAAAGGGAAGCACGCCACACACGCAGCGAGGGAGGTTAAAGAAATCAGGTGGAGGATGAGCGAGCGTGTCAGAAAAAGAGACGAATCACAAGTCAGAAATATAAAGACGCGTCTGTGAATCAATAAGTGCACATCCACGCGTCACGCTCAGGGAGGCCGATCGATCGCAACGATTTTTTATTCATCTGCAGCCACGTGGACACACACTGATCTTCATGACTGGGGTGATGAGACCACTGTGGTCCCTACTAACAACACACACACACACACACACTCACATGCATGCATGCATGCAACAAACACACGTTTTTATGAGTGTGTGCGCTAAAGCAGTGATGATGTGTTTGGGGGCGTGGCTGACAGAAGAGACAGACTGTGCATGAAAATCAAAAACACACACACAGACGATTTCACATAATGTGCTCTTGTGATATAAAGTTCACAGCCTTTATATTGTTTAGGTATTTTTATGGCTGTAATATGTGGCTGCAGAACAGAGACAGGAAATGAGGGGAGACAGATGGGAAGCAGCAGAGGTCTCGAGCTGGACGGGAACCTCGTTGGTGCTTTAACAAAGGGTCAGCGTCTGACACGGAGGCCCGAAACACTCAGAAACACTCAGAAACTCTCAGAAACACTCAGAAACTCTGAGAAACTGGGGCTCCAGTTGTAGTTTTAGCACTTTTAAGTGTGTATCTGTTCATATTTTGGGGGAAAAGCTGGATGCAGATGAAGGAATTCAGCATTTGTTAATAACTAAGCCAGAGAAAGAATCGAAGACAGACCTGGACTTTTGCATTGTGATGTATTTTATTTGGTCATTGAACCCATTTTAGAACTTTCTTTCAGTGTTTATGTCATCGAAACATCTGACCAATCAGTGAAGTGAATGTTGTCACATGGCTCTTAGTGCTGCATTGCAGATTTCATGGATTTTTTTTCTCAGTGAAAAGAAACCAAAACAAAAGGAAAACGCACCAAGTTCACCGACTCATCAGCTGATTCGAACCAGACAAACAAACCTCAGGTGTGAAAACATGCATGCACCTGTCGCCTTCATCTCTTTCTGAATAAATCACACAGACACATCCCTGTGTAACATGAATCTCTCCATGTTTTTACTCGTTTAATCTGCTCCAGTTATGACAGACGGACACAGTTTAAAATAAAGAAGACGTGTAACAGACCTGCAGTCAGTGAGATGTGTGTCACTGGATGCAGCTCTGTAATGAGGCATGACTAAAGTTTTGCATCTGCACCGTTAAGTCACGGTCTGGATATGAATGAGAAAATAAAACTGAAAAAAAAAAAAGAAAATAATTATTCTAACTTCAGACGTACGCAGAAACCTTCTGTTTTAAATCAGAACAGTGAACTCAAACCAAAACTGTGACCAGAAGCTTAAGATGACAATCCAAACCAGATTCAGATCAAACCGCCAAACTGAGGCTGGAAAACAGAGCGAACGCTGTTTCCAGTGTCACCGAAGCAGCTTCTGTCCGAACCCGTCTGAAACATGTGGCGTCAAATTCAAAATGAGCGTTTACTCACACAAACCACTGAAGGTCAAACATTACACACATCATATTTGTACTGCCTTTAGTTGAGTTTATGTCAAAGCAAATTAAAAAATAATCACATTTCATATCATTTTTATTTCCCGATTATACTCTTTAAGTGACGTTGTTGCTTCCTGTGATTCTTCTCCAAAAAAACATGCATGTGCACCAACCTGGTGGATAAATCTTTAAGATTAGAGTCTGTTTTATACTTCACAACTGACAAGAGCTCCTGAAATGATTGTCACTTTGATGACACAGTTGTCAAACTCTGTTTTATACTGTTGTAAATCTACATTCTGTGTCTTAGAGTCTGATTTAGAATTTATTATTTGTCTATAAATTATTCTGTCTTCCCACGTGGAACAACAACTCACCGTGTCCTCGTTCAAATCACGTTTTCTGCTGCTCATAAGCTCTGAGCGTCTCTGAGCGTCTCTGAGCATCTCTGAGCATCTCTGAGCTCCGGTGTTGCTGCTGTGCATCAATTGAAGTTCAGCTTTGGATCATGAATTATTCCCCCCCACAAAACCATTACCAGGCAACAGGTGCACTTATTGATAGAGCCTGATGCAGCGGTGAGCGATGGCTCGTGTGCATGAAGTAGCATGAGTTATGGGGATTAACACTTGATGCAGGGATGCAGCTTTTCGATAACAGCTAATAACGTCTGTTGTCGATTGGTCTGGAGGTATTTCACCGCGTCTCACATCAGCTGAGGAATGATGGGAAGGAAAACTCGCATAAAACTACAGGCTCGTCCATTTCACGTCTAATTTCCTGCACGGCCGCCGTCAGACATGAAGCCATTGATGTACGTCAGCGGCAGAAGGTCCCATCATGATTTCTGTTATTGAATCATGTTTGTTATGATCTGGAATTTGTCATAAAAGTCAACACAAACCGAGAGAGACGCGGCCTTGGACCGTGTCTTTTCATTGGCTCTCCAGCTTAACCGTGTTAAAACGAAACCAGCTGCAGAAAGAAACAAATGCTTCTTGGACCAAAATCTTTGCTACTGCCTCAATAACTCTCTGCTTTTTTAAAAGAGACACGTCAACAGTCGAACGCTCGGATGTCAAACGTCAGACTTGGAAATTTATAACAGAAACGCCACAATACAAGGCAGGAAGGAACCAGAGAGTAATTTAGGACATGTTAGCCTCTTCTGCTTCAGTTTGGACATTTTTTATGTAAAAATGTCTTTAAAAATCTCCCCTACAGAAAAAAACAAAGTGAAAAAAATCAAAAAACAACAAACACAAAACGTGTGGAGAATCAGTGCTGACAGAGAGGAACTTTGGACCGATATTTTATGGTTTATTAAAATAATAAGGGAAAGATAAAGTGCATCTAAGACGCCAGGATGAAAACAAAACTTTATTACTTTATTAAAGTTTTTACAGAGTGTGAACATGTTTCACAAAGTCAAGTTAAGAAAAAAGAAACTTAACCAACACAACAAACAGAGGAAGAGACTTTTCCCACAGCTTTTTAAGGCATCTTTGTTCCTTCATGAGTTACTTAGAATTTAGTTTTTTTTTAAATAATTTTCACACTAAACAAGCTGAAATAATAAAAGTGCTTCAGAATCTTTAATCCAACAAAGCTGCTGCTTTTCTGTCAGACTGAGTGTTTTTTAATTGCAGCTTGTTTGAATAAAAACCTCTTAGGCAATAATTTTCCTGAAGCTTCCGAACAGAATCAGAATCTTTACTTACATAAAACACACAAATGTGTATTTTTGATATTTTCTATCGAACAAACATGTTATGGAAGCAAAGTAACCAAAAATCTTAAACCTGGTGGTGCCTGTTAACAACATGCTGAACCTGTAGTGTCTAAAAAACATGTAAAAAACGAGTAAACACAGTCTCAGGTGTTTGATTTGGGTTCAGTCTGATTAAAGCTAACAGGCTGCAGGTTTGCAGAACTCTTAGATAACGTCCTGATAGCTGCAGAAGAAAGAAATCAGTCAAAACCAAATAAAAACGAGGACGCAGAAGCATTTTTTTACTCCAGACTCAGCTGATGGAGTGTTGTTTTTTT
Source organism: Acanthurus lineatus (assembly GCA_029814665.1). Classification (NCBI taxonomy): domain Eukaryota; kingdom Metazoa; phylum Chordata; class Actinopteri; order Acanthuriformes; family Acanthuridae; genus Acanthurus; species Acanthurus lineatus. Next base: position 21,124,193 of record JAPZDV010000005.1, on the reverse strand, counting down.
ACTCTCATGTGTTCATTTTTGATTAGAAACAGTTCGTTTTCCCCCTCGTCGTCTCTGCATCCATGCTGCATTCGTTCAGGGTTTTTCTGGGGGGGGGGTTTTCTCTCCTCCAGCTGGTATCTGAGTATGGAGCTGTGAGTGCCCTCCATGCCTCCATTCACAGCTCTGTTTTGTTTCCCACATTAGCGCTGCTTTAGCTGCTGTTATGATAACAGAGCCGACCCGACCTGACCAGCCGGCCTCTTCCTCCCCTTCAAGCCTTCCGTGACGGGAACCTTTGCCCTATTGTTCTCTCCCTCTTACTGCTGTTTCTGCCTGTATACACCCAAAGCCTGGTTTGTGTGCTCCATCTCTCGTTCTCTTCCTCTTTCCCCGCTGTTCGAGTTCCAGCTTCGTAGTTTATTTATCTCGGCCTTCAGACGGACAAGTGCTTTTCTCCTGTGAGGTCAGAAGTGACACAGTGTTCGGAGAAACTCCCACAGGAGCTGGTGATTTTGATTTCAGGCGAATGATTTGTGTAGAAATACGATTGTTGGTCTTCAAAATGAATCTTTTTAGCATCTTGAGCTTAAATGAAATGTGATACTGATCACTCACTTTCAGAAATATCCTCCTTTAAAGACCATTAACACACAGCAAACCTGGGCAGCAAACATGTGACTTCTTGGCCCTTTTCTGAAGAAATACTTGTTAAAAACAACATAAAGCCGAGCATGATGGGAATTTTTAACTTTTGGCTTAATGAGTTAAGAAGATTAGGTCTTTTGAATGGATTCTTATCATCTTGCATTTTGTTTCTGCGCTCATCCATCTGAAACCTGCGTGTTTGTGTTTACAGCTCAGATAATCCAGCTCAGCCTCTCACACTTCCTCTCACTTTGAAAAAAGACACTCGGTTGTCTCGGCTGTAGGTGGGGGCGTCAGGTGTCGCATTTTACCTGCGTTACTGCACCTCACAATGAGCAGGCAGGAATCAAGCTAAACTACAAAACAGCTTAGAAAACTTTCCAGCTATTAGACAGAAAAACACAACTGCAAACCTTCTGAATGAGCTTCATTTTTACAGAACTTTAATGCCTTGTTAAGTCTTTAAAAAACACTTTTCATTCAAAGTTGACAGTCAAATTAAAACACACCAAATCCATCTTTTTCAACCTTTCACTCACCTGAACTTTGTCTGATATAAATCCTTTTTTAACCCTGTTATAACTGAAAATATTCTCTTTTATAAGCTGTTTTTCCTCAAGTCTCTTTCTTCCATATCTGGCTTCATATGTTTGACCTTATAAGAAATCTTTCTTCATATAGAATCTGTATATATTTGACAGTAATTTATATTACAGCACTAATATCACTCCGTGTGTTCAGCTAATTTGTGTTTAATGAGCTCATATCATTCAGGAGTTATTCACAGCACATTATAATCATGCTATTCATCAGAACTTCTTTATTAAAACTCTGTGAATTTGTGTTTAAAGTGTGACGTTCATATAAAATCTCTCTCATCAGTATGGTGACCCTGCATCCCTTCAGGCCGGCATCTCTCTCTTCACTATAACAACACACACACAGTTAAAACACAACCACTCCCAAGTGTAAA
>JAPZDV010000005.1:21096561-21122161 GCA_029814665.1 Acanthurus lineatus | reverse complement strand
AACTCAGTGAATTTATGTTTGAAGTGTGACGTTCATATAAAATCACTCTCATCAGTATGGTGACCCTGCATCCCTTCAGGCCGGCATCTCTCTCTTCACTGCAAAACACACACACAGTTAAAACACAACCACTCCCGAGTGTGAATTCACTGCAGTGGAACATAAACACGCACTGCTGGTTTGCACGATTGATTGGAAGTGTACAGTGTGTGTGTGATTATGTGTGATCCTCCTGATAAATATCTGCTAAATAGACTAAATGAGAAGCTCAAACTGCATGTGAGTGTGTGTGAACCATGTAGTTGCATGTATATTACCATGAAGAGCCTTTGTGTCGACTGCAGCATTTCAGGGGAACTTACATCCACATCTGTAACCTGCAGCTGGCTCTAATCTGTCCGGATGAGTGTGTGTTTCAGGTTAAAAGTGTGTATACGTCTCAAAGCGAGCGATGGAAGTTTGCTTCAACGCTGCTGCTGCATGTTTATGTGCATAGAGGGCCGTGTGTGTGTGCTGCATGTACGGTGTGGTTTACTCCATCAGTGTGCATCGCAACATTTACACATTCGTTCAGAAATGAGTTCAGCTGGCAGCGCGTTATTTCCAGCCATCCATCATCGCTGCCCACCTCTTTTCTGCACATTTGGCAGGCTGCATGTGTTCTCATGTCAAGGTCTGAAAGGCTGTGAACATCTCAGCAGTCAGATAAGCAACAGAAGAACGACGTGGAGGCAATGAGAGAGCAACACACTGGAGCCGCTGTGGGAGTTTAAACAAAGAGCCGCCATCTTGTCCCGCTTTCTTCTTCTACTCGCGTGCTGCTCCGGAGTTTGAGAGCAGCTACAGGTTTGTAGACAGTTCCTGTTATTGTTCACACAGAAACTTCAGGAGACTTTATTCAGCTCACGTTGGAGAAAATGTGGAGAAAAACTTGTTCAGTCTGTTCGTTCACTGACACGAACAAACCAGTAACACACACATTCACATCACAGTGTGTTTGCTTCTAATGTTCTGCCAACGTGAAGAGCAAAGAACCTCTAGAAGCCTGTGTGAACACTTACAGTGTGTTAATGACTCTGTGTGTGTGTGTGTAGGTGTGTGTGTGTGTGCGTGTGTGTGTGTGTGGATCCAGTTTGTTCAGTCTGCATGCATGCATGTGTGTCCATGCATCAAGAACCAACAGTGTCGTTTGCAGAGGTGAATTAAGTGCATGTTGAATTTATGCATTCATATGTGTGTGTGTTTGTGTGTGTGTGTGTGTGTGTGTGTGTGTGTGTGTGTGTGTGTGTGTGTGTTAGTTCCATGCATGTGTGCTCCCGTGTGTGTTTGTTTGCACACTTTCATGATGTTTGCTCAGAGATGAGTATCACAAAGCGACTCTGCCGGCTGTGAAGAGGAGGATTAAGCGCCTCCACACCTTGACTACACACAACCACCCGAGTGCTAAATGCAAGGTACACACTGCAGAGTACACACACACACACACACACACACACACACACACACACGGAGCAGTAACGGATACACAGCAGCTGTCAGATCATCATTTCACTGATGAAGTCAACCTTTAATCCTGCTCTCGGGTCGGGTGGTGACCTGAGTTTGAGAGAAACTTCTCGTCTTTAAAATCAGCAGCAGAGTTTTTGTTTCTGTGATTTTCCAAAGAGGAGGAACGATCAAACCACGAGTCATCCTTCATGTTGTTGTTTCTGGATGACATTTCGTTCTCTCTCTCTCCGGGGCATTTCTCTCTGAGTATTTGTCAGAACAATGACAGGACATATTGACGCTGTAATTGGCAAATAAACCCTTAATTTGATTTAATGTGATTCCTCCGTCCCTTGTGTCTCCCGCTGCTGGAAACTTGTGGCAGATTCTCCAGAAAGGGGTGGTGTTGTTTTCCCTTTTCTGTCTCAACCACTCCATCAGCTGTTAACTGCTCTCCATTTTTTACAAATATGTTTACTCTCTTTTTTTTTGCTGAACTTACAGTTTGTGTGCATTTCACTGTTTCCTCTGAAAAATGTGTGTTTCTTCTGTTTCCAGGCAGATCGTTTGCACTGGTTATGACATTTTTAAAGGCCTGAAATTGCCCAAAGTGAAAAAAGATGGTCACCGTCCTCCTCATCCTTGTTCTAAAATATTTTTGTGGTAGAGATTTTTTATCTTCAGGACTCCCTCCCCCTTTTTTTCTGACCCAAAAGACCTTGAATCACTCAGGTGTTTTCAAATTTCATTTGGGGATGTTTTTGTCAAACTCACACAGTTTATGACTTATTTTATCCATGTAGGAAACAAACAAACAGAGTCCTGCAAACCAACTTACCAAACTCCAAAAATGACTCAAAATGTTTGAGTGTTTCTTGATCAAATCAAAGATCTGTGCCTTTAAAAACATTATAAACATGAGTCGCATGACTTTTTACTAACTCACCACCTAAACACACAGAGGTCCTGTTCTCAGTAATAACTTCTAGATGTGTGTGTTTTTATTTAAATGTGATGCTGCTGACAGCGTCATTCTCAACTTCCTGTCTCACATTGTGCGTCATATTAAAGTGCTGTGTGTTTGCTGTGTGTTTGCTGTGTGTTTGCCGCGGTCATGTGATCACCAGGTGTTGAACTCACACATCTGTCTCCTTACTCGGGGTCTCCTGGGACACTCCTCAGGGGTTAATGGACCGGTGATGCTGCTGATGGTCTGATAGCGACGGACAAAGCAAACGGACCTTTTAGTGGAAAAAAGCTGCTGCCATTAGCTCTCATTGATTTTTATTGATCCTCCATCGGCTGTTATCAGGGTTCTTAACATGCTGGGCACTAAGCTCGCTGTTTCAGCTCAGCCGAGCCTGAATCCTCCGTCTCTAAGAGCCGGTTAGTGCTAATGCTGCTGGCTGCCATCACGGCGGGGGGGCCTGAGATGGAGGCATGTTTCTGCCTGGTGAAACACTAGACTGAGCAGGAGAAGGTCCAGAATCAAAGGAAAGGTCAGATGCTCGGTGATAAAGCTGATCCTGAGTGTTGTTGGTGCGCTTGTCGCTGACCTCGGACCTTCCTGAGAGAGAATATGATACTCAGATTATGAGATAGAGGCCGGTTGTGATTGGCTGGGGGTGTCGGCTGCCCGTTAACGCAGGAGAGTTTCAGATGGAGAGAGAGGTAAAATTTACTCCCTGAGGAAGTCAGATGAGCGAGCTGATAAAAGGTTTTTTGTCAAAAAACAGAAATTGGCGCAGATGGCGTCCTGACAGACCAGCAGCTGACGACCTCGATGCAGGTTTCTTCTCACCTCAGTCCAGGTGTTAAGCTTTCTTGAACAAAACTCAAAACTTCCTGCAGATTTTTCACATTAAAACTCTTGGATTTCTGTGGGAAAGCAGCAGTAAATGTGACTGACGGACTGTAGAGATGCACATTTTACAATGTGAGCTGCAATTATTTCCACCTCCTCGATGATTTCTTTCTTTATTAACAACCAGACTTTCTCTGTTTGTGATTTGTATCCAGGATTTTATATGAGACGATGAGAAATCGCCGGTGTTTGTATAGATCTTACATGCAATTCTACAAGGAAAAAAACATCTCCAGGAATGTTTGAAAGCGTCTTGAAACCTCTGTTTAGCTTAAAATCAGCATTTGTTTCAAGCCACAACATCACAAGGCACTTTTCCTCCCGCTCGTATAGAAAAAAGAGGGAGCCAACACAAACATGAAGTGTCAAATAGTGGGAAAATGAAAAATGAAATCACTTTTGGAAGGTGAAAACTAAATATTTGGCCCCTTGAAAGGAAACAACATGAAAGGGTCAGAGCGCATTCATGCCACGTGAATGTAAATACGGCTCCGTTTCCCGACACGACCGTTTAGATCTTTTTCTTCTTGTTTCATACCACGACAACAGAGGCGAAGATAAAGCCCCCCCTGCCCCCCTGGCTCCGGTCCTCTTGTGTATACCATCAGCTTTCACATCAGTCAGATTTGCACCTTGTCATCCACGTATGATGAAACACGTGCGAACGAACCGGAGGCGTATTAATGCGAACAGTCTCGTTCATCATGGTGAAGAATTAAAAACAAGTCTGAGAGCGAACAAAAGAAATGTTTGGGGGGGGCAGGAGAGGATGAAGGAGCGGCAGAGCCACACGTAAACAGTCATGTGATAAAATAAACAGGCGGGAAACACGGCGGCGGCCCCCATCCTTCTAAAGACGGGGCTTCTCATGTTTATTAAACTTTCACACCTTCACTTGCTATCCCTCCATTTGTCTTCCTCTTCTTCATCTATGTCTTCTTCTTCTTCTTCTTCTTCTTCTTCTTCTTCTTCTTCTTCTTCTTCATCCCTCCGTTTCCAAACTCGGCAGCACCAGAAGCCGAGCGAACAGCCTGACAGAGGAGGGAGGCCGGAGGGGGGAGGAAGGGGAGGCAGAGAGGGGGGAGAGGAGGCGTCTAATGTTGGAATGAAAGAGCCGAAGAAAAACACCATCCTCCCCCTCCTCGCTAAGACTCCATGTTCAATTAAAAGGCCAGAGAAAGGTGGAGGTGGTGGAGGAGGGGTGGAAGAGAAAGGAAAGCAGCGCTGATTGACAGTTGGGGAGTTAATCCCCCAGCAATGGCTCATGGAGAGGGGAAAGAGCTCACAAAGGACATGGATCAGCGACAGGGAAGAGGTGGAGACGGGAGGAGTGAGGGTGGAGAAGAGACAGAGATGGAGAAAAAAGGAGGGGAAGAGCGAAGTTTCTTTAAAAAGACCAGCTGTTGTGTTGGAGACACGGCGAGAAGCTCACACTGGGAGGATTTACAGAATATATTTCACTTTCTGAAGACGGGTTTTTCACCAGCAGGTTACAAAGATGCAACAATGCGACGGCTGAAAAATGTTAATGCGATGAGTGAAACCGAACCGACGGAGGCTGGGTGATGCTGAGGGAGCGTCAGACAGCTTCTGATGCACATCCACCCGTTTTTAACAACAAGTGTCCTTCACAAGTCTGATGCTTTTAGTCTCTTTGAGCCTTTTTTGCCTGAATTTCCACTGATTTCTCCTGTAAGTTCAGAACTGGCCGCCCTCTTTAACCAACAATCAACCTCATTTTCTCCAAAAACAGGAATCTAAAGTGTTTACAAGCTTAAAATTACCAAGCTGAAAGAGTCTATGTGACATTTTTGCCAACATCACCAACCATTTTTACAACAACAACAACAATAATAATAATAATATATTTAGAAATAGTTTTATGATACAAATAAAAGCTGAAATTCTCGCAGGTTGTCCCTCAAACATTTCTTATAAACTCAGAGAAATGATGTCACTCTCAGGTTTTTGGACCTGGTTCTTTGCTTCAGTAAATCCTGACTGAATGCAGATGTTACCTGGTTCACACTGATGACCTCTGTGACCTCCACCAGGACACAACTTTGTGCAAAAATGCAGATCAGAAATGCACTTTTTCACATCTTTGCAGTATTTCAGATTATTTTCTTGAACATTGAACCTCGGTCTCTTCAGCATCGTCGGCTCTGCTGCCTCTTCACCTCTTTGTGTTTTTTATTTTGCCTGCTGACAAATAAAACTACTGTTTCTACCTGAATGATCCTGTTTTTTTAGTCTTCTTGTTACTTTAATTCAGCTGATCTTTTTTAAAAAAGATGTGAATGTGGAACCATTAAAAGGCTGGAGGAAGGTGGAGGAGCTGGTTGGTGATGGAGGAAATAGTATTGATTGACATTTGTGTCATGGAGAGGATGAGGAGCCTCAAAGAGAGAGGGATCAGTGACAAGGAAGAGGAGGGAAAAGAAATGAGGTGGAGGAGAAGAGATGGGGTGGAGGAGAAGAGATGGATGATCAGACCTTTTGGCTTCACCGGCTTTGAGTGTTTTTGTGGGACAGAAAGTTCAGACCCTTGAACCACCTTGATTACCATCCAGGACAGGTGAGCCCTTCGATGATCTCAGGTGAGTCGGAAAGGTCGGCAGACGTCCAGTCCCCTCGTCACAGAAGGTCCTCTGGTTCCTGCCCCCCCCCCCGGCTTATTGATGGCCAGCTGGTCGTGTAGCGTCTCGTATGTGTTCGCCATCGTGGCCTCCGATACTCGGTCGATCGGGTGGAGCTTCTCCTGTGGTTTCTCCTTGATCACCGACTTCCACTTTTGTCCCCCTGACATGAGGATTCAATCCTCCATCCTTTATGATCTTCACCCCCTCATGATGTTACACTGAACACCAAACGTCTTTATTGTTCCTCCACCTTTTCCCAGCTACACCTGCTCCACCTGCTCCTGTTTCAGCATTCACACTCAGAGTTCATACCTGCTGTTGTTTGGTCGTCTGCCAGAGAAGCTGGCGTCCATCAGCATTTCCTGTTTCCTCTGTGTGTGTGTCCTGTCACCAACCCGCCCTCTGAGAAAAAACATCATATTTCCTGCTCTGATCTGGTTTTTGAAGTTTATCTGAACTTTCACAGTAAATTTAATTCTTTTTTACTAAAGAGATCAAGAGTTCATTCTGTTTCGACTGCAGACGTCTCTTCACATTATTTGTGGATCATCGTGCAAAGCATGCATATCTTCAGAGCCTCTAACATGCCCCCACCTCCCATCTGCTGTGAGTTTTCTTTTCTTAACACACACACACACACACAGTAACACACACACAGTAACACACACACAGTAACACACTCCCTCATACACAAACAAACCCCCCGTAGACTCCACAGACGCCATTTCATAGAGCATCTCCTGCTAAGCTGCAGGTCGATTTTAAGCCAACATGCACCATTAACGATGCCATACTGGCCTTTGTGGAGGCTCCTGGGGGGGGGGCACATCCTGCTGGTGCTTGAGCCTGACGAGCATCTCGGCTGGGAGGGCCAGGGGTTGGACGTGGGTTTATGGTGCAACCTCACAGAAGGGCTTTATGACTTAGAGAGCCTTAATGAGGTGGAGCAAGTTAATATTTTAACATGTGTGTCTATTGTTAAACCATATGCTGGAGCGTCCGTGTCGCCTTATTCTGAGGGGGGGGGAGAGCGACAGATAAATAAATGAACAGAGAGGTGTGAAGGAGAGGTGATGGGGGGATGAAAAGAGACGGGGGAGAGTTTTAACATGAATTTTTAACCTTCTGTATGTCTGTCATGTTTCATATATGGAAACATTTTGTAAGAGAGGAAACTTAACGTCACGGTCGTGTTTTAAAAAACACAAACAGACTGACAATCAGACTTTTTCAGACATTAAACTCGTGACCTCACAGTTCAGGACTCTTTGCAGTTTACTCAAACATGTTGGTGCAGATGTGTTGTTCTTTCCTGTTTGTGTCTATGATTTTTGCATTTGCATAAGATAAAAAATTATCTTTAAAGTTGTAATTTTCTTAAAAAATGTAGTAAATTGGAACCGACACACAACAATCTGCAGGATGGGATGAAAAAAGGAGCAAAGAGGTAAAAAAAAAAGGAGAAAACCCTTCATGGGAGTCTGAATATGAGCTTTGATGATTTGGGACGGACACACAAAACACTTCAGGGGAGGGAAAGAAGGGAAGAAAGGCGGTGAAAGAAAGGAAAAAAAAAACCTTTACATCTGGAAAAGACTCTGACAGGAAGCCACCCATCTGTGGCCAAACAGCTGGGGGCCAGACCGAGTGGACCCTGTCAGCATGAGAGTGTGTGTGTGTGTGTGTGATGAGCAGGTGGGGGTGCAGCAGAAACACCGAGTCGCTGGTCTGGAACGCTGGATGTCACAAGATGTCTTCACGGCACCGAGCTATCCGAGACAGGACGTTTCTTTGGGGGGGGCGGGAACAGACAATTAACCTGTTGGAACAACTGTCCTGCCCCCCACCCACCCCCCACACCTTACTAACGGCCTCTGTGTTTTCATTTCTGCACCACATCTGTCAGAGATTACCCCCTCGCTGCACCTGAGGTATGTGTGGCGGATTAAAAACTGAGCTGATGTTAAATTACGACCCGAGTTACTGAAGAAGTTTCCAGCGTTTTTAAATTGAATCTTTTCTAAATGAAGGTTCTGAATCAACACGGCGGAGTGTGTGAACACAGAAGAGCAGGTTTTTACGTCCATCTGTGCTCATTTTTTAGCCGAGAAGATCCGTGAAGCTCCTGGTTTTGGTTAAATGTTCTTAAACATCTTGTTTTTGGAGTCAGAGCTGATTTTTTCTGTGACGTCGCCCTGATGTTCAAACTGTAAAAACATGTTAGATGCTGCGAGTAACTGAGTATTTATGGGAAAACTAATTAAAACACAATGTCTCTGGATATTTTACTTGTGTGTGGGAACTTTTTAAGACTTTCCATATATTTTTATTAACAAATTTCCTTATTTTGCTTTTAGAAAACATGTTCCATTCAGTGTTAAATTCCTTATGATCTCCTTAATGCTGCTGTACATGAAATGTTAAATCCAGTTTGTTCTGACTGGATCATATTAAGATTTACTAGGATTTGGTGTTCAGGCTGCAGTCACAGGTTTAATTATAACATCCATAAAAACAAAATACTGAGTTTATAAAGTGAATATAATATTCAGATCCTCCACAGAATCTGCAGCTGTTTCCTGACCAAAGCTGTCAAAGAGCAAAACAAGACAGAATATATATATTTTAACACATTCTGATAGCAATCTTGGCGCGGAAAATAAATGCAGAAATACATTTTATTTGTCTGTTTGTCTGGAATTGTTCGGATTAAATTGGATTGTAAAATGTTTGAATAAGTAAATCTTATTAATAATGCAAGAACTGCAGTTCAGGATGATCTTTATGTTGTAAATATAGATTAATGACTGTAGTTACATGTCTGAAGTGCTCACTGTGATTTATTATTTAACTAATTTAACATGTCATATCTGAAATATCAACTGTCTAAAGTATTTTTTAAGAGAAAGTGAATCAGCAGGTGATTTTCAGGGGTTTAGCTCATGTTCAAACTAAACTTCACTGCAGCATTTTAACAAAAAACATGAGTCAATGTGCAACGAGAGGCTGAATAAAAGTGTCTGGTTTCATTAAACGAACAATGAAAACAGTTTTAGACAGCAGCCACAGTTAATACTTTTATCTCTCGTAAGTGCATCATATTAGATTTAGAGTTCAGTTTTTAAATGGAGAATTAATGCTTCTTTTCTTAAGTTCTGAGTCAGAAGACAAAGTTTTATCTGCATGTTTTTATGAGCACAGTTATGCAACACGAGGTCTGTTGATGCGTGACTCTGTTTTAGATCCTTCAGAGTTTGTTTCTGTAATTCACTTTTAGGTTAAGAAGCATTAATCCTTTGTTTACTTTGACTGTTTTTTACTGTGAACTCATTTGGCTGAAAATACTTGCAAACTTAAGTGTTTTAATGCAGGATTTTTGCTTGTATCTGAGTATTTTCACAGTGTGATGCTTTTAGCACTGATGTAAAGGATCTTAACACGTCTTCCACTCGCCGCTTTAATCCATAAAAACTCCCTCTGTGTTATTTCAAGAGCAAAAGAATAAAAAGAAACGGCACTAAGCTCCACTCTGTTACTGTCACATTGCTAAGAGTTGGACTAAGAGCTCTAAAATATTCTTTCCACGCAGTCATCCCTGAAAATCCGCCCTTCAGTGAAAAGACTCCCGTCACTCAGCGCTCAAATCTGCGAGTTCAGTAACAGCACTTCTGCATCTGCCATTTGTTTTCTAATGGAGGGAAATGGTGAGTGAAACGCAGTCTGAAGTGTCTCCCGACGTCTTTACTGCAGAAACAGACCGTGGACTGAATCATCTGTAAAAAAATGACTGCTGTCACACACACACACACACACACACACACACACACACACACACACGACGAGGAGCTCAAAACGTCTGAGAAACGCAAACGGCCAAAGAAAATAACACTCCATTTTTCACTTTTTACAAGAGAAAAGGCTTCAAAGACGAGGAGGCTCGTCTCTGTGGATTCATAACAAGTCATGGAAACTTTCCAAACAGCACTGGTGTGACTCTGTGTGTGTGGGAGTGTGTGTGTGTGTGTGTGTGTTGCATCAAAAAACAGCTGATAGAAAATAGGAGTCATCTTAAATTCAGGTCGGTGTCGTAATAAAACGTCAGCCGGCCCCAAAAAAAATGAGCCATTCGGGTCAACTGCTGACTCGCAGTGACTCAACAGCTGGAACCAGAAACATTTTACACTCATGCAGCTTCGAAATTAGAGCAACGATTAAAATGTTTGCAACAGAAGAATTAAAGCATTTATTGCACGGTAATCTGCCAGGAATGACACAGCAAAGTGTTGCATGACTCAGCGCCTCAGCGGACTGTAATCTGAGTAAAATGATGCTGCGCAAACACTTCTTGTGTAAAAAACATGTTGCGTTATAAAACCGGCTCAATCACATGTAATTGTTTTTCCTTCTCCTCTGTGTGTGTGTGTGTTTGCATGAGTGTGTGTGTGTGTGTTTGCGTGTGTGTGTGTGTGTGTGTGTGTTGGGTCAAACATTCCTCACCTCATTCCTCTCTTATCTCGCTCGGCGTGCTCTTTATCAACCTCAGGTCTGTACTGTTGCTTTTGTGGCCGCATGAGAAAAGACTCATTCAGTCCAAATATGAAAACAAATTCTCTCACACACAGAGCTCATCACTCACTCGCGTCATTCACGACCGTCGGCGTTCAAACACACACAATCTACACCTTTTCTCCACCTTTTCTGCACCTCTGCTCGCTATTAAACAGTGACGAGGCCTTTTGTCCCTCCATGTCATAACATCGCTTCCAGCCAGGCGGGGTGAAGGGACAGCTGCCGAGGACTTGGGTTTCCTTCATGTTAAAAGCTTTTTTTTTTTCTCCTCCAGGTGTGTGTGTGTGTGTGTGTGTAGGTGTGTGTGTGTGTGTGTGTGTCAGTGTGTGTGTGGCTTCCTTCTGTGTCGGCTTCAAACGACAGACTTAGTTCACCTCTGGCAGATTTTTAAGTTCTGACACTTCTCATGCCCTTGAAGTCACTGGAATAAATGTGTTTTGGATAGCTGGGTGTAGGTGAGAGGAGGAGAGTGTGTGTGTGTTTGTGTGTGTTTAAGGTGTGTGTGCGTGTGTGTGTGTGTTTGTGTGTGAGAAAGAGAGAGCTTGTTCAAAGAGAGTGATGATGACTTGTGACCGCGGCTGCAATTTGATCCGATCAGTTCAACAGAGCTGCTGTTTGTGGCCATTTAACACATTTTGCAGGTGACTTACACACACACACGCACACACAAACACACACACACACACATTTACACACACACTTGTACATATAAACATATAGTCTGGCATTCAAAAGGCCTTTTCTCTGTTAAACACACAGTCTGGCGGCCTGTTGTATGGCAGGAAAGCAGCTCAGCTTTCCCAGGGGAAACAGCAGCACAGCCAGATAATAGACATTGTTATTAGGCTGTTTTCCTTTAAACCATCCTCCCCATCCCTCTCTTTCTCCCCCTCCCTCTCTTTCTCTCCTCCCCATCCCTCTCTCCCTCCTCCCTCGCTCTCCCTCTGTCTCACCCCTCAGCTGATGGCCCCTCCAGGTGATTAATGCACAGCCGCGACCGTTAGCGCTTTGCTAATCAGTCCAGGAGCACTTTGCTTAAGTGAGGAAAGTCCTCCGGACGGTGCTGCGGTGTGAAACGCCCCCTGGTGTTGGACGAGGTCATCGACGTGGCGTCAGAGCTGGTTGACATGGCAGCCATCGTGGACGAGCCCCCCCCTCATGTGCTGACGCTCTGCTGTGTGCTTTAACAAACATAAAACTGTTGATATACTCATTTAAATTTCCTCACGTCCACGTCTAACCGTGTGATGATGTCATGGAAACATCTGGCCTGACGTGCTGTCTTTTGATTGGCCATTTTTGTCTGTCACTTATTTCCTGTTTAAAACTGCACTCATCCACTTTTCATGTTGATTAAGAGTTTAATAAATCACTTTCTCTTCAAACTTTGGTTTTAATTTTCAGGCTCACAAACTCTGCTAGGTAAAAATATTTCTACTGGGTACTTCTTTGTGTACTTTTACTGTTTTAAATACTTCCTGAAGTCTGCAGAATCATTTTTCTTTTGTATTTTTCTTTGCTATGAAACACAAACACAACTCGATATGAAAGCTCTTGATGCTCCTGTCTGCTAACATGTTTTAGCCTTTAACCAACTTTATCAGGTGATAGTTTGTCGCTGTCGTGTTTTCAGTGAGTTCTGCTGCCCCCAAGTGGCCAAAAGATGATCAATTAACGCAACTTAATAAAATACGGATTGAATCATCCAAAATGTTGTGAACAATGAAAACAGATCCCTTTTTTACATGCTTATTTTTTTTATTTTTGATATGTTTAATCACTCACAGAAACTACGTATTAATTTATTCTAATCTTTTTAGTCAACTTTTATTTCTAAATCTTTAAATATTTTTATTGCCGTAATTGTGACTTTTATGTTTTTCTTATTGCTTAAGGTAGTACAAGTATGTAACGGCCCTTTAAAGAAAAAGATTTATTGCAAAAAGCAGAAAATCAAAGTAGCGTCACTGTTTCATCAGAATACTCCGCACTGATACTGTACTTTAAGTTTTAAAATGTGCACTTTCTCAACATTTCATTGTCATTCTAGCAATTAAAATACAATAGAAAACTTTAATCTCACAGCTGAACTCTGCCTCTTCTGCAGGTTTGGGAAATAATTCATGACCCCATTTAACGGAGTAATATTGTTATAAAGACACGACACATTTACGACCCGCTGGCCGTTTTCTTCTGGCTAATAAGCCGACAAGTCAAGTCGTCATGACGGATCTTTAGAGCGGCTTAACAAAATGAAATTTAATCACAAGAGTCATAAATATTTATAAGGTTTGATCCATATAGATGTCAGATTTAATGGCTGTGTTATTTCAGTCCTCTGCAGATGAAGAGAAACTCGTACAAACTGAGTTTTCAGAAAGTTTCCGGTCAAAGTGGCTCAACTTTCATGTAAATAATCAGTTCAAATGACACCGAAGCGAAGCATCGTTCAGTTCGAGGCTTTTGTTCGGTTTGTGCGCAACATCTGAAATTGAATCTCACACTCTTGCTCTTTGAGCCTTATTGACACACACCTACACACCCACACACACACACACACACACACACACACACACACACACACAGGGGCTAATGAGAGTGTTTCTCAGCCTGCGTTTGGTGGATTAGCACTGAGAGCTGCAGAATGGATCTGATTGAGGCAGAGAAGCAGCAGAGGGGTGAAAAAGGGAGCGAACAGACTGAAGGAGGGGAGTAAATAGCGCTGACCCATGGGGGGTCGGCCCCCTTTTCACCAGCTCTCTCCCTGGGAATCCACTCGCACTCATTCAGGCCTGTCCCCCCGCTCCTCACCTCAACGCACCACTATCTCCCGAAGCCTTTTCGGATTCAAATGATATCTCATTAGCTCTTATTGGATTGCAACTTTCATGGGATGCTTAGTGTTTCACTTTTTCTCTTCTTACCGATCGATAGAAAGGACACTGGCATCTGGAATAAAGGGCTCCCTTTTTGTTTCCCTCCCTTCATCGACCGTCTCGCCTAATTTCCGCTTCTCTTCTTTCCCTCATTTAATCATTCTCTCACTCCTTCTCCTCTTTCAATACAACATGTTGTCTCTCCCCGACTCATTTCAATACAGTCGGGATTCTTCCTGCGCCCTCGTCCTCCTCCGAGCCTCCTCTCCATCCTCTCCGGCCTCTGCATCCGCAGGGTGTCTTTGTCTGTTTCTAATGTGCCATTAACTCTTGGTGTTAATCAATGGCTCTTCGTCCCAAAGGCCACAGACTGAACAGAGAGAGAGAGACTGAGGCGGAGACAGCCAAACAGAGAGGGAGAGGAGGATAACCGGAGCCAACACATGCTTGTTTGGGGTTAACAGGAAGCAAACGGGACACTTTCAGTCTGTTAAAGCAGGATTTCATTCAACTTAGAATCTAAACATCCAGGTTATTTAAAAAAAGCCTGTTCAGGTGGAGGAGAGATTCACCTGTGATGGTCGAAAAAGTCCAACAGAAGGAAACAACCAGGAGGTTGAAGTGACAGAAACCGACCCAGTTGATGAACCAGAGTGGGTTTCTCTGCTGAGCTGCAGCGTTTTTAACTGTTTCCTCCTAAAAACGCCGTCATGACGTTGACTTTCTGTTTGCATATTCTCTCTTTTGTTTGATATTTGTCACTGAGTTACAGCCCGTTTGCACTGAAGCCGCCATGAATGCAGAAAATACCTCGTTGTTGTGTGTATAGAGATGCATTTAGTGAAGAAGCTTTTCACCTCTTCACTCTCTCTGTGTTTCTCCCTGCAGGACGTCTGTGGGCTTTAACAGATGGATTAACCCTTTATTCCCCTTTTCTCTCCAGGGGCTGATCCTCAGCTCGGCTTTGTTTCTGTTTTTGGATGACATGAGATCATCTGGGATCAACACTTTACACACCACCTCTTCTTCCTCCTGTTAAATCCGAGTGTTTTCTTTCTGTTTCTGCCCCCTGTGTCCTCTCTCGACCCCTCACACAGGAAACTGGGCCGTCCTTCCCTTCAAACCTTCTCCTGTTAGCAGTGAGGATTCAACTTCTCTCTAAACAGACAAAATGCTTCGGATCAGCTGTGAAAAGCTCGAACCAAAACTCTCTGGCTGCCTTTAGAAAAAATCTTCAGGGTCGAGAAAACTTCTCAGTCCTGAAATGTCCGAATGAAGAGCTGCTGATTTAAGATGAAGGAAGTTTCTCTCTGATCTTCAGCTGGAGTTTGAGCTGAACTGTGTTGTTAAGTTGCAGCAAACAGGAAGCAAAGGTGACTCACTTTTTTCAGTGATCAAAACTCTAATAAGACTGTGCATGAGTGTGTGTGTAAGTGTGTGTGTGTGTGTGTGTGTGTGTGTGTGAAATAAATGGAGATATTTATCTGCAAATGATTGAAAGACAGAAAGCAAACAGGTTTTTGAATTATTGTTTCAGAGGGTGAATGATGAGATGAAGCAGGTAAGTGTTCACCTGCAGGAGCCAAAATCCCATGTAAGTGTGTCTTTGCATGTGTGTTTATGTGTGTGTGTTTGTGTTAGTGTGTGTTCATGTGTGTGTGTGTTTGTGTTAGTGTGTGTGTGGTTCTGATCCAGCCTTTCCTCAGGGCCTGCCTGGCATTGTGCTGCTTCCTGTCCCGGCAGACATTATCAGTGTGGGATCAACAAAGGGACAAAAGGACTCTGGACACACACACACACACACTCGCGCACACACACACACACACACACACAGAGCTCTCTCGTTTTTTCCCAGGCCTCATGGAGCCACCGATGGTTTCCTGTCTGTCTGTAAAACCAATCAATCTATCCATCCGTCTTAATATAGTTCAAATTACAGTTTCATTTTTATAAACACGATTATTTATAGGCGTTACGTAATTATTAGTTTTTCCCTTTTCCTTTTCTCCTTTATTCCTTTGTTTTTCTGTCCTTCTCTCTCCTCTTTCATTCCTCATCTCTACTTCTTCTCTCACTTAATGATCCCAAAAACTTCTCCCCTCCCCCCGTCCTCCCTTTCCTTTCTCCTCCACTCCCTCTTTTCCTCCCACTTCTTATCTCCTCCCTTTCCTACGTTTCCTCCCTCTCCTCATTCCTTCTCTCCTCCTCCTCCTCCTCCTCTTCCTCTGTCCTTCTTGTCCTCTCGATCTGTCCGGTTGTTGGTGTTGGTGCCTCATCGACTCGTCAGACCGACTTTATTCAAACACAATCAGCCTGAAAGTAACATGGAGACACGACGGGACCGAAGCGACGCCGTTATCACGACGCCGTTCGCTCCTCACTCATCTTTTCTATCCTCTCTCTCTCTCTCTCCATCGATCCACTCGCCTCCTCCCTCCGTCAATCTGAAGCTGTCACTCAAATCCTGCTCATCACTTTGTGTCCAGCCACAATCTGTGCAAACACACACACACACACACGTCTTCTCGCTCTGAGCAGAAGTGTCACATGTTTTTCAAATCCGAAGTTTCTCTAAATCTAAAGAATCTTTTTATTTCCTTTTTTTCCAAATAATTTAGCTCAGTTTCGTCTCTCCGTCGTCTTTCTTTTCACTCTCTAAACTCATGGATGTATGAAGCAGACCTGAGTGCAGCGTCGGAGGCGGAGCTTCGTTCGTTCTTGTGAAGCTGCTCGGTGGTGCATGAAGCAAAAGTTTGACCTCTGAGTATAAAATTACATCAGATCTTTCTTTCTCGTGGCTTCCGTGTTGAGGGGCCCATGGAGGGGCCACTTCCGCCCGAAAAGTCTGCAAACTTCCGCTTTTACCTCCACCAACCTGCAGGAGAATGAATGATTTTTCAAAATAAAATAAACAAATGGATCATTGATGCAAAAAAAACGAAACTAACTGGGTGACTGACTGAGCATGTGACCTCTTTTTGGAAAAACGCAGCGTTCCCTAAACGTTCCCTGACTTCTTTTGTGAGGAACAAAGCGTTAATGTCCCACATGAAGCATTTAGAGAAAGAGACTGAAGAAGTTTGCTCCTCTTTATCCTCTTTCTCTCATCATTGTGCTTCATTTTGTGTCTGTCTTTGTCTCTTCTCTGGGGGGGTCTGCAGGCTTTAACAGTCACTTTAACCCTTCAGTTCAACTTTTTGTTTCCTCTCTTTGTCTTCCCCCACTTTCCCCTTTTGTGTTTCATCCTCAAATAGAAATGACATGAGATAATCTGGGATAAGCACAGTTTTTTCAGAGCTTGTTTTCCACCAGCTATTCTCTTTTTGCACAAAGATGAGCTGCAGTTTAAAATCTGCGCAGAATTAACAGAGAAGAAGAAGAAAGATCAGGTGCATTTGTGGACTTCAAACACCTGAGTTTCTCTCACAACACAAAACTCAGGTAATAAAGAGATTTATGGCACAAACACAGAAGCTTAAGGAAAGAATGAACTTTAAATTCAAATATTTACTAAACAGTTACAGTTGATTCCAAATAATCGTAGAAATTCACCCAGAAACTTTTAATCCACTTCTGCAGCACTTTTCCAAAAAAACATCACTTCTGTTCCACTCGAGTGTGTTTTCATCACAAGCAGCTGATTCAAACAGGAATAAACGTCGTGGGAGTCTTTTTTAAAAAATGTTTTATGGATGTTTTTATCACCTTTCTGCCCTCAAACTTCCTGTCGAGCCTTTAAAACGGTGAATGTTTGAAAGTTGAAGCATTTTGGTGGAACAGTTTTGTTCAGTTCAGTAAAGTTGCTGCAGAAAACAGAAACCAGGAGCTTCGTTCAACAAGTGTTTCTATGTTTTAACCAAACGTCATCCTCATCTGTTTTTGCATAATGGAAGGTCTGTAAAGTATCGTGCATTAAATATGATGATGGCCTAATGTTATTTGTCTGCTTTAGTTTCAGGATCTTTGTTCTGTAGCTGATGTTTGTCACGTTCCAAAGAACAGAAGCATTTTTACTTGAAAAGTTTGAGCTTTTTCTACATTCACAGGTCAATAAAGTTTCTGTGGATCTGCATCACTGACCAACAGCAGGTAGCAGCAGAGATCTGGTGTCCAGTTTCATTAAATTTGGATAAAATAAATTTTCTATTTTACTGAAACAATTAATAAATATTTTCCTTGCTGCTTTGACTCTTTTGCATCCTGTCCTCATCTGATGTTCTGCCTCTTCTCTCTCTCTTATTTACACTTTACATCATTAATGAAGGAAACAAGACGACTGTTTTTTGGATTTGAAGTGTTTTTGCTGTCAGACATTTTAAAAGTGGAACCTGCAGGAAAAAAGCTGATCTTCTGTTGAGCAGTAAAACTTCGTAAGCACTATGACATATTTAATGTAATTTAAAGTTCAATAGAGTCCGATCGGCCTCATCAACGGGCCGATTCTGCAGCTCAAACTGCAAAACATGTTGTTTTTAACGGCCTTTATGAATGACAATTGCATTTTTCTGGTTCATCCTCCTTCGGTCTGCAGGATTAGTCAGCCAGTAATCACTGTAACTGCGAGACAGTGAGATTAGTGAGATTGACGCATCGTGCTACTTCGCTCTGTATGAACTTGTGAACAAACCACATTGATTTGAAGCAATCAGCACCTGAAGACGAGCTCCTGGCAGCGATGATGATGATAAAAACCTCCCAGATGGATCTTTTACCAAACTTAACCTCCTCACTCTGCAGGTTTTATAACTCTTGAACCTAAACATGTTACCGTCTTTTGCTACCAGCATTAGTGGTCTTTGTGCCTTTATTTGGCGTTTTCTACCCTATTTTGGTCAAATCTTTTCACCTTACCAGCGTTTTCTCGTCCTGTTTCTCGTCCTGTGTCTGTTTCCTCCATCAAACTCGGCCTCAGCGGCTCTTATCTTCACCTGTGATCTCACCACCCTCCCTTCAAGCTACTCTGCTTCTCCTCTCCCTCCCCTCGCTTGCTTCGTTAGCATCGCTGTTGACCGCTTTCAGCCTCGGGGTGAAGAGATGCAGGGAATGACAGGACAGGAAACACACACACACACACACACACACACACACATGCTCAGGCCAAACCTCTTTACCTCCCTTTGTTTGGTGATTATGGAGGAGAAGAAGGAGGCCAAAGAAAATAAAGTCTCCTTGTTATTGCACTTCAATTTTGTTATTGCACTTTCTCGTGCTTCGGTTTGTGGACGCCTTGAACTGCACTGTGAGAAAACCTCACAGGGATTAAACTCCGGGAGGGAGGGGGGAAGAGCACTGACGGTATTAAGTGGTGCAGAGGAAAAAAAAAAAAACAGACAGTGAACGCCACAGGCTGCGCGGATGACTGCACCGCGGGTTTAATTAATAGTCAGTTACTGTTTCAGTCGCCTGAGAAGGAAAATGTCACGATCGGTGCCAGCTTGAAAGTTATTTTAATTTCCAAACATGGCAGAGCAGAAAGGTTGTTTCCCCCCGTGGCGCTGTGCCTCTAATTGTGTCGCACGTTTGTGTTTGTTGATAAGGTCACAAAAGAGCTCGACATTGTTTGCGCCTCGTTTTTGCAGGCAAACATAAACTTTTTGGGAAGGGAACAATCCTCAGCTGGCCGAGAGCTGGCGTGGCGTCAGCGACGACGCGTCGCGTGCAGGCCGCAGAGATAAGATGGAAACTGAATGAGAGGAGAGAAAAAAAAACACACGACTGGACGGAAAGTTCAGGTTTATAATTAAATTGTTCAGTAATAAAATATAAAATAGCGCGGATGAGTTGGCAGGCATGTGGACGGACACGGAGGGGAAGAAGAAACTGACTGCGGCTCCCCAGATGGATAATGAAAGTGTTTGTGTTTGCTGGAAAATCATCAAAACTGAAAAAATACTACAAATATAAAATGTCAGCAAAAATAAAAAATAATCTCACAGCAGATTACTTAATGCCTCTGCCAGAAATGGAAATGTATTAAATGTGCTTTTTGATATGTTTGAAAAGGCCAAATCCTGACTGCTGACTCGGCTGTCTGAGTCATGTGTGTGTGTGTGTGTGCGTGCGTGTGTGTGTGTGTGTGTGTGTGTGTGTGTGTGTGTGTGATATTTGAGGCTTTCAGGGAGAAAATGTGCCTCCACGTTTGTTTGCTGTTTATTTAAATGATTCTGAATGTTGTGTTTTGTATCTGCAGACGAGGTTAGAAACAACCTGAGCAAAGATGCTTTTATTTGAGACTGAATTTAATTCTGCTTTAATTAACCCGAAGGTCGTCTGTGAGTCTTTAGGAGTATTTGAAGATTCAGTAAAACTTTTGTTTTTGTGTTTTAGTTTTTATGTGAACATGAAAATCAGAATAATTCAAACCTCCACACAACCTGCGACTCCACGATAAGAACCTTCAAAGTCAACTTGCTGAAATTTATAATTATCTTTGGTGTAATTTATGATGTGAGGACGTTCAGGTGGTCAGTTCGAGTGTGTCCTCCTCATTAGAGTACTGCTCACATTAAAGTAATCCCATTACAGGTAACTGGAACACAGTATTTGTACTCAGCAGGTGCAGTTCATCCTGGAGGGGAAACAGTTAAATAAAGTAAAGTTTCCTTCTCATCATCTGTCTCACAGCGAAACACACATGACTGGAAAAGGACAGCAACTAAACAGTAATTCTGCTTTACACACACACATACACACATACACACACACACCTACACACACACACCCACACACACACATCCGGTGTGTTTGTGCTGTTTTTGTTCGGTCTTATCAGGCACAAACGGGGGCAGCCGGGCAGATTCTCTCAGGACCTCGAATGAACTCCTGAACCTCGGGGCTGTTGTCATGACCTCTGCCCTCCTACGCATGTACACACACACGCACACACACCCACACACACCTACACACTCACACAGATAACAACTTCACACACTCCTGCAGTTCACCTCAGTTTGGTTCCTGTCATCTCAGTCAACACTGTCACACTCTCACACATCCTAAAAACACACACACACACTTTCCCTTTAAAGAAGCTTCAGTGGTGTGTGAAACTGCAAACTGTGTGTGTGTGTGTGTGCAAGTGTGTGTATTTATTAGTGATGTTTATGTGTGTAAGATGGGCTTGGAGCACTTGAATATGTGTGTGTGTTTGTGTGTGTGTGTTATAGGTTAATCTGTCCC
Organism: Acanthurus lineatus; assembly: GCA_029814665.1. Lineage (NCBI taxonomy): Eukaryota > Metazoa > Chordata > Actinopteri > Acanthuriformes > Acanthuridae > Acanthurus > Acanthurus lineatus. The sequence continues at coordinate 21,101,543 of JAPZDV010000005.1, read as the reverse complement.
TGAAGGCGAGCGGCAGAGGAAAGGGAGCGGTGGTCAGAAGAAACTTGTTCTGTTTGGCCTAAGAAAACTACACACACACACTCACACACTCACACACACACACACAAACACACACACACTATCTTCTAAAAGCAGCAGTCTCTCAGCTTTTGTTATGCAAAAAGCTTCCTGGAAGCTGCAGCAGTAAAAGGATCTTCTGCGTTCTCGGGGGAGTTTCCTCCATTAGAAGGTAAAATACGACCAGAGATGAAGCTCAGATCTTCTGTAACAGAGTCCACATGTAGACCTGATCAAACCAAACACCTCCCATTACTCCTCCTCACACACAACCCCTCTGATGGATCCTCGTTTGGTTGTTCGGCCTCCTAATGAAAAAGATAACACACACTCCGTCGTGTGTTCCTCTGTTCCTGCAGCCTGCAGAGGGCAGCTTTGAGGTCGAAACTGATGAGTACCTTCTTCATCTCCGTGGTTTCTCCAGCAGAGTGCCGGGGCCTCCGGAGCGAAACTCCTGTTGATCCAAACATTTTTCATCTTCACCCGGAGACAGGCGGGATACGAGGAGAGGAGGAGGCCTCACGTCTCTGATCAAACGGCTGCTCGAGAAAAAATATTACAGATGAGAGTCAGAGAGGTTTTCAGGAGCTGCAGCATGTTGGAACAAGTGAAGACATCAGCAGGAGATGTAAGGAAAGATGGAGGGGGAGATATGGAGGAGAGTTTATGAGAAATGGAAGGAAGGAGGGAAGAAGATGAAAGAAGGAACCATGAGAGGGAGCCACTGAGGAGCTGAACAGAGCTCATTACATCATTTCATTACAGAGCGTCTCACATCTCCATGTCGTGTTTTCTCCACCCAAAAGGTTTCATATCTTTATGTTTGGATGTGCAGATTCAACATAAACTAACCACAGAAGAGGCCAAAAACTAAGAGCAAAGAATAACTGCAAGTTAATCTTCATATCATCATCAGGCTGCACAGTTTTAAGATTAACACACGTTTTATTCAAAACTACCTTCCTGCATCATCAGATGGAGGGAGCTGATGGACAAGCAGCTGATGGATGTGAGACAGCAAAGGAAAACTTCCAGCTCGTGTCATCAGACGGCGTTCTGGACTGTGGCGTTTTTCCACCTCGACGTTAGCCGTGAGCGCTCGACGCCGGCTGAGTCTGTGTGTTTGTTTCTGACTGATCTCAGCAGAAACTCTGGTTTTTCCCTCCAGTCTCTCTTCTTCTTCTTTTCTCTTTGTGTGTTCATGAAGCAGATTCTTAAAGCTGCAGGATAAAACATTTTTCCACTCCTGTCGAAGCTCACGCAGACCCGTCGGTGGCTAATTCGCTGCCTCAGGTGACCCACTGACTTCCAACAGACTTTGTTTGAAACTGTGCCGACTCTGAAATGCACATTTTGTCTGAACACACAGTTTCAGGTAAAAACGTGAGGAGTTTAATGTGGAGCAGCTGCTCAGCAGGTGAGCCGGACTGCAGTTTATTCAGGAGGAACCATGAATGATGCAGAACTTTCCAAGGTTTTAGATAAAGTGCATTGATAGGAATGCATTAGTTATAGTGTCGGGTGTTTAAAATATACAGAAAATACAAATTTGTAAAAATTACATTTGGATCCTTTAAGGTTTCTAAAGTTGAGCTGCAGAAATACAACCTGAGATCTCCTGTGTCACATTTAGCATTCGTAGTATTTCCTGAAAATCATCTTTTATTGGTTTTATTGGTTTTTCACCTGTTTTGTCTTTGAACCAAAGTTGAAATCTGAAATCTTGAGTCCAAGTCTCATGTGTAACTCTGCTGCTTGGACATTAAACTTCCATCCTGTCAGTGAAACAATAAATCCTCCCTGTCTGCCTGTTTGCTACCACATTAATAACGTCTAAGACTCACAGGTGAACATCTGTTTCAAATGCTGCCTCTCTGCTCTGTTTCGTCTCTGGCTCTTGTCTTGAAGTTTGCAGCTCTCATGTGTTTGCCACCATAACAGACTAACACAAAGAAAAACACACAAAACGAGACTCCATCACTTCATTCCTCTCATTCCTGCAATTAGTGACACGTTGCATGGGGTCTCGGAGAAACGAGCCGCTCTCCTCGTCTCCCGCTTTGTTCTCTCTCACGCTGGGACGACTGGAGATGATTGCCTCGACGAGGAGGGGGACCCGACTCAGGACTCCTCCTCGTTCCTTTCTCTTCTTTTCATTGAATTCTCCCTCCACCTCCTCCACATTCCTGAGGCTGCAGCATTGCCCGGCAGTGAGGAGGAGACATTCCTGGGACCTTTGTTGGGCTCAGGATGCTCCTCAGGAGACAAACGGAGGGTGGAGTGGTAATGATAGGAGATGTTTTACTCCTCACGCTTTACGACTGTTTCCCCTCCGTTCACAAAGCTGGAGGTGGGGGGGAGATCAGGGCTGATAACGGCCCATTTCTTTGCACTTTTCTTTGCACTTACACTGGATTCAGTGACAAGAAGGTAAAGTTGGTGCAAACTGTGCACATTTTTGGTGATATTTGGAGACTGATGCCATATTTTCACGATAGAGATCAAAAAGGATGTTGACGTTTAGACTGAACTGCAACATCAAGTGCATTTTAAAGGAAACACATTGTGATATTTTGTCAAAATGTTAAGGAAAAACTAAATGAACTGAGCAGAAAGTTAGAAATGAGATGTTGACAATGTGTTTGAATGTCTGCTCATAGACACTAAAACACAGTTTAACATTTTCACCGTCATTTTGTGAATTTTGTTTTATATTTCAAAAGTCCTCTGTGACTTGTGGCAAGACGCTAACATATCTATTTCATTAACATTTAGTTCTTCTTCTGTGTCTCATGCTGAACTTTGTACAGTTTCCATCCATCAGATCACTTTTCTTTCTCCTGATCTTGAAAAGATGATGCAAAGAAACTTCCACACAGAGTTTAAGTTTGCAGATGTGCCTGGTTGCACAGATTAGCAGCTTATAAACAGACTCAAAGATGAGCACATTAAAATAAGTAAAATAAGCTGAATTACAGTCAGAAAAACAGGCTTGTTAACTCACATCTGTGAAGCTGCCGCAACCAAGATTATCTATAATTCAAATGGTTCAAATGATTTTGTGTGAAGGGAAAGTGGATGCTGTTACTGACCCACTGCGAATCAGTGTTTTAGCCTCAAGTCTTTTTTTTTTCTAAGCTTGTTTGATTTCAACAACACAGTTTCTCCTCACAGCAGGAGGCCATTTTCAACAAAAACTAAAGCTAAGATGCTAAGTGCACAGTGCTGCTCAGCAAACGAGAGCAGAGAGAAACAGCTGCGATGGAAAAGCATGTTTAGCATCTGAAGAGGAGAAGATTTCCCTCAGGAGTCGATTTAAACAGTTAAAAGAAAAGTAAATATTCAGACTTGTCAGATGGACACAAACACAATTGCACATCAATGCTAACGTTGCTCTGAATCTGTAAAATGTGAATTGTTCACATTGACCTCGACAATATTTTATGCTTATAAGATGTCAGTGATTGGTCCTCTGCTTTTTCTGCTGCCCCCTAGTGGCTAAAGGATTTTAAAGTGCAGCTTTAAATGTAAACACGTAGTTTTTGTGCAGTTAAAAGCCAAAAGTTTTGGTTATAGAATATTTTTCCTTTGGCAGACAGTCAGGTAAAATCAATGAACCACAGTTTTGAAAAAAAGTCTTTGAGTATTTGAAGCAAAAATTCAATGCACAAAAAGTCCACGTGATTGCGAACAAGCGGACTGTCTGCGAGTGTATCAGTCACACAGACTTCACAGGCTCGACATGTACACTCGGCATTGTTCAGCTTCATTAATCTGAGCTGCCATTTCCTTTATCCTCCCACTTCATCCATTTTCCATTGTTCAGCTTTCTGCCTTGATTGCTGTCTGCCATGCATTAACATTCCTCAGACATATAGACACACTGAACACTCCCTCTCACACACACACACTCACACACACACACACACGAGCATGCACAGGCCTGATGAGTGCCAGCCTCGTCAGCAAACCTGCAGATAAACACAGACGACAGCCAACGCTTGTATACACAAAACTCTGAGGCTTGTTCCACGCTGCTACGCTGTCAGGCTGCGATGAAGCCATCCAGTCCGCTTCACAGGCGAGACCGTCGTACTGACACACACACATGCACACACACACACACTGGTTTTACACCTACATCTGAATGTTTTACACTAAACCTCCAGTTTTCAGGATCATAGCTGCAGTGGTTCTGTAGCTTTCAGCATTTTTAACCAGCTGAGCTGCTGTTTTTCCCTTCTGACTGCAGTTTGTTTCTGAAATCAACCAGCAGACCCACGAAACTCGAGTTATGTAATAAATCACACTGATGTGAGTCTGTAACGGTGGAAGCAGTCATCTCAATCAACTCTACTTTGCTTGATCTGAAGCTTTTAAAGAGTTTTATTCATTTGAGATTTGAGCTTCTCGTCCATTTGAGCTTCATAATCAGTGTTGATCCTGGAAACAAAAGTTCTCAATGTTCATGTTGCTGCAGGGATCATGTGACATAAAATTCATAACCAGTGCTGAAAGTGTGTGTTGCCGCAGAATGTGAGTGGACATTTTCTGAATGAACGAACAGTTTGTGCTCAACCCTTTTTCTTTTTCACAGTAAAGTGTGAACAAACTTCACTCGGCCTGCTAACGAGGACTGTGTTTTACCATCAGGAGCTTCAGAACAAGCTGAGTTTTTATCAGCTGTTGTTAACATGGTCAAGAAAAAACAGTGTGATTTTTCTTATACATCACTGTAAAATTATAAAGTAAAGGCTGATAAAACAACCTGAACTTAAACTGCATCACTTCAACATTTCTGTTCGTTGTTATTATTTATTAGACAGACGCCATCACACTTCACAGGAACACCTGCTCTGTCATGAACAGGTAGTCGCGATGCCGCTCCGGCCTTGAAATTACAACAGAGTTCACTTGAGAAAATT
>JAPZDV010000005.1:21078868-21096461 GCA_029814665.1 Acanthurus lineatus | reverse complement strand
CAACAGAGTTCACTTGTGAAAATTATAATTTCAGAAAAGTGACAAGGCTCCTGTGTAAACAACTCGACTCAAACAAGTTTCAGAAGTCTGAAGGTTCGAAGAGAAAAAAGACCTGAATGCGTCTGCAAGCGATCAGAAACATAAACAGTATTTACAGACAGCGAGGAGCTGGAACGTGCAAACAGACGGTTTGGTCCTTTAAAAGAACATTAAAGTTTAAAATAAGCTGTAATGACATGCAGACACTAACACACACACACACACACACACACCTCCTGTCCTCACACTGGGGGGGTGATCCTTCCCCCCCTTATCACCTCGGCCTCCAGCCTGGACGTAAGTAGGTGAGAAACTTCTGTGTTTTCCTTTTCAGTCGGTCAAAATCCAAAACACAAAAGGTCTCTCACAGTATCCTGTTTCCGAGTGCTGCCTCTTAACGTGTGATTCCCCCCGCGCCCGGCTGGAGGCGAGGGGGGGGGGATAACAGTGAGAGTCATGTGAGAGGCGACCGCGGAGGGTTCACAGGCATCAGGCTGAGGCCGGGACGCTGTGATGGCGGCGGGGGCATTGTTACGCCATGAGAGGTCTGAGTGGTTTACGTCTGCCGTGTGAGAGTCCGACACTGATGATTGAACAGGAGCATGCTGGGAAATCTCGACTCTGACCGGTCAGAGACGTCACAGGTTGTCCACCAAAATGTGTTTTCTCCATCAGTTTCTTGTTACAGGTGTTTTTTACATGAAGGTAGTTTTCTGTCCATTTGAACCTCTCAGTATAAAAGATGATGTCATATCCTGTACAGCCAATCAGGGTTCAGCAACATCTGCAGCAGACTGTGATGTCACTTGCTGGTTTATTCTATCAAACCTGATCGAATCATAAGTCGTGTTTCCATCAACCTTGTGCACATTTTTGATTTGCTCATAAAAATAGTTTGATGGAAACACACAAAATTTGAAAAGAAATCCCGAAATATCACTAAAAAAGATTTATTTATGAATGAGTTGGAAAAGTTAGCTTATAAACAAAAGGTAAATACGAATAAGTGCAATGAAAACTGCACATTAATGCAGAGAAAGAAACAAACATGAATGTGACATCAGATGTGAATCAGCATTTGTTTATTTGCACCATTTGACTGCATCGTCACGTCGCTCCGTCTTCTTCTTCTGCTGCAGTAAAGGACACCTGAGTAGAAAATGTTGCGCAACCTACTGCTTATTATTAATATTCACACAACATTGGCGGACAGAAAAACACAGAAATGTGCATTTTATTTCACCAAACTTCTAAAATTTCAAATAAAATTTACAACATTTTGATAGAAACCCGGCTTTGGTCTCATTGTTTCTCTTCATCAGTCCTCCTGTTTTCTCTCCATCCTTTGTCAGAAAGTTTCCTGCAGTGTGGTTTTTATGCTCTGGCTCTTTTAAAGATTCTCTTTATGTGTTTGATTTTTCCATTCTGGTATCTACCTGTTCTCCAGGTTCATCTGTTCGTCAGGATCCATCTGCCGTCCTCGTTCAGCCCTCAACTTCAGCCCTCTCTGCCCCCACATCTCTACAATAAATCTCCACTTCATCTGTTTTATATCTGTTTTTCTGAGTTTTGGGTCCAACTAAACAGATGGAGCAGACTTTTGCTTTTAAACTGTTGAGTTGAATAATTAATGTTGCAGAGAAAAACTGAAGATTCGAAGTGAAGTTTTCAGGTCTGGTTGCTCTCAGTTTTATGGAGCTTTGCAGTGAGTTTCAGCTCGTCGTTTATCTGTCTGGACACAACTTTCCTTTAACTGACTCTGTTTGGGGAGCTGATTTCAAAATAAAAGCCTGCAGACACAGTTACAGATCAGCTGGTCAACACAAGCAATCAGATCGTGATCCAGATGTTTTTATCAAGGTTTAATAGAGCTCAAACTCAGAGCTTTAAGAGAGAGAAAATTTGACCCAGTGGGCAGAAACACGACTCCAAATAAATGTTCGTGTTGTCCTGCAACTTCTGGACGTGTAAATAAGCGAGTGTTTGCTGACAAGATCGGCAGAAGGTGATGACAGAGCGAGTCAACACTGCTCACAAGTGACCAACAGGGCTGTTAATGCAGGTTTGAGACATCAAACTGCTTTAAAGGAAGAAGGTGAAACAAAATTTGGTCCATTTTTAATCCACAAAAGGTGCTCAAGTGAAATAAGAGTGGAGGTGCAAACGTGTGCAAAAACAACACGTAATTAATCTTTTTTTTGTGTCACTGATTATTTTAAACATCAGTCGGTATTTTAATCAGATGCCAGCTCGTGTAAGTTTGTTTTTCTACCTCCTGTAATTGCATTAGTGCGGCCGGGTTCGTCCTGATAACTTGCAGCTGGGCTGGAGGTCAAAGCCGAGTCGCTGAGGTTTACACAGAAACTCAAACTTTGACGAGAGTCTGACAGAGAGTTTTCACACCCCGAATTTCACCAGGAATTTCCCTCAGTTCCTTAGATTTCATGCACAGGACGTTTCACCTTCATCCACATCACACACTTTGCAAATTTTTAATGTTTATTTGGAATTACACGGAGTGAGGTAGCAGTTATGGCTAATAAAAGACAAATACAGTGTATATTTTAACTCACACTGGGAGAAAAAGCTCCGTTTCAGGAGCCGCGGACGCCGAATTTTTCTCCCTGAGCGAGTTTTCTAATCTCTCCTCAAAGAAAACTGGAGATATCAAATCTCGGTCACTCACTTAACACGAAGCTAAAATAAATATTTGACTTAATCGGTGATCAATGCTCCTCACAATGCTGTCACTGTCGTGTGTGTGTGTGTGTGTGTTAGCAGAGCGATGTGGACACAGTCTGTCATTGTACACCTGCGTCTTTAACGTCCGCTGATCAATGACAGGCGACGCCGAGTAAACAAGGGACACCGAGTCACTTTGTGCAGCTTCAGAGGAAAAGAAGAGCTCCAACCCGACACACACCGCCAGCTAAACTCAGCTTTGACCTGTTTGTGTGCTGAGAGGAGGAGATCTAACAGTGTTCATGCAGGTTCTCCTCACTGACCTGAAGAGGAGCATTAAAAAAACCTGAGCACCTGTTTTTCAGCTGAATCCTCCTCGGAGCTGAAATCCTCCTTTTTCCCATGGAGATTACGGCCTCTGCAGCTCCCTGATTTATGTTTTGGTTCAAAATGTGAAACCAGCTCAATTATGAAAAGATATGAGGTGGAGTGGGAGGAGGAGGAGGTGGAGGAGGAGGAGGAGAGCATGAGATGGAGAAAGCAGAAGATCTCATGGTCAGTGGAGAAAACACACACAGACACAAGTTCATCCCACACAAAGCTCATGTCTGGTATTTACTGCTTCCTGGGGTCCTGCACAAGACAGTTTTATTGATCTCTTTGTGTGTGTGTGTGTGTGTGTGTGTGAGTGTGTGTGTGTGTGTGTGTGTGTGTGTTTAAGGACATTCAAGGGTCTCTGTGTGTCGCTGGTGCATCTTCCCTCGGCTGAAGCAGAGTCAGAAACTGAATGAAACGTGGGTTTTTGCAGCTGCAGTGTTCGTTCGTTCGCTCCTCTGCAGGCTTGTTGAGGTTCATCTGCATGAATAAATAAATCGAATGCGTCTCACATCCGAACACACACAGGTTTGAAACTCAACCACGGCAAGTTTGAACGAGACGCCGGATAACTCAAAACGAAATCAAAGACAAGTTTTAACTGTTAAATCACATCACATCAGCTCTGAAATATGCAAAGAGACCGGTGAGGAACGCGACGGGTCGTGAAGACATTTTGAAATGTCACTGAAGGAAAAAAAAACACAGGTGTGTGTGAATAAAACAAATAAAGGTGTCAGTTTCAGGTTACACAACCAGCTTGACTCACTGAGACGCTTGAACAGAATCACCAGCGTTTCCACAAACATCTGTGCTTTTCCACAGGAAGTCAAAATGTCTTCTGGCCTAAAAACCAGCAGGACAAACAGACACTGACACACAGTTTTTATAATATCAGCATCATATCAAACATGCGAGAGCCTCCTGGTTCAGCAGGAACTAATGGACTTGTAGCTGAGAGCCAAAGAAGAGAGATGCTGCAGAGTCAAGAAACACACAAACACACTGTTGGCTTCGGTCTTTTTATGGGATTTTCTTGCAGTAAAAAATATAGAAAAGACGCTTTTACACGGAGACTTTATCGCTTCCACAGTCAGCTGCTTTTAACTGCGACGTAACTGTCACGCCTGTCCGTCAAAATCAACCTCGTGTTATTGTAAATATCCATTTCGACCCTGATGGAGCGGTTTAACAGAACACACACACACACACACACACACACACACACACACACACACACAACCTGTTTGTAGCTGCACTTGTTCATGTGTGTGTGTGTTTAAGTCGAAGGTGTCTATTATAGTTTAAATGAGCAAAACAGCCACCGTAAAAGTCCACTACTGTTACAGGTTTACTGCTGCGCCTGGGGAGCTCTGCAGGCCGTAAAGTGACCACCGCTCACACACACACACACACACACACACACACACACAGAGGCACATAAACACACTGCATACACACTCCTGGGAACTTGACTTTATCTACATAAACACACACGCATGCACATGAGCACAAACAGGCATAGAAAGCATTTAAATATACACAACCAGCCACACACACAGGCACACACACACACACACACACACACACATACATATATGCAAACACCATTGTCTGCTCTGTGAATTCAAACAAGTTGTGTGTGCTTGTGTGTGTGTGTGTGTGTCACACCTGGACAGGTGAGATCCACCTGGTTGTTCTCCTCCCCCTCACCTGTCGTTCACCCCGCCGGCAACAAAATGAACGGAAAAAAATCTTTCTTAAACCTTTTGAACTCACAAATGTAAAAACACACACACACACACTGAGACACTCCTACTCCTATATGTGATTGTAAAAACATGCATTATAAAACCACAAGCACACACTCACAAACATTTATAGCATTCTCTTAAAGCACACACACACGCACACACACACACACACACACACACACGCACACACACACACTGACGTCCCCCTCACACAGATGCACGGCGGCTCAGACGGGGCCAGTAAACTGTGGTGTCGTGTTTTTGTTATTCGTGGCCTGAGAGGACAAACTGAGGCTGAGCTGTTTGGACAGATGTTCCTCCACTGGAAGCACCGAGTCTGGACGAGCAGCTGCCCCGCTTTGACCTTTGAACCTTCACCATCTGACCCTCCTGACATCCACCGCGTCTTTTCAGAGTATCCGCAGAAATTACACGAGTATCTGTCTTCATCTTTTTTATTTTTGAATTTAGATTTTTCCTGCAGATGAAAGTGTTAGTTGATTATTTTCAGTCATGAACCTTCAGCACCTCAAACAAGGTTATTTATAATTAAAGAAAAAGAAAAGCATCAATTAGAGTTTTATTTGTTTTATTTTAAAAGCAACTTCAGAACTAAATGAAAATCCCACTACTAAAAGGAAAATTCAAGAAATTTACTGATGTTAAAAGTTTCAGTCTGAATTTAAAAGGTTTAAATTCCTCTTTTTAGATAAAAACAATTCATTTTCTTTTTTCTTTGGTTCAAACTGAAACAAATGTAACAGCCTGACGGTCACGTTTGAATTCTGTTTTGTTTCTTCGCTGTCTGAATTTATTTCAGACAAGAATTTCCATCACATTAATTCAAATATAATTTTCAAAAAAGAAAAATCTTAAATGCTATCAGATCAGTAAGTCTCAAGTCTTTCATTGCTTCTATGGTTTTATAACCTCAAACTGAAACTAATCATCGTTAATATTTATCAGATAACTTCATTGGTCACATCATCCTTTTGCATTGTTACAGATCAGTTTTTTAAAATTATCTTCCTTTTTCTCTTCATTCATGATGCAGTTTTTCCATTTTTTAAAGCCTCTCAGACTCAACATTTTAGACTTTTACTGCATTTAAACAATAATAACCCTTTTTTTTTTTTTACTGTGTTCAGTTTCTGTTTTACTGCCTCAGTTCCCACCAGTTTTCAGTTTATCATCGGTCTTCTGCCCATTATTCCCAGTTTCCTACTGCTCCCAGTATCCTCTTCCTTCCCTGCAGGGATCAGGTGGGAATGATGCCTCTCCACTGCGACCGAGTGATGGGAACGACAACATGTGGCTGTTTTCTCATGGCTTTAACGTTTTAGTGTCGCATGTTCTCACAGACACATGCAGCGACAGAAAAGGTGTGAAAAATCATAAAAGTCTTTCTGAGAGGCTGAGAAAAAGGAAAAATATTGGAATCATCTTCCTCTGCTGTGCAAACGACAGGAAAAACTACAAAATAAAAACTTACAAATGTTTTTATGAGATTCTGCAAACTTGCAAACATGTGGGTCGACTCTCTTGTCAGAGGTGATAATTGTTGCTGTTTCTTCGACATGAAGGTCAACGAGAAAACACACATGTTCATGGCTGCAAAAGCAACTAAACCAAGAAGAAGCAGATTTGCACCTGATTTGCATCCTGCTCATTTTCACGCTCGCAGGATCTTCAGATCAGAGCTGAAATCCTGCAGTTTGGACTCGCTGCTGCTGTCTGCATGAAGTCATACAGCTGCAGAAAAAACCACAGACTGAAGCTGGTAGTTTGTCCTCAGTCTCTAACAGAAAACCAGCGCTGGCAGGCTTTTTGCATTCCTCGTTCAATTTTAACCGTTTTTAACTCAAGTGGATCTCCTCCGTCGCTGCAGAGCCAAATCTCACTCAACCTTGTAACCTCCACCAGTGAAACAAGTTTGACCTCAGGAGCAGCTCGATTTCCAAAACATTTCTATTGAGCCAGATCTGCAAGTTCGAGCGGCATCCTCGCGCTGCACATCCATGCCCTCAAATGGACGCTGGGGGGAATTAACCTTCGTGTGTGTGTGCTGGTTTTATTTTCCTGCCAGTCGGCTCGGCTCCGTGAACAACATGAGAAACTACCAGGTGGATTGTTTAGTGGCTACAGGTGATGGAGAGACGTTCACACACACAAATATTTCACTTTGTTTCTGCTGTTTAATGCAGAACGTCTCATTACAAACACGTCATAAACAATCAGACTCAGAAATTATGTTTAAAAGATTTGAAAAGTTACTGTTAATATGATGTTTAATGAGTGCTGCTTGTGTCAGTGATTTTTACTGTCAGATCTGATGTTTGTGGATGAATATCACAGCTGCATTCATGTGTTTGATGTATTTTACTGTTGTAGATGTTTCAGATTCAGCTAATTTAACTTTAATAAACTCTTGGCTGATTTAATTTACATTAATCTTAATGCTCTTTAAAGCTTTTATTCAGTCAGCAGTTAACATGCCTTCAGTTCTCACCGTGCAGACACACACACTTCCCTTTCAGAGGTGTGTTTTTACGATGGGACGTCCTGCTCACCATCTCAGCATCTGCACACACACACACACACACACACAAACCCCTCGAGTGTGTGCTGGGATCGGAGGACAGCTTTGTTTGTCCTGCAGAGACTAAATACACTCTCTGACCAAGAAGTTTTTTTTTCTCTTTCTCGCTTTGTTAGACTGGAGGTGAAAGTTCACTCGCAAAAGAAAAAGAGGTCAGATGCATTGATTTGGCCTTGTGACATAGGTGAGGGGGTGGATGGGGGGCTCTGCTCTGCAGCGGGGGAGGGAGGGGTCGGCCTCTGGAGGAGAATGACCTCTCAGACACTGTTGCAGTTTGGTAGCGGGACTGAGCGACTCTGGCGGTGTTTACTCGAGCAGTGGGGGGACACGGGGGTATCAGCTTACCCGAGTGCTCAACTGGGAGCTAACCAGGCTTCCTATTCAGCCAGCACTGTCAGTCAATATCTTCCCCTATTCACAGAAAGGTCACGGAGCAGATCCCAGAGCAGGGAGGCCGGCTGGTACCGGCGGCCGGGACGCTCGCCGGCTCTCTCGCTGTGGTTTGTTTGTGGTCGCCTCTTTGTCTGAGGATATCGTGCTTTGAAACGGTTTTAAGTCCTTTTTAATCATTTAAGAGAGTGAGTAGCTTAGAGGATCATTCTGTTTTCTGACAACCTGAGTCTTTCCAGCAGAGTTATGTAGAAACTGGTGTTCAGTGCAACCTGGCGGCCTCACAGTTTAAACACATCTGTCAGTGTGTTGATGGTTGTAAAGTGCCTGTAACTTTGTGTTTGTCACACAAACACCTGAAGGATTTACTTAAATTCACAGTGAAAAGGAAAAATGTGGAAACATAACAGAGTTAATTAAAAACTGAAGGTTTGGATGAAATCATCTGATGCACTGAACTCCTCCAGAAACAAACTCTTTGAAGATTTTAGATTTTTCTCAGATGAAGTGAAAACTATAGACCAAAAATTCATTTTAGGCCTTTTAATGTAAGATATTAATTTCACTATAAATTACTTTTTTTGTTTGTTTTCTATTGTAAGTTCTTTATTTGAGTCATTTTAATTTATTATCAGTTTTATTCTGGAGTTTTTCAGTTTGTTGGTTTATAAATGAAGCTCATCACCTCCTCTCTGGTGTTATCAGGACTCACCTGTGGGCGAATGTCTGGGTCTGACCAGGTGATCATGCCTCCTTATGAAACCTGCCGAGGCTGAAACCTCCTGTTTAAATGTTATAAACAAATTATGTGACTAACTAAAGACTTTTTATCAAGTTTCCACAAACACTAAGTTTGTTCTTTTACACATTTAAACAAGAAACAGACTTCTGTGTCTGAAAGCAAAGCAAGAGTCAATAAATAAAGTCTGTCTGTAGGTGTGTGTGTGTGTGTGTGTGTGTTTGCATCTTGTGTGTGCGGGGATGGACACACACAGCTGGCCGCGCTCTCATGTGGAACACATGCGTTTTGCATTTAATCTGATTGCAGTGTGTGTTAGTGTGACTATGAATCAAAGGCAGAGGCTTAGACGGGGACATAAAGGGCGACCCCCGCACTGTGAAACACAACCTGACAGGACAACTGAGAGGCTATAATATTATACAAAGTCACTGCAGAGAGTGTGTGTGTGTGTGTGTGTGTGTGTGAGCTCCTGGTCACCACAGGGCGCCGGGCTCAGACCTGCAGACCTTATCTGAGCTGCAGTCTCTCGTAAACAACGTTCACAGGCAGCAACACATCTGATGATTGAACAGCTCGTTCAGACTTCAGAGCTGCTTCAAGCCGAGTGGGAAAGTACAGGCACAGGACTTCTCATCAGCCGGAGTCACACTGGCACAAACACCGACAGGCATAAACGATGAGAACCGAAGGGGTGAGAGTGGAGTGTGTGTATGTGTGTGTGTGTGTGTGTGGGGATTCTGTGGTAAAGGCTGCCCTCCAGTGGGCGAACGAGGAATGTCTCCTGTGACTCTAAGGTGCACATCAATTGGCATCTATGTTCTGCAAAGTTTGACAAAAAGAATGAGTTTTACAGCTGTTCAGAAGGTTAAAATGATAGAAAATATCATGAAATTCTCAGATCTTTTTAAAATAAAGAGTGATTCACTTGCAACCAATTCTCATAACATTTTTTTACTTTTAAAATATCATCATTAACACAGTAAAACACAACAACCTCATTACACAAATTAACAACAAAATGCATTAAAATCTGCAAAAGAAAGGAAAACAGTAGAATATGATCGATTGTGCAGCAGCACAGCGTTAATCTGCTATAACATTTCTGTTTCTGAATATCACACAAGTGGATGTTAATTTTATTTAACATAAAATGTTAAATAAAGATGTTTATTTTATTATAAAGATGTTATTTTAAGCTTTACAACGCAAGTTTTAATTCCCTACTGAAGTAAAACTATTCAGTATTCACATGAAAAAATGATCCAAGAAATGTTATTTTCTATATATATATCCTGAATCTGTTTGTGTGACGCCTCAGAGTCGTCTCATGTTCTCATTCACAGACTGAACTGCAGACAAAGTCACACACACCTGATTTAAAAGGTGCAAGGTCACCTGGGAACTGAAGGACTCGTCACAGACTCATCTGTGCTCGAGTCAATCTGTCAATCTGTTTCTCAACCAGCAGCTTTTATGAAGCCTTTCATGAAAAAGTGTACAGACACAACTTCTTGTTTTTTAACAGTTTCATTTACGTCACAATTTTGTTATTTTTCTCTGAAAAAGTCGACAGTTCACACCACAGAGTTGAAGCTCTGATTTCCAGCTCACTGACAGTTTGTGTTGATCGCAAACAACAAAAAAAAAAACTCCAGATCGGGAACAAAGTGTTTGCTCAGCATCGGGTGACGAGAAGTTAAACGTGTGACCTTCCTGTGGCTGATCACGTAAACCACACTGACATCAAAATTCCCGATAATGAGACAGAAAGTGTGATGAGAACGACACAGTGACTTTGTATTATAACTGAAGTGTAACAGAGGAACTTTATCTCGATGCTGATCAGTGTTACAGATTTTTTGGAAGAAAAAAGGAAGTTTTGTGCTTCTTTAACAGTTTTGTGAGTCTTAAATTAGAAGATGTCTCTCAGTGATAAGGATGACAAGTGGAAATTACCGGAGATTTTTTTTTCTGGGTGAAGAAAGAACAGACTTTTTCAAACTCTTTGGAATTTTCTCAAACTCCGTACTGTACAAATATCAAGAGGAAGGTCAGAGTCAATTTAAAGGGAAGTGTCTGAATAAATAAAGTGGTCCAGTGGTGTGTTTTCTATTATGTTGTCTTCTGTATAGACAGAAAAAGGAAGAGAAACTTCATATTGCCTACTCAGGATTCTGAATAATCTGCCCAAGAGGAACCGGTCCTGCGTTAAAGAGACCTGACTCCATCCTGCTTCACTTCGTTCTGCGTTGGCTTCATTAAAGGATCAATTATGTTCATGACAAAGAGGCGAGGATTTGTTTTATAAAGGATGGAGTCGTTGCTAATAGTTTATTTCCTAAATATGAAGCAATATTTAATGTTCTTGAGTATTAAAGGCTTTAAAATGTATCTCAGGTTCAAAGAACTAAGCTTTTATTTTCATATTTATCAGTGAAACTATAAAACACAACTGCTTGACACAAAGTTATGGTGGTTTCGAGATGCACATTTCACGGAAACGGAGCTCTGACTTCGGTTCACTCCACACCACATTACCGTCTGTCTCCCAGAGAGCATCCTCACCCTCCACAGAACAAGTCGGCTTTGTTTTGTCCTCCCGTCTCCTCGGAAGCAGCTCCAGGATCAGTTTGTGGACCAACAGGAACACAGCTGTCGGCCTCCTGATCAAAGCAGACTGGGGCCTGAGCACTGTCGGCCCCACTGTTCAGCAGCGCCATTCTGTTTGGGATTATCACACCTGTGGTTCAGGGATTAATCCCAGCAGAGACATGGGAACCAGGGACAAGAGGGCTCCAGAGGTCCAGTTCAGAGGGGGAGGGGGGGGCGGAGGGCCCTGGACTTTGCCCTCATCAGCCCCTGTACACTTTAGACCAACAGGTTGGTTCCAGGCTGCATGTAAACAGGGTCAGCTCCTGTTCGGTCCATTAGCCGGTGAAGCACCTGAAGAAAGCCTTGAATTAGCCCCCCCATGCTGAGATACTGAGAAAATGAGTACGTGTTTGGTAACTGCAGAAGAAGAATAACTCATGAACTGAAGCAGTTAAGTAACGTTTCAGATGAGATCACCAAGATTACGGCTGCCATTAACGAACCCACAACACACTGATGAACTGCATTTATGAAGAACGAGTGAGAAAAAACTTTAAAATGATTTCACACCCACATCGTCTTCATCTTAGCATGTCAGCGAATTAACATTTGCTAATAGCATGATGCTAAAGGCAACATCATTAGCTCTGCAGGTTGTAAAAAAGTAAAATGTAAAACAACTTTTGGAGTAAAATTATTCCATAATGTTGTTTTCATGACGTTTTGTTGTATAACGATTAAGATTGCACCCAGAATTCCTGCTCGTTGCATCCTCTCTTGTTTATTTTCTATTGCACCTGTCTAGATGATGTTAAATGTTATTAACTGACCAGGTGGTCTTTAAAGGTTTGTTATTAGCTAAAACGCGACCCGAGACCCTCAAAGTGTGACCCCAGCAGTGTCATATATCTCTGCTGTATCAGCTTTCTCTCTTTTAGTCACCATGCAGAAAATCCTCTCCGTGTTTGTTTAGCTGATTCCAATGACATTTTTTCAGTCTGCTCCTCCTGAGTCGGTTTGTCTAACAGCTTACTGTCTCCAGACAGCTTTACTTAAAAAAAGCTCAAAGCTGCTGTCCATCATGCTCCGACAACCCCCCCCCCCCCAAAGAGAAACACTACAATTTAAGCCCTTAAGTTCTCATTAAACAGTTCTGTGTCTTATTCTAATGCTCTTTAAACTCCTCCTAAAGAAACACACATATATTTACCATTACACAAACAGAAATGTAAAAAATAAATCAATAGATAAAACTTTAAATGCAGTAAATGCAAGCGGTAAATGACAAAAATAAACTTTTGGGAAAAACCAGGGACCAGATACATAATAAATCTCAGTCCCTCTGAGCATCTTGCAGGCAGAATGGATCTGATCTTAAGAAGAAAAAAATGCATCTGAGAGCATTCAGGAGAAAATTGAAAGTGGATTGCTTGAACCACCTCTGGAGGGCAGCCTGTTATTCGAGTGCACAGTTTCCACAGAAGCTTTTTAAGGATTTGCATACAGTAATTTCAAGAGAGAAGATCTGCGCCTGTTGGAGTCAGCCTTTAAATGCCCTCCATGCATAGCTAACATGTTGTATCTGCAGACGGTGAAAGGATGAATCACCTGTTCAGTAGAATCATTGCCTCATTAAGTTACATATATGCTGATATATCAGCCATGCTGGGCTTCCTGCAGAAAGGATGGTTTTAATGAAAGGACAGCTGAAAATGATTGCTTAAAGAACAATTATATTACAATGTGTTTATTTAACAGTTTTCTAGAAATATTTATATATTTAGTTTAATCAAAGCAAAGGAGAGTAACAGAGTTCATTAAAGTGACGAACGTAGTTTGGATGTAAAACATGTTCACAGTAGAAATGGGACCAAATATCCATACAGGAATGAATCCTATGTTACTTTCCCTTGTGAGACTTTATTAATAGTTTTCGTGCCAAATATCAACAATATTAGCCCGATTAAGGTCAATACTCTTCACATATATGCCAATTTTTTCTGCTCTCATGCACTTTGTACTTTCTTACAGTTTATGGATATTTTACATTTGAATGATGACATACACAGACTTGGACATGTTGCAGTCTTTGTGTGTGTGTGTGTGTGTGTGTGTGTGTGTGTGTGTGTTAAAAAGGCACTAAGCTGAGACTTTGATCCTGTAAAAGAATGGCCACCAGCACAAAATGACTCAGAGCTAAAATGTAGTTTATTACTCTTCAGAGATCAGCACTATCTTAAATAACAACAGCACCTGTAATCATATGACCAGCACCACAGCATTCAATTCAAAAACTAGCACAATGATCTTAAAGTAAATTAAACTGCATTGGAAGAAACACATCAGCTTTATTATTTTAGTTGTATGACAGCATGATGTGGTCAGCTGAGGTTTAAAAAGGAACGATGTCGTCTGATGGTCAAAGCTTCTCATCACTCTTACAAACACATATGCATACACTCACAAAAAGGAGAGCTGTCATGTCAACATAAATATGATCCATATTCAAAGCAACATAAAAAAATATATTAATATAGTTAATTTTAGTTAATAGGTCAAATGGCTGTGTGTAGTGTGAAACCTGATGGAGACCATTGATTGTTTTGTTTTTGTTTTATTTGCTCTGCAAATTACTGTCGGGTTCAGCCTCGATGCTCAGATCAGCCCTGTTTCCAGCTGTTATCATTGTGAGAAACCTGATAAAGCACCGAGCGTCACACACACACACACACACACAGCAGGTGCACAGAGTGCAGCATTTAGCTGCTAAACAGCCACATGGTTTCTCTCAGGAGTCGGTGGAGGTCAGAACAGAGCTGCAGGGAGAGTGATACTGAGCTAAAACTCATCAGGACACAAAGACTATGTACACACTGCAAGCATAAAGGCTCAATTCAGTTTGTTTTCCTGAGGGGCTGTTCACATTATTTTTTAAATGAGACCTATGTGATACTCCAGTGTGAACTGGTCGAGGCCTTACGCTGCACAGGAAGTAAACAGACGGACGTAAATGGCAAACACAGAGTCCAGAGATGTGTTTATGGTTGGATCCTTGGTTACTGTGCAGCAGCAGCAGCCGAATGTGTCAGCAGACGATGAGGAGAAGAAGAGCCAAAAGTCTGGTTGTGGCTTTTTGTGGAGCAGTAGCTGCCACCTCTGTACAGATGTCTGTATGTTCGTCCACTGACTCCCTCTGCTGCTGTTGTCCTCCATGTTTGCTGTTGTCGAGGTTTCCGCAGACTCTTGCCCTCATCTTCCACCTGTGAACGAATGTCAGCCATTTTGAATTCTGATACAGGCCAAAAAATCTAATCTGTACCCAATTTAGAACCACATATGAAAGTGGCCCAAATCTGATTTGACAAGATCAGATCCCACGTGATTTTTGCTGTTTACACTGTCGAGAAAAAAAACAGATAAAAAAAAAATCAGAACTAGATAAATGTTAATGTTCTCTGTACACCATATTTACTTCATAAGGCCATCATTTCCCACATGTGTGCTGTTTTTCACTAGTTGTGTAGTTCTGCTTTCATTTCCAAGAAACTGATGATTACAGCTTTAAATACTTCTTGCTAAATGAACAAATGGGCGAGACTATAATGCTGTAGAGCCACATTAGTAGCTAGACGTCAAAGGCAGCAGGTGAAACACACATGTTCATATGCTAACTTTGTATTTTAAAATCTTTAAGTCTTCTATCCAGTGACGTCTTTTACCAGAAAGGGTCTTGAAAAAATGTAATGACCGAAGATGAAACCCACCTACGTTTTGATGTGTCACTGCTGAACTGAAATGAGCAGAATGACGGCAGCCACCAGACATGAAGCCACAGCAGAGAGACTCCTCGCTGCTTCACCTGCAGATGGAAAAACAGACAGTTTTCACACAGAAATCTAAACTTTCAAGCTCTTTCCTGTTAGTGACTTAGCATGACTCAAGTTGTGGTTCAGAGAATACGGGAACTGCTTTTAATAGCCAGACTCTCACCGTTGAGCAACAGTCATAAAACAGTCAGTGAAAAGCTTTTGATTTAAAGAAGAATCTGTCTTTGGATGCTTCTGTTAGGTATTTGCCAAATATGCATCCAGCTCATGAACCTGTCAGTGTTTTAAGACAACGGCAGGTTGCTGTAAACACATTTAACCAGCAGGTGTCAGCAGCACCACATGATTATTATTATTATTATATTATTATATTCACCTTAAACACACTGTTAACTCTTTCAGAGTTAAATAAAATCATTTCATATCACCCATTTCGGGCAGAATGACTCTTAGTATATGACTTTAGGGTTTTTAAAGACATCCTGACAGGTTTTGTTTGTTTTGCTTTCTATCTTCAAACTCATTCGTGGACTTTCTGTTGACCCACTAAAGGTGAAACATATTTAAAGTTAACATAAACACTGTTGGTCTCTTTTACAACACTTCAGTGAAACTAAAGAATTTATGTAATTTACTCTGTTTTGCTTTTCTCTCACTCAGCACTACAATCACATAATCACACCTCACATAACTCTAACACTTTGAATTGGTCACTTTTAAAGCCTCCATCTCTTTTAACAAGCACATTCACATTATGACTGATATCGGAAAGTTAAAGGAAACTTTCATTTATTTTAAATTTCCTCCTAATGCAACATTTGAAAACAGAGATCCACAAACTAATATATACTATTTATCATACAGTTTATGGTCACTAAAGCACTACTCACTAATTCACTAGTCTGATTATGCAGCAGCATTAGCCAACAAAATCAACCAAAATCATTTCATTTTGTAAAAGGGAGCAGGAAGTCAGTCATGAGCTACATTTTTTAGAAAAGTGAATCAGACTTAACAGTGAAAGGAATAAGAAGTAATGGATGCTGTAGGACCATATAAAAGACTGTGGATGTTTGCAGAGCGTCTCCGACTCACCTCTGCTCAAAACACAGCTGTCGTTTATTGTCACATTGAGTGTGGGGTTGTAGAGGAGACAAGTCACAGACTGATACTGACTGATATCTCCAGGGACTTTTACAGTGCTGTTGAGACTGTAGAGATGATCATGAGGGTCCTGCACTGCTGTAGTGTGAACGTCCCCTGGGTCTAGAAAGTGTTGCAAGTTGTTGGAGAAAAACTGTACACTCCATGTCACCAAAGGCTTAGGGAATCCCCCGCGAGCAGAGCAGACTGCAGTGTTTGATTCCTTATTCACAGCCACACTGACTTTCTTGTAAGGAACTGTGTGTAAGAGGGTAAAATTATCAATCACATCATCTAGGGATATATAATAAACTTTTACTCTCAAATTTACATTAAAAGACGACTGATAACACACTCATGTCTGAATTATATATGTATATAAAGTTGTAGGAGGTTAGCTTAGCTTAGCTTCGCTTAGCATAAAGTCAATTCTTACCTGAAACGTGTAAGATCATTTTGCAGATCTCACGATGTCCAAGACTGTATTTCCACGTTTCTTTGTCATCAAACACTGCAGCAAAAGCCTGGAGAACTCTTTGGTTGTCTTCAAATGTTGTGTTTTTAATCTCCACTGAAATGTTTCCTGCTGTCATTTCCTGTTGGAAGGCAGTGATCCTGTCCCGGTAAAGGTTGTTTACATGCTCTGGCATTTCTTTTCCTTTGTTAAAGGAGTACCAAACATGCTTTCTCTCATCTTGCCAGTAAAAGCGTAGAAGCTTTAAGTCGATTGGTGTGTTTGTTCTCAGGTTACATTGAAGTGTTGTTGGTTCCCCAGCTGTAGTGTTGACATTGAGCAACACTATTGCATCAGATACTGCATGTGAAGAGAAAACGAAGGACTGTTATTGTGTCTAGTCTTCTGTAACCCACCT
This sequence comes from Acanthurus lineatus, assembly GCA_029814665.1. Classification (NCBI taxonomy): domain Eukaryota; kingdom Metazoa; phylum Chordata; class Actinopteri; order Acanthuriformes; family Acanthuridae; genus Acanthurus; species Acanthurus lineatus. Next base: position 21,079,446 of record JAPZDV010000005.1, on the reverse strand, counting down.
CATAAATGGTGGCTTTATGTAAATACCTCAGCAGAGTTGATGTGATGATGACATGTTATTTTATTATGACATTTGGGACCATCATTCTGTTTGACTCGAATTCAAATGTTGAAATGTGCCCTTATTTTATTTTTTTTTTTTTGTTGTTGTTGTTCTTAGGATTATATAGAGTATATAGAGTTTCCTATTTCAATTTATTGTAAGACACGAAACAGTCCAGATTTAGTTATGTTTTTGTTTTAGATGGTTTTACCACACTTTTCAGCAGTTGTCAAACGCTTTGTGGCAACAACCACTAGGTGGCGGCTGTGCCGTGCAGGTGTTTACTTTTTTTTCCGAACCTGCTGCAGAGGGAGAAGCATGCTCCTGAAGAAAAGTGATTATCGTCTGAATCTGGTAATACGTTGGTGTCTGAAATCTTTTATTGTGCGTGAAATAGCCTTGACTGTGACTGTGAGCGGTGGCGCGGGTGACCAGGAGGGCGAGGCCGAGAGTGAGGCATCCAGGTCGGCGCTGCCATAGACATATATACGTAGACGCCGCATCGACTGTGGAAGGACGTGCGTAAAGTGCCGCCA
>JAPZDV010000005.1:21047758-21061512 GCA_029814665.1 Acanthurus lineatus | reverse complement strand
ATTACAAGAAAGTAATGTTAATTTATATTACAAACAGCAAATGTTTTAAACCCCCTGTTTGTTCAGACGAGCTCACATCTCTTATAAATCTGAGCTCAGCACTTTAAATTGGTTAAATAGCTTATTTATTAATGATATTACACCACAAATTATAGATGATACGATATAAAACTGACAAAACTGGCAGCTTCAAGGAAACAAATATGAGTCTCAGTCTCATTTGCTACGTGGTAAATAACACTGATATTAATGTCTAATTAACATAAAACAAGTCATTTAAATTTTAACTCATCAAAAAAATAAATTGCTCATTAAAAACTCCTTAATTAAATAAAGCCTTTAAACAGCAATGGTTGTGGTTCTTACAAATAGACTTTGAATTGCAGGAAATTTGCCATTTGCTTTTGTTTTCCTGTGTTGAGTGTTAACATCCTCTTCTCTTGTCGACTCCCAGCCGTCGCAGCGTTGGCCGAAGCTCCGCCGGCGCCACCTCAGAACATCCACGTTGTTGATTGGGACAGACTGACATGGACCCCCGCCACCGAGGAGGGAAACGTGACCTTCACTGTTCAGTACAGCAGGTGAGCTGGTGGACTGAATCTGTTCTGGAGATTTCGGTCACATGTATGTCAGACAGACACTGTGTTACCCCTCTCCTCTGCTGCTTTTTCTTTTCACAGAGAGCAGATATTCATTTATTAATCAGTTCAAACACAGCTGACAGACAGAAAACACAGTTTCCATTTCATGTATGAAAATGTGTCCTGAGCTATAAATGATTCTGCACTGATGGAAATCTGTTGTTTCTGTGTCTTGTCCTCAGCTTGAACGGCGATGACACCGACGTGTGGAAAAATGTACCTGACTGCATCAAGATTTCTGACAACTCGTGTAAGTTCCTGTTTACCAGAGTTAACGCCGAGCACGGCTGTGTGAAGCTGCGAGTGCGAGCAGAGAGAAACGGGCTGAAGTCCGTCCCTGTGGAAGCCTGCAGCCAAAACGGTGAGAAACCAAAACATTTAAAAGTGTATTTCATCTGATAGGTCTGTTTCACTGCCTGCTAAATTTTGATGCTTGTAGTGTCTTCCATTATGAACTGAGCATAACACTATAGAAAGACAGAAAAACACTGAAGTCAGTACAGTTTTGGAAATCAAAGGTGTTACGAATGTGAGCGTGCAACCGTTTTTACAGTCAGTCAGGAAATGACTCATTCAGACTCATATTACAAATACATTTACTTTCTGTTATGATGGTGTTATTAACGCTTAAGTTTTGTACAAACTAGTATAGACTGATCGGTTAAAAAGTAAAAAATCAGTCATAGAAGTTAAATCAGTCATCTTGTGTGTCTTACTGTCGGGTAGTGTAACCCGAGGTGTTAACCAACCTCACTGCAGTGTGAACCACAGAGTGGGAAGTGTCGAAGGTTTAAGAAAACCTCAGAGCGCTTTCATGACTTCGCTAGACTGAATGTAAAGGAATGATCTGTAAGTCAAAGGGGAATTTTTGGCCATATTTTGTATGTTTGTTGTGCTCTGCTAGATGGCTCCTGCACTCCCCAATACAGGCTGACTCCACTGCCTGGCTCCTTGACTGTACATCTGGGCAAGAACCACAGTTTGGCGTATGAACACGCAGACCACGCAAAACACAGGGTTTACTACGGCAAAGAAGGGGAGTCGTTGAAGGTGAGAAACCTGTTAGACTCACTCAAATCCAGAGGGCTTCTTGTTTTTTATGTGCTCTGTTGGTGAGGCAAGGTTAAAGGCTTGAAAATGACACATTTCACACCATTAAGAGGTTCATTACTAAACCTGAGAGATGAATTCTCGAAGGATTGCACAGTTGAGACAAAGAGAAACCATATAATTTAAAAAGCTGGTCAGCAAATGGTAAAATACACATGTAACTGTGCTGCCAAGCAAACAGCATTTCAGTGACCCGATACTATTTGCACAGATGTTAATCTGGAAATATTTTGTGCAAAATTGTCTCCTTTCTATGCAGTTTGATCAAATTGGGAAAAAAAACATATTGATAGACACCTGGCTTGCAGTTTTCGATTAACCAAAACAGAAAAAAAAAACTGATCTACCTCAAACTTTCTGCACAACCACTTAAAGAGCTGAGCTGCACCTGCATGTAATGACACCTGTATAACTTATCCTCCTTTACGCTCTGTAATACGAAAGGGGCGGTGTTCTTTTTTGCGATAGACCCGGCAGATAGTCGCTGTCACCATCAGCAGCCTCAGACTCGGTCCTGAATCTCTTCTTCTTTTTGTGTCTCTGCAAACAGTGAAACGGTTGTTCACAGCTGACATGTGGTCAGAGGTGGTAAACTGTCCTCGATGATAGAGCCGGAGAGACACTCTGTGGTGTGCTGGTAGAAAAACATGACACCTGCAGACTGATCTGCTACTTTAGTTTGGCGCTAAACTTTGTATGAACCTGCCAAATGGGGGGATTGGGATTGGCCCAACAGGAATATACAAATATTCATCTCACACCTGCTTTATGTGTTAATCCGAATGCCCTCCACCCCTCGGCAGGACTTTAAAGATGGAGTCTCCACAGTGACCATCTCTGGGCTGCAGGAGGGGCAGCGTTACTGCATGAGGGTGCAGTACATCCTCTACGAGAAGCCCGTCGGAATGTCCAGCTGTACGAAGTGTGATCTCATCCCCAAAACAAGTAAGAGCATGTTTGTTGTGGTTTGTTTCCCAGCAAGGCAAAAAGCTGTTTCTGAGATGTTAGAAAACCACATTGTTGGTTGTTTTAGCCTCAACAGTTTTTCTCAACATACAAGTTTCTACTGTCATTTTAAAAATTCGAACATTTATTTGTGTTTAATTGAGTCAGCTGCTGTTTTTGAGTTTCTGAGCTCTTAAATGCTCTGAAGTCTTATCGGGATCAGAGTTGTAATCGCTTGCTTCTGTCTCTCTCGTGTGTGTGTGTGTGTTTTTCAGAAAGCAACCCCAAACAAACGGGGATTACAGTTGGTGTGGTGTTTATTGTCCTCATGGTCTTTTTGACACCTGCGATGGTTTACGTCCTCCTCTTCCAACGCGGGAGGATCAAAAAGTGTTTTAAACCTCCATGCGAGATCCCATCACATGTGAGCAACAACAGTGATAAACACACTCAACCACACTGAACTTACACTCCTTGTGCACATCAGGACACACAGCTCTCCTCTGCAGATAACTGTCAGCATTGAATGAGCTGAAGAAATATAAAGATTAATATTTTCTGTACTGTCACCATGTGGACTGACTGGACTCTGCGCAGCCACACCCATCAACACACACCACCAGCAAAAGAAAATAGAACACAAATGCTCAAATACAACACAAATAATACAAATGCAAATCCAAACTGTGATGGTAGTCTGAGGCCACATTGCCTCTTTTCACAGAAGAGTCTTAGAAACAGTTATTTTACAATTCGTGATGTTGGATTTAAAAAAAAAGGTTTTAGCTCAGAGTCGCCTACAGAGTGAACGAGCTGTGCAGGAGAGCTGATCTGATATCAGCAGATTTGTTGTTGGTTCCTTTCTCTGGAGATTAAAACTGATCAGATATCCGGTAAAACTCAGACACAGGACAGTTAAAGTACAACACACTCTGAACTCGAGTGCAGACAGGAAGTTCACTGACGGCAGGATGTGTCTGATACACACACCGTCTTCATGGTGAGTGTTTCATTTCAACAAAGCTGACTGTTTGTTTCTTTCTTTCTTTCTTTCTTTTTAACCTCCTGTAGTTTCTGCCTGAGCCACTGACTGAGCATCCATCCCCCTTCTACCGCGGCCCGGCCGAAGAGTCCTGTGACGTCCTGGTGTTACATCCTGCTTCATCCCAGAGGAGTTCGGGGTATGAACACCGCCCTCGTCTGTCTTTGGCACAACCCCTCCTCTCTGCCGAATGAGATGTGAGAAGAACTCTACAACCTGCTGCTCTCATTCCACCACATTTCTGTCTGCTTTCCTTCTCCCCAAAGACAGACTCTCTGCTGTGGTGGATTGAGACACCAGACAGGTGATTCATGTGAAAACTCACCTGCTGGAGAGTGTGATTTGATATACATTCAGCTATATCAAAAAGAGAAAAAGGAGAAACGAGAGGAGCGAACCTTTCATCAGATCTCCTCACTGTGTTGTTATCCCAACTCTCATTTGGTTTAATATGGCTGCAAATCACCAACAGGCAGCGTACAATCTAAACACGGGGTCCAAATTTTGAGAAATTTTCAGAGATTGTTTGTCCCAGTTGAGCAGTTTCTTCAGTGCACTTTGCTGTCTCCATGTTGTTTCAGCTGTTTCTAGTTGTGCAATCACACAGAATCAGAGCTGCCCTGCTTTAACACTGACACTAGTTTAAAAAAGAGCCAGACAAGTCCTTCGAGCCACGACCACTGCTTATTTCTCAGAGCCATTTTTACTGTACAGCATGTCAGCATTTTATACAGAACTAAAGCTTATTATTACACATGCCTCCTCCAATTTTTCATTCCACTTTATAACAGTCCCTAACTTTGTGCCTTAACAGGCATGAATGAATCAGATCAGCAGCAGCTTATAACACTCAGAGCATTAATAAAGTTATAAAAGCAACCTTTTTTATGGGAGGGTTTGATAACATCTAAATTCATAAAATTTGTTCTGCCAAAAAAAAAGCCATTTGTCTCGATCTGGGAGGAAGCTTTGTCTGAACAACCTGCATATTCATATTCTGCCTGTTTTAGGAAAATTAAGAATTAATTATTGAGTACATGATCTTAAGAGTCGGACCCTCTGGAGGCTGATTTATTTCTGCTCCTCTCCAAAGCTCCCACGTCAGCGGCTGACTGCCGGGCAGCAGGCGGTCACACCAGCAGGTCTTTTGCCCGAGTTTATTATTTTCAACTCCTGATGCAAGTTTTGCGTCTCTTGCATTGACTTTGTATGTAATCGTGCAAAAAACCATGCAAAAAAATGGCCTTGTTTTTGCTCTAGACTCAGCGTTTTGCATGATCTTTCCTGTGTGCACTTTACGTATCCCTACGTAGCAGAACACTGTCGCCAGTCTTAGCCTTTCATCCCAAACACTGCAGAGCTTACTAACATGTAAAAAGAACTTCTTTTTTTTTTTTAAGTATGTTGGACTCTGATTCCCAAAGTAACTTTGGATGTCGAGTCCAATTAAAGCCTCAGAACCGACGGGTGCCATCACAGAACTGTGTCCACTTTGTTCCTAATGTCAGTGACCTGAACCCTTTTCTGATGCTGGTGGATGGTTTTAATTCAAAAATTTAAATCAACTTGTACAACTTCTGTTTTCTCTGCTAAACTCTCACCTACATCTTGACTTTGTAATTATCTGCCTTTTCTCTGGCTGCGTTTATTTACCAGTGCAACAATAAATGTTTTTATTTTTTACTTTTTTTTGTCATCATGTTGTTTCTAAACTGTCTTTGTTTTTTCTTTATTTCATTGGATTTTGCAGCATTTTGTCGAGAATTGATTCGTAATAGAAAAATTAATGTGAAAGATTTTTTGAGTTGGGCTCATTACTTTGATTGAAACCTTAGATGGTTTTAGTCTTAAAGGTCTTTTTCTCTTAATGTGTCACTGCTTCTGATACTGTAGAGAACCAAACACATTTGCATTGGGTTTCTTGTAAAGGATGTGTTGAATCTTAGGTCAGCACACGAACTCCCAGCGTTGACAGTTTGACCCTGGGGGGCAAATTCACGGAGCACACCCCCTGTAATTATCAGAGAAACCCATCAGCATGCTCCTGGTTGTGGCCCTCATCTGACCTGCCTTCTCTCAGGCTTGATGACTGCGATCTCTTCCGCTGTGCAGGCTGCTGTTTGGTCAGTGATCGTCAGTGATGGTTCTCGAAAAAGTCGGGAGATCAAAGTGCACACACACCAAAACACTCAGGTGTTTCCAACTCAGTCCTGACTCCAGAGGTTGATATAAGAAGGAAATCACATCCTGACAGCAGGTCACAGATGCACCCAGATGCTCAGAAAACACTGAAACAATCACACCGAGCTCTGCTGTCTTCGAGCAGCTACATGTGTCAATGAGGACTGTGCGGCATTCTCAAATGAAACATTTATTTTTCACGTTTGTAGGTCAGACAGTTCATTAAAAATAAGAAAGGAGGAGAGGAAGTAGCCCTGAATCCCACTTCCTCTATTTCCCCATCACATTTAAACTCCATGCAAGTCATTGCTCAAGATTACAAGGGGCTTTAAAAATGTCTATATTTGAAAGCAAGGAGTGCAAAGTAGACTGTTACAGGTCCTTTAATACTGTTACTACAGCAGTTTGACAGCTTCACAAGATTTGTTCTATGCTTAAATACTTTAAAATAGCTACCAAAAAAAATCCAAAGTATACTAAATACTTACACCTTCTTTACAGGACATTTTTCTGGTAGAAACGAGCTAAACGAAGACAAAGTACAAGAGGACAAACAGACTATTTAAAAAACACTTCATCCTTAGGCAGAACGACAGGGACTAATCTGTCAACAGGAAACTGACCCTGATCAGAGTCACACCTTTTTCTCTTTTAAAATCCAGTGTATGTGCTGAACCCCAACAGACGGGCGAAGTAAAAGCAGCTTCAGTCAGAGCAGAAAGGGCTTTGTTCCCTCTGTGGTGTGTGTGTGTGTGTGTTCACTCACGTCCACTTCACATCTATTTATATGAATAAATTAGCCCGTCCCATCACACATGATGATTTCCCTTTCTGATTCATTTCACTGAAATTACACTGTGACCATCAACACATTAAATAACTGAATAAATCAACAGTTGAGATGCATCTTTCTAAGCTTAATAACAAACAGGATTTCCCTCATTTAAAATACAAATGCTTTTCAAAGTGTTTCCCCAAGATCAGCACAGAGAGAATCTGAATAAAACAAGTCATTTACAAAAGCCTGAAACACAAATGAGAAAGTGTGTGTGTGTGTGTGTGTTTGTGTGTGTGTTTTGAGTAATAAACTGGTCCCTCTAACCCCATAAATCTTCAGTCCGGCCGAACTTGTAGATCAGAGTGCTGCAGAGACAGAGAGAGAGGAGAAGAGCATCAGGACTCATTCCTACAAATGTTTCACAATAAAAGCCTTTTTGTGAGGTGAAGTGTTCCTCTGAGGTGAGTGAAGGCAGCTATTTGAACTAAATATGGGGATTTTAATTTCATGATTCCTTGTACATCTGTTTTCATTTTACTTTTTGATCCCAGTAAGGAAGTGAAGGTGCGAGTGTGTCGACTCTTCCATAACTGCAAGTGCCATCAGTATTCTTTCGAGAGTTACAGTCGGTTTGAGACAATGAGAAGTTTTTGCCTCTGAACTGGTTCTGCTGTTTGTCGAGTTCCATGACACAGCGACTGATCGAGTCCGTTTCAAGTGTCAGATATCAACACCTACGATGTTTTTTAATCTATGAAACCGAAACCCCTGCAGTTATTAATACAGAGACACAGATAATCTCCAGTTTTATGATTTGCGCCACACCCATTACTGGAAAAGACATGTAGCTGCAAGGCATTTCCTGCCTCTGACGGAGGTGGAGTTACTTGTTTGAACTAGTCTAAAGATTAAATATCAGAGTGTCGATTTCTAGCCATAAAAATAAGTTTGATAAAGCTTAACCACAATTTACAGACATGTAATGTTTTCCTATGTGATTTTTTTTATAGTTTAAAGTGAACACGAGTCGAGTTTCATGTTTAACTCACCTAAAAAAGATGAAAGCATTCTGGAAGAACACAGCCAGCCCGGGAGCCACAACTTTCTCTGAAGAATTAACCAAAAAAATGAGTCAAATCACATTCAATAACAACAGCAGTGAAGTTGATGCTTGTGTGACTGTGAATAGAGCCTCAGTGAAGTCACTTTGACAGGTTAAATGTTTGACAACAACACAAATATATTTGACAGACGATGACAGAAGAAAGTGGCAGAGAAAGAATGATGACACATTAAGATAGAGCGGTGTTCAGTGGAGGGAAACTCACTCGGCACCACGTAGCCACCGAACAGGATCCAGATGGAGGCGATAAGTGAGCCAAACATCATCATGAAGCCAATAAACAGCCAGAGTCGAGCTCCTGCAAGGAGACAGACATTCTTACTCGACACCCTGACAGCTGAACGCATGGGTTTCCCCGTGTTTAACATCTCACTGAGGGTTGATCCTCAGGTAAAGTCTGCAGAAAGGCAGACTTACAGAAAGTCTGCAAGAGCGCCCTCATTTGACTCTGAGAAAGGCAAAGCAGTCACAGTCATACTGGGAACGAGACCTTTAAGTCTGCGAATGTAAACTGGGGGACTGGACCAAACTGATGATTACTGGATAATAAAAACATCCCAGTTTCCAACCTCACATCCTCCATTCAAACAAACACTGATTCTCAAATGTCTTTTCTGCAGAGACACTGAATCAATACTCTCTGCTCCTGCAGTCTCTCCTGTCACATAAATACACATGTTCTTTTAGTTACTTTGTAGTCAAAGTTACATCTTTAAGTCTGAACTTTAAGTTTAGGAAAAAAAGCACACACACACACACACAGGTTTAGAGACACACACCTGTCCTGCCAAGGCAGCCCTCTCCGTATGTGTCTCCTCTCACCTGACCGTTAGAAACGGCATTAATCCTGAAAATAAAGACACGGTCAACAGTTACACGAGGCAGGAGGGTATTTCAGAAAAACAACAAGCTAATGGATGTTTTCATGTCATTTACGTAACTGTTCAAACGGGAAACGTATCAGATGAAGTCATGGTGAAAAAAGACATAAATTGGAAATAAACTGATGCTGGAAGCAAACTGTAATGACACATTGTGTAACCTAAACCAGAAGAATCAGGGCCCATGTGAAAAGCCGACTGGAGAAAATGGTCACTTCCTTCAATATGTGTCCTCAGAAAGACATTTACTTCAATCATTGTGATGGCGCAGCTAGACAACGGAAACATTTCAGGGCATGACAGTCAGAATAAAGGCCTTTTCTGTTCACTGTTAGAATCACTGAAGAAAATATGGTGAGAAAAAAGAGCAAGAACAAGCTCTTCAATTTAGGGACAAGAGGAGAGAAAATCACAGGAAGGTGCAGATAAGGTCACTTTACACAGAGCTGACTGTCAGCCACAACCACTCATTTTCAGCTCCCACAGCTTCCTGCTGCTTCATTATCTGTCTGTTTGAATGACTCACTGCAGCTCTGGTGTCTGTTTACAGCTTAAAGTAGCGAACTGAAAACATATGATGGAGACTCGTCACGTTATGCTGCACTTGTTTGCAGAACAAATCCAGTCAATGAGATTCAAAGTCTTAAAAATGCCCCAAAACACCCAAATCAACTCCAGGACGCCTTTTAAAAGTAATCACTGATATTTTTGTGAGGCTAATATTAAGATATTAATTAATCCTTCCTCTGACGAGAAGAATACACTCTGTGCATGCAGTATTGATTGCATAAATCAAACTCCATGTGCTTCAAAAAGGACATTTCTTTTGCATTTCACAGCTTTTCATGAGTGCAAAACCTCTCAACAAAACTCAAAGGAAGGGGATCTTATTTATTCTTATCTATAATCATTTATCCTTTTTCACCTGCCAATAATGAGCTTCACCAAAAATGTATTAAACATGAGAGCATCCCAACACACACAAGCCCACCCAGCAGGAGACCCTCACTGACAACGAGAACATGAGTTTCCCTCTAACAAACATTTTATTTAAGATTTTTAAGTGTTTTATCGTTTCTACGTACAGACAGACAGACCTTCAGCCAGTGTCCAGCACTTACATGAAGAATGCTATGGTGGAGAAGACGCCACACGTGTGGAAGGCGTGGTTCATCTGCTTCGGGGATGGATACATCACAGCTGCGTCAATCATGATCCACCAGCCAGTGAAGAACTGCGGAAAGAGAACACAGAACAGGGAACACGAGATGAGATGCACTTCCTTTCACTGACTCTATCGACTGGTGATACTGGGGGAAGCTGGAGGAGAACAGAAAACACTGGGAGATGGAGGATTGTAGATGGCAGAGTCTTAAAAGTTTATGATCACCACCACATGAGGAAGAAACAGAGAAGATGTTACGGAGCAGCCAGGAGAAGCTGCTCACAGACAGGCAAAGATGACTGACAACAAGTTGAGCCTTTAAGGAATAATGAGTGTATTTTTGATGCAATCCAAAGAAAATACTGTCACATTCAAAGAAAACATTAAAGTGACTCCTTTTATATTTTACACACAGTTTACTGGATATTCAGGTAAAGTTTCCTATAATTGAAAACGTTAGAAAATCTCTAAATTTCTGCTCTCCGTAAACCAGCCACTCTCCCTCTCTCTCCTTGATTCACTGACCAGAACTCCAGCGACAACAGAGGCCACTGCGTTTCTCCTCTCCCCCCAGTCAATGCACTCCCACTCTGGCCAGCGGAAGTTATCCAGAAAGCCAGCCATCTGCAGTCCTCTTGGTGTTCACCTCCTCCTTTATCTCTGATCCTTCTCTGCACAGGTGAACCTCCTCCTCCTCCCGTCTCTGTACGTGTCAACACCTGCTTCACCTGCTGTTCTTCACCGACTGCAGGCTGTTCTGTTCAGATTCTGGCTGCGATCAGTAACTCTGTCAAAGTTGTCTGTGGAGGATGCATACATACGTGTCTTATTAACATCTTTTACATTGTTCAAAACCTCATATCTGTTGTGTATCAGTTATTTTTCACATGCAAATAGGTCTAAGTTTAATAAGTGTGACGGGAATCTTCAGCTTCTGTTAATTTTCATTTAATTCATTTCATATTAATTTTATTTAATTTTCTTACTGTCACCTATATTTATTTCTGATAATATGCCCTTATACTTATATTTTTCTTGTATATTTTGGGCTTTAGAAATTCAAGAAACTGTAAGCAGCGCATATATGAGCAACACACCTCTGAACTAGCTTTTAATGAAGTTTTAACCTGACGATTACCTGCAAATAAACATCATCTGGGGATGTTTATTGCACGTTTTTTTGCAGGAACGTTACTAACGTTGTTTGTGACTGAACTCAGAAAAACAAAATGCGGCTAATTGCTAAAACCGTTCAAACAAGCTAGCTCTAGCGTTAGCCCGATAACACTTTAGCTTACTCAGATCGCCCGTAGCAGCACTCTTCAGCAAAAAATAATCGACTGTCTGCTCTTTGAATTGTATTGTTAGTGGTTTGTTGACTTAAAAAGTATTTCCTGTTGTGTCAAAGCTCTATTAAAATTGAGGAGCTAACGGTAGCTAACGTTACTCGTCCAGCTTTAGCTGCGTTATTATTGCTCATAACAGTAACGTAGGAAGGATGCTAACAGTTAGCACATACTAATCATAAACATAAGAATTCAAGCAACTTAATAATAACCCAATATGAAATGTTTTTCACGCAGGGTTAGTTGCCCACCTTGCTAAGTGCCCGAGATTGCTTTCAGTTTCCATTGACAAGCTGGAGTGAGCGCTTCTTCTTCGCCGTCTTCGTCTTTTTCTTCTTCGATGTTTTACGGCAGCTGGCAAACAACGCAATGACGCAATAGCGCCACCAACTCCTGACCATCTCCACGAACTACAGCATCTTTCCGTTTAAGATTTAACTTAATTTCTCCTAAACATCTTAAAAGTTTGTACTAATCACATGAAGCTTTAAACGGACTCTTCGTAACAATAAACACAACGTGACTATTTAAACATTAAAGTTTTACAACGTGTTAAAATGAAACAATGAAGCCTATAAGATAAACAGTCCTGCATGATAACCAGATCTGAGGGACACCAACCTCAGACATTTTTTATGACACAAAAATATGTGTCTCTCATACTTTTTTCCCACAAGCAAGTAAAATAAAACCAACTTTCATAAAGCATCTTAAAATGAAATGTATTCCTACTGGCATGCTTTATGTTATTGCAACTTTATCTGATGTTTTCCTTTTAATACAGTACAAAAAGCCTTATCAATAGTTCAATAAGCATTTATCTCATCTGACATTAAAGTGCTGAAATCCATATCTAATTACACTGGAAATTACCTCACAACCTGATATTGAAAGGGTTGTTAATTTTTACATCATGCAGGCATAATCAATACTGATCGATCAATTCAATGTCAACAGCTCACAATGCTGTTCATTCACACCCCCCCCCCACCCCCACAACATGCAGCTAAACACACAAGTTTTTACAGTCAACTCTGATTTTTATCAGCTGTCTTTGATACCAATCATCCAGAGGCTTCAACATTTAAAAGGTCTCTTTCTGTCTTGATTAAATAAAATAAATAGCCGCCAGTTTTTGTTTTCTCTTGTTTCACTGACATTCAGAAATCTCGCTTTCAACATGTGACTTTACGAAATGTTTGTCTTCTACTTTCCCAACATCCTCCTGTAACTTATTCACAGGAAAAAAAAAACTAGATTTCTTCCTGTTTTCTGAAGAACTTCATCATCTGTGAAAACTCCCACACAGTAAAGCTGTTGCGTATAAACACGAATTTAAATCTAAATTTAATATAAATCATGTTTAATCTAATGAGCTGAAAACAAATCCCATCAGCTTGGCTGTGTGGTCATTAAAGTATCTAATCTAATCTGATTTATTAGTATTATGCTCAGTGTGAAGCTCCTGACAGGGTAAACTATTGCATTACTTTGCTTATCAGTGTTTGTGTTGATGTGGTTATGGTGCTTGTTTGCTTGCTTTTCCTTTTACCGCCGGCATAAAGGAGAAATAAAAGTCTTTAAATCTATATTTCCATTCTGTGTGTCAGAAGAGCTCGCTCTCTCTTCTCTGCAGACTCTGAATATTTTCTCTGTTAACTGTAATTAATGTTTTTAATCACAAGCTTTTTGCTTTCAGCTTTTGCATGCTGATAAAAAAATGTGCCTTTCTGGCCATGAATATAATATAATGAATATAATATGCATTGTCCCCATCAAATAGTATAATACTAAAGTCTTTCAGGCAGATAATTTACTTTATCTCATAAATCTATTTGAGGAAATGGAGGCCTGAAGGGAAACTTGCTATTTTCAATATGAGACGAAAGCTAATTAAGTCAGCTTTTTTCTCCACTGACAGGAATCCTCCATTGTCATCGCTGTGCAGTCATTATAATCATTATGCTCACATTTAACAGCATTTAAATGTCAAACCCTTTAGTGGCTCTAACACATACGACCACAGAGGCACAGCGGCACGGTGGTGCAGCGATCAGAGGGTTCGAACCCGATCTTCTGTGAGGAGTCTGCATGTTCTGCAGGTTAAGGAAAGGATGAGGAGGTTTTAATGTGCAGAAAATGGATTGATGGAGGATTTCTGCACATTTTAACGACACTGGTTGAAAAAAAGATTCTACAAAGTCGTCATGTTGCTGCGATTTGATGATCCAATTAATTTTTCAGACTCAAACTGGAATAAATAAAGATTCATTTGAACATTTCTTGGATGGAGAAACTTTACTGTGTGAGAGCTGAAAAACACACACAGGCTTCAGTTACACGATTTGAATGAATGTCTTTGATTTGCTCACATTGAGGTGATTAATACTCGAGTGTTTGATGGGTTTTTGGTAAAGCCTGATTTTTTAATTCAATGCATCTCACACAGGAAGTCCCCCCACCATGCCCCCCCCAACACACACACACACACACACACACACACACACACACACACACACACACACACAGATAAAATAAAGTC
>JAPZDV010000005.1:21012846-21028004 GCA_029814665.1 Acanthurus lineatus | reverse complement strand
GCCACAAAACACACGACAGAAGAGAAGAAGAGAAAGACGTTAGTCTGAATCAAAGCACAATGAATGATGTGAAACCTTAAAGCAAAGCACCAGAGGTTCTCCATCATGACAGGAGGAACCTGCTGAGAGGATTAAACTGCTCTCAACACCATCGTGCTTCCTGAATGCTGATTGGCTGGTGTGCAGCAGAGTACGGCGATCATTCGCTTCGATTCCTTCAGTTTCACTTGATCTTTAAAAACACCTGACTGAAGCTCTGAAAAGCATTTCATGCTGCATAAACTTTAGAATGAACTCGTGTTTAATTATTTGACTTTTACAGATGATGAAGTGTTTCAGCTGCTGATGAAGTTTCTCGTCTCTTTGCCCTTTTGTTTTTGATTTGAAAGAGACAGAAAGGCCTTAAATGAGACACGAAGGTCTCTGGCTGGAGTCAAACCAGGAAATGTTAAGTTTTGGTGTAAATCTACATGAAATTACATATTTAGGAATTTGTGAGAGAAAACATCAAGAGGAGGATCGAATATAGTCGCATCATCTGCTGGATTACAGAGTTTAAACACCAGCGAGAACACAGTCAGGGCAAAGTCATCAGGTCCACAAACCCCCCCCCTTTTCATTTTTATTTCCATCTTTTTTACATATAAACTCAGGTGTAAGCCCCCCTCACACACACACTCACACACAAACACACACAGAGCTCGTACTCACACTTTGATGATCTTGTAGAGTCTCTGGCGGTTCTGGCTCGGCGTGCTGCTGCGACTCGCCAGCTCAAACAGTTTGTCTGCCAGAGCTGCATAATCAAACTACAAAACACACAAACGTCTCGTTAGACACTGAACTTATCACGGCCGTCTGAGTCACACTGCTGATGGAAAACAAAACACACCGGTTCAATTGATTTCTCAGAGCAGACGGGAGTTTTTTTCTGATAAAAGCCGACAGTCATGAAACAAAAGCTCGGCGATCGTCGGCTGCTGCGCTTCAGGCTTCGTTCATTTAACATAAGACACACTTCCATTTACAAACAGATAACATCGTCTCCACGCCGACTTTCTAACCTTCAGGAATCTAATTTACTTTAATCAAATTTACTTTGGTGGTGAGTTCAAGAGCAGTTGGACACACGTTTGCCACCAGGAGTCAGAAACAAAACAACAAAGTTCACCTGAATTCAACCAAGTTTAAGTTAAAAAATCCAGGAACTCAGAGAAGAAAACTGGATCCAAAAACAAGGACGCAGTTTGGAAGAAGTTCAACATTACTGATGTTTATAACTTGTAGTGAAGAGGCTTTAACAAGCAGAACCTCAGGTGAGGAACCTGAAGGAACCGAGACCTTCAAAAGTTTCCTGAATTAAATAAAACAGTGAATCATTCAAGCAAAACATTTTAAATCCCAAAAGATAGAAAGTGAAGACAGAGATGCTTCACCTGGAGAACCGGTCCGACATCCTCGTCACACGCCTCGGTGTCAGAGTCCTCCAGATGAAGAAGCTCATCATCTTCATCATCATCCTCCTCCTCCTCGTCATCTTCATCCTCTTTGTTGGATTTTTTGCCTGAAAACAAAACAAGTAAAATATGATTTTTTATAAAAAAAAACACTCAAACTTGTAACAAACTCTGCTTCCTCCGTTTTTATCCATTTGAGCACAAACGAGTCATTTACTCGCTAAAAAACTAACAATTTCTTTAACAAAATTTAAGAGCGATGAGCAGCAGTTTGTCCTTGATCCTCTACCATTAATCTGCCTCCCCGTCCTCTTCTGGCTGACTGGTTTTCCTGATGTTTTCTCCTCTGGTTGCTCGTCTTCGTCGTCCTCTTCGGACGCCTGTCCCGAGTCCAAGTCCGAGTCCTCAGCTGCTTTCACTTCCTTCATCAGGTCTTCAATAGCGAAGGGCGCCTGGTCGATGATGGTGCTGAAGATGCTGCTGCAGATCGCTCCGAGAAGAGTCCGGCTGGAAGAAGAAGACGGAGTGAGCGGACGGGAAGAAGGAGGACGAGCTGTTTGCACCAGAAACGACACACGTCGACGAGCTGCTTCAGGCTCAGCGAGACCGACGCGCTCAAACACAACATCAGTGACTCTGAGGGTTCTGTTACCGACATGCGTCTGTGCTGTTTGTAACAGATTACTGCTGTTTTTAACAGATTACTGCTGTTTTTAACAAATTACTGCTGTTTGTAACAGATTACTGCTGTTTGTGTCGATTAAAAACTGCACAGATGTTTTCAGAAAACAGAGACAGATGTCAGATTTTAAGTCAAAACTCCCCAAAACAGAAAACCAAATCCAAGTAAAAATATAAACAAATAAAAAATAGCTCTACATGACATTTTTCATTCTGAACGGTTTCTTCACTGTTGTGTTACTACACATTTCTGGTGTCAGAGGCGGCGTCACAAAGCCGAGCAGATGAAGACTTACTCTTTGGTTTTGGCGGCAGTTTTGCAGAACGGCTCGATGAAGATCAAGTTCTGATCAGCAGAAAGCTGCGAGGAAAGAAAACCAGCACATGAGAATCACTGCAGCAAGAATGAACCCTGAAAATTTTAAAAAGTTGCATTTTACAGCCAAACCATCAGCATCAGCCTCTGAGCTCGATGGAAGACTGAAAAACATCTGGATGTGTCACCATCTCATGTTCCAAACAGCTTCAAAGCTTCTACCTTCAGATCCTCACTGTAAACGAGCTTCTTAACACTGACTGATATCAACCTGTGTGAAACAGCTGCTCATTCTTGTCTCAAAGACATTTTTGTTCCAGAGAACTTAAACACACAGCAGGATGCAGCTCGTTAACACACTGAGAACTTTCTCCTCATGTGATCAAGCAGAGCTGGAAGGAGGTCGTTGCTTTGTGTTGGAAAGAAAAGATTAAACAGTGATTCAGTTTCTTTGAATCAGATCCTTCAAACCTTCTTCTCAGTTAAAGGAGAAAACAGCTTCACACTGCAGAACAAACCTCCTGAATTACAGCTTCGGGAACTTTTTTAATTTTTTTCTTTTTTAATCCCTGATGAAAACGCGTCTCTAACAGAGTGGAGGTGACTCACCTCTGCTGAACCCACAGCTGCCAGTTCAGTCATGTAAAGGTCCAGGATGTGAAGCTGCAGGCCGCTGGGGGCGTCGCAGCTGCTGTGCAGGAGCTGAGCCGTCAGCAGCTCCAGGAACCTGGAAACCAAACTGAGGAGACACAACGAACACAGTGACTCACTTCAGAACGACATGAGACGAACATGAGCGAGGAGCTTCTGCAGAAAACGCTTTGAAACTTTACCCGCTCTCCCAGTTTTTCCTCTTCAGCAGCTCGAAAGTCTGTCTGAACATGAAGCGAACCACCTGACAAGTGAAGGACGAGAACATTTGGGTTTAAAAACAGTTAAAGTGTCTGAAAATAAACTCATCCATCCCTGCAAACCAGAGACAACACGGACTGAAACAACAGCTGAACCTCGTCCAGGATTCTCCTCAACCTCACCTGGAAGAACTTGTCCATCCGCAGCCTGTCGATGCCCGTCCACTCTCTTTTGAAGGTCTGCAGGAAGCTCTCCAGGTACAGGAACTCTGCATGGAGCAGCTCATCATCATTACCACCATCATCATTCAGTCCTGACCTCACGTATTTGCTCTTACTAAATCTTATGGGATCACTTACGTGCGTCGACGCTGTGGAAGCTGTGGATCAGGCTGGAGATCTGGTTGGACAGCTCTTCCTGTGGACGAAGAAGAAGAAGAGAAGAAGATGATGTCTGACTGAACACGTTTAAGGATTTTTGATGGAAACAAACTCAAATTTCTCTGATTTGAACTCAGAGCAGGTTTTTGTTTCAAAAAGGCTCCGTGTGAGACAGTAAAACTAGCTGGTTTTAGTTTATGAAGACAGGCGACGCTCACAGGTCGTTCATGTTTCCTGGACCAGAAAACTAATTTAAATCAGACGTTCAGTGAGGAGAAGAATTCTTACAACAGTGAAGAACTTCAACGAGCTGTCAAACTGATTTTATTGTCTAAGTGCATCAAAGATCTTTAGGTTTTTATGGTGATTAGAAAAAGGCAGAAGGCCGACACGCTCGTTCTCTCTGTCGTCAGTCCTGTGACGCTGCAGACTTTAAATCAAACTGACGACATTTAATTCAGACTTTTAAAACGTTAAGAAATTTCTCACAGTTCAGTCCAACCCAACATACGGCTCATTTGAATTTCATGGAAAAGTGATTTTGTAGTTAATCCAGCAGGTGAGTGTCACGTGATATATAATAAAGCTCATGTCATAAAGGGGCTTAAACGCAGACACCAGTAAACTCTCCCATCTGTGGGTCAAACACACCTGCAGCAGAGAAACGTACCTGCAGCAGAGGTTTGTCCTGCATCCACAGGCAGTAGAACAAACCCTTCCACAGCTTGAGCAGCTCATCACCTGTGAATCCACCTGTACAGGACGAAACACACACTGTGCGTCAACTACAAAACAAACTCTGGTGCAAATAAAACATTTTTAAAAGTACATTTTATGGATTAAACATCAATATTCTCCTATGAGTGAACATAATCTCAGTTACAGACCGGACAGACTGCGTGATTTATCAACGTGATGAGATGCTACAGCAGGTAACACACCTGTGATTATGCAGTTATAACATGAGCGAGCTCCAAATCATCAGTCTGACTCACCTCCACACGTGCGCACTAGCTGACATTTACTTTAAAGGAGCTCAGATACGTGACGGACAGTTTTCTTTCTCACAGACGTGTTTGTTTGCTAACTAACCAGTCGGTGATAATCGTTGATGTTTCGTGAACATTTTTCTTACTTTAACGTGAAGCAGACGCCGGTTTTGTTTAGTGTTTGAGCCGCTGTTAGCATCGTTAACAAGAGCAGGCAGGCTAACGCGGACATGCTAGCTCACCTGTGTCTTTCTGCGACCTGACGTTGACGTATTTCCTCAGCTTCTTGATGGCTCTGGTCCGGACGGGCTTCTCGTTGGACGCTAACCTCTGCGCGAACTGGACCTCCGGCTCCTGAAGCGACGCCATGTTCGCACCGATTCACGTGGAAACACGAGCGCTCTCCTCCGCTTCTCTCTCTCTCTCTCGCTCCCCACGTTTCCTCAGCGGCGGCGCGGGCTGATGACGTCACCAAAGCTCCGTTTGTTGCAGCAGTTCTGCGAAGCACCGCTGGGTGGCAGCCTGTTAACGTCACTGTGTTTTTGGGACAAAAGATATTAAACATGATTTTTTTTAGTGACATTTTGAACAAAGTCGTGAGAAATTTATGAAACTTTATTTAAACTCGAGTTGAATTTTGAATTCAGTGAATTTAAATGAATGTTTTTAAGTGTTTAAATGCTTAAAACGTCTTAAAAGATGCATGTTGTGTTTACTTTAACTTAATAATAAAATAAACACACACACACTCTCTCTCACACACAAACACACATACACACACTGGGTGTCTGATTTATTTATTGTGTGTTACAGAGATTAAAAATCAAAACATCTGGGGCTCGAGTCCCGGTAAAATGACGTGGCGACGCCGCTGCTGCGGGGCCGTGCGGATCTTTGCGTGGCAGTGTGGTTCCGTTTATCACTCTGTCGTTGTAAAGTATCCGATTACTTGTTCCGCCATTGTCTCCGGTCAAAGATCAGACAACGGCAGCAGCCGGGGATGACGTCAGAGCAGCGGAGGGGAACGTGCCCAGCTGTGTGTGTGTGTGTGTGTTAAGTGTGTATGGGTGTGTGTTGCTGTGAGGTGACAGTCGTTAGCTTTCACACACACACACACACACACACTCACACACACACTATAAGGAAGTGAGCGGACATGTCGCCCAGCTGAAGGCTCAAACCGACACGAAGCACCGGATTTCTCTCGCAGGAGGTAAGATCACCGGCGGGAACGTGGCGAGCGTGTATGCGGGCGCGAGAGCCACCGACGGGCGGCGGATGAACGTCCGATCCGACCGGGATGTTGTTAGCTAGCTGCCGTTAAACCGACAGGGAGGCTCGGCGTTAGCTGCCATCCGCCCGCTGCGCTGATCCGGCGGAAGGGAAACGTTAACGGGGAAGTTTCATCGATTCTCAGCTGCTGATGTCGATACATCATCGATAACCGGAGGTTGTTTTCGGTAACGGCGTCTGTTGACGTGATGAACGGGAGGGAAACGGGAGGAAACGGGCGCTAAACGGTTCGTACCGGAGCCTCGGTTTCAGTCCACGTCTGAAGTTTCAGATGCTCCCGCAGCTTCAGCAAACACCGGAGGAAACGACGGGTTTACGGTGTGTGTGTGTGTGTGTGTGTGTGTGATCAGGTTTGCTTTGAACGTCTCTGTCGGTAACCTGAAGCTGTCACGGAAACGCAGCAGGACCCGCCGGTTCGGTGAGACCGCAGTCACACCGTCACCGGGAGCCGCGCGGATGTTTCCGGTCATCAGAGGGTTTTGATTTAACGATTTTAATTATTGAAACAGTGAACGTACAGATGAAAGTTTCCGGGACTGAAGTGCATTGATTTCCGGTTGTAACGTGGCCGAGCCGGTTTGTAGTTTTGAGTTTCCTTCTGATGAAGACAAACCGACGTGCGGAGCATCAGTTATACCTGACCCCCCCAGGTGTGTTTTACCGGGCTCAGGTGTGTCTCACCGGGCTCAGGTGCGTCTCACCGGGCTCAGGTGAGAGAAACGGACACCTGCAGCTCCGGTGAAAGACTTTACGTCGGAAATGAAAACGCTGCTTCAAACTTCAGCAGCTGCTGGTGGAAAAACACCTGGACAGGTGAACCTGCAGCTGCTCTCTGACGGCTGTTTCCCAGAAGACTTTGCGCGCTAAATAATAATAATTATCGTGACATAAAACTCGTGATCATGTTAAACAATTAGTGATTAAAAAACAACAACAGATAAAACAAATTCCCACAAAATTAAGTTAAATAATAAACATCGCAGGTTTCAGCTGCACAAATGTCTCATTTTTTTCATTTTACTGTCTGATAAATCAATTCTAATAATCCATAATCAATAAAAACGATGTGACAGATCAGTGAAGTATTTTCTGTGTATTTTTGCCTTTGACTCCTTTATGACTCCGGTGATGTGTTTAAGTGTCACATGTCGTCTGGTTCATCAGAAACATCAGTTTCCTGTTTAAAAAAATCCAATAATGACATGAAAACACCCGTTATGACCAAACATATGACGTGAAAACCTAAAACTTGATGATAATCAGGATTCTGACCCACATTTTCATCAATAAATGACTGAAATGATTAAAATTGTTGATTAATTGTCGCACACTGACTCATCAGTGAATTGTGTGTTATTTCGGCGCTGCAGAGGATGAAAAACCCGTCTGACTGCATGTTTTCGAACAACAGAACAAAATGTCAGAGTTTTTAAACCAGCTGAGACAACAGACGCTTCACGGTGACTTTGACCTTTCAGGGCCTCACTCATCTCCCTCTTTATCTCTTTAGTTACTCCCTCTCTCCTCTCCTCTCCCCTCCTCTCAGAAAACAGAGTTTCCCATCCAGCTGTGGCGTCGGCCATGTGTCACCTCGCCGCCGCCCGTCTCTCTGAGGTGGAGATGAACCAGCGCAGCTCCGCCACATCAGCTCCGTCAGCCTGAGCTAACGTCCGCCGCCCGTCACTGTGATCGTCAATATTTGTGTCCCAACATGGCTGCAGTTCCTCCTGGCATCCGTCTGCTGGTCTCCTTCAACAGGGACCAGTGGTAAGTCTCACTGTGTGTGTGTGAGTGTGTGTGTGTGTGTGTGCGTGTCGGCTAAAGGAAATACAGCATTGCACAGACCGAGCAAACACACCCTGTCACACTCAGCTCGTGTGTGTGTGAGTATAAGAAAAAGAAAGTGAAAATAAGAAAAATTGGGATTTTTGTTGCTCTCGTTAAAGCCAAAGTGACTCTTAGCTGCAAATTAACATGAAGGAAACTTAATAATTCAGTTTTATATAATAAAACATAAAGAAAGCAGCTCACACACGCCCTCTCGTGTGTTTTTGACTCGTCCTCGTTCGCCGTTCTGCCTCTGGAGGCGCTGAACGTGGAGTCACACACTGCTGGAAGAAGCTCGTGGTAAACTCCATGATATTGGAAACCTGCTCAGGTTCAGTAATTCCTCATCCGGAGGGCAAATATCAGCTTCAGGGAGACGCATGTGTCTCGTGCCTTGTGCATGAACAAGCTCTGCTGTATGTAAATCCCTTGGGGGGGGGGGGCATATACAGTATCCATCAGAGACATGAGAGCTGAGCACACATCCGGGAGTTGAATGGTGCCTTTATGAGCAGAATCTGTGTGCTGAGAGTGAACAGATCTCATTCTGACTCACTCGTTTATTACTATTATCATCAGATCTGATTCCTCAGCTGTGTCTTCAGAAGCTCCTGATTTTCTGTCTTAAGTTTTCCTGCATGTTTCACTCCAAAATTGACCTTTTCTGAAGTTTCAGCAGTGATTTTGTCATTTTTTCTGTATAATTCTGTCACTTTTTTTGACTTAGTTTCCTCTAAATAAGTCGCCCTGATCGGATTCTTCACACTTTGTCCTGATGTTGTGTGTCTCAAAGAGAATTTTAACTCAACATTTATTTAAAAAGGCCGTATGTAGACTGTTAATTGCACTGTACATGTGCACATGTGTGTGCTGTGTACATTCAGCAGCGGGTGGAGGAGGTGCAGGAAGGTGCTGCTCGCTGTTTATTGCAGTTTGAACAAAGCAACAACTGTCTCCAACTTTATGGACACAAATTAAAATGAGTCCATCTGGTTCATGCTTACTGTCAGCAGCTTAACATGACCGTAAATTTACACAATCTGCGTATTTATTGTTCAAACTGCTTGCGGGAAGTGGGATTGACTAATGCTGATAAGTGCCTTTTAATGACCTCGCTGCCATAAATGATCAGTTTAACACTCTGTGCTGATCGAAGGATAACAGGGATTTTCCTTCTGCTCTTTGTTATGAGTCCGTGTCAGCGAACAGCTCTGTGTTTAAAACATGATGAACAGAAAAACAAGCGTTCTGTATTCACATCTGAGGAGCTGAAATGACATTTTTGCTTTAAAAGTGACCTGAGCGGTTATTAAAATATTTGGAAATTAGTCGTCTTTTAATCGAAAAGTTGCAGCTCAGATGACATTAAAGTAAGTTGAGCTGTTTGTTGGATGTAAATATATATATGTATGTTTTTTTAAAGTTGGTCGTGCATCTGTTGCCGGCTGTCAGCCTGCTTTACGGAGGACTCACACTCGAACACACACACACACAGCTGTTACATAAGAATGTGTGTGTGTGGTCGAACTGGTCTCCAGTCTCTGCTGCAGAAAAACCAGTTTGTCCTGTTTGACACATGAGAGGCTGATTTCTGGCTCAGCTTCAGTTGTTTGCTCTCCAGCCTGCTGACGATTACTGTCAAGCTCCTCGTTACCACTGAACACACACACACACGCACACACGCACACACACACACACACACACACACACACAGTTAGAGTCCAAACACTGAACCTAAAGGACAGCTTGCAGATGAGAGTAAACATGACTGAGAGATAAAGCAAACATAAAGTGCACATTAACTTACAGGATGTTTGGTGTGTGTGAACCAGCAGCAGAGTGTCATATTCACATATTTTAAAGCTACAGATTTTGTGTTTTTAACGTTTGGTTTGTCAGGAACACAGCCGGCTGTTAGTTTCCTGTCATGATGTCTGTGGTTGTTCGTTAACTCACCTGAGACACACCTGAAAGGCTTCAGCTTTGTGTGTTTTCCCTGTTTGTGTGACATGTTGTAATCGCAGACGGACAGACGGACGTGGGAGGTCATGGTGCTTTCACTGGTGATTACATAGGTTTTATGTATTTGCTCGTTACATAATAGGATAGGGAGAGGCAGCCACACACACACACACACACACACACACACCGTAAAGTGTCTGACACGAATCCCCCTGTGTGCCGTCTGTTGTGTCTCGTGTTGTTTGCGTCTCCTGAGATGTGCAGCCGTCTGTGTGAGCTGATGTTTGCTTCAGTTTCGTCTGGTTTTAAATGAACAGGTGATTCCTGTCGCCCCCCCCCCTCAGCTCTGTGACTCGGTTCAGAGGTTCAGAGGGGGCGTTCGCTGGTCTTTGGCCCCTCAGCTCTCAGTGCTGCCCTCTTGTGTTTCCTCTCTGCAGGTACAGAGCTCTTACGTTCATCCTCACCTTCCTGCTTTACACCAGCTTCCACCTCTCCAGGAAACCCATCAGCATCGTCAAGGTAACACACGCTCCTCGTTACAGCGTAATTCACAGATCGCACTCGTGAGTTTACGTGGATTTGCCACCTCACACGGTCACACACCTGGAGTCAGTGTCCTGAAAGCCCAATTCAAGACTGAAGACTAAATTCAACAAAGATTTACAATGATAATAATCTTATTTATGGCTAAGTTAAATTTGTCCGGATTAGCTTCTAATGTTTCACCAGCCTGTCTGACCTCTGACCTCTGACCTCTGACCTCTCCGTAGCTGCTCTGTGCTGGTGGTCACATATAAAGCGATGCAGCACCACTAGCGTCCCTGTACCTTTGCACTGTTACACATGATGTATTTTAGCCTGAATGGTGTGCTTGTGTCTGTTTTTTTGCGTTGACAGAGCGAGCTGCATAAGAACTGCTCGTCTGCCAGCGAGCTGGCGACCATCGCCTCCAGCAGTGGCGGCGTGGGCAGCGGCCAGCAGCCCTCCCTGACGTCCCTCCACACGGACGTGGACTGTAGCTGGAAGCCTTTTGGTTTGTATCTGCTTGACATTTGAGGGCAGATTTCAGAGAGTAAACTTTCCCTTTAGCCCCCACAGGTCTGATTCATTTATGAATCACACAGCTCATTAAATTCTATCACAAAGTGCAAAGTGAGCAGCAGTTCACTGTCGTTTACAGCTTGTTTTTGTAGCTTTGGTCAGAAAAAAACCTGCATTAAAACAAGAGCTCACAGCCGAGGTTGTCCCATCCTGAACTACTAACTAACTGCTAACCAACTAACTAACTTCTACTAACCACACATCTTTTCTTCACATACTCAGATAAAAGAAACTACAAACAGCTGCTGGGAGCCATGGACTACTCCTTCCTCTGTGCCTACGCCGTGGGAATGTACCTCAGGTAGAAGAAGAGAGCAGTTTTCCATTAAAATGATGTTTTATTATGTGAACTGAACTGTAGTTCTGGATGTTATTTGTCGTTAAAGGACCCAGATCATCACTGTAAACATCCTCTCTGTCCCTTTGCAGCGGCATCATTGGGGAGCGACTGCCCATTCGCCTCTACCTCACAGTGGGCATGCTGACCAGCGGCCTGTTCACCTGCCTGTTCGGCCTGGGTTACATCTACAACATCCACAGCCTGGGCTTCTACATATTCGTCCAGGTGAGTCCGGTCGTAACGTGAAAGCAGAGACCGTGAGGATCAAGTTTCTGTCATGTCACTGTGAAGTGAACGCCGTCCTCATTGATGCTCTCGTGGCTTCAGGTGGCCAACGGCTTGGTCCAAACCACCGGCTGGCCCAGTGTCGTCACCTGCATCGGCAACTGGTTTGGAAAAGGAAGGTGAGAGCTGATCTTTGGTTTCTGTCTGATAAGAACACGTCATGAACAGTTTATGGCCTTTATGATCTATGAGCCAGCGTGTCAGGCAGTATCACAACTATTATACTGTTATTATTCTCACTGTGAGTTATTATGACGTTACCATCCAGTTTGAGGTGGTGGAGGCTTTTGTAAATCACCTGCCATGAGCTCACTTTGAAGAAAAACTCACTACATGAGAGAGATGAACCGGTGAGGCTGCGGCTGCTTCTCAGTTTACAGACAGATCGCCTCAAACATTTTAAAACATCGGCTGTCGCAGCTCTGTGATTATCTGTCAGAGACGCTGAGTGAAGACAAGACAGCAGCTTGTGACAGAAACAGAGAAGAACCACAGACTGAATCACAGACATTACAAGACTTCAGCCTGACGTCTCTTTGTCTGCAAACATGACTGTGTGTTGTGTCGCACTTCGGCTCTCTGAGGAGGTAAACAAACATGTCGTCAGTTTGAAGAGCAGACGGTTCATTAGATAATCAGTGAAACTGACCTGGAGATGCTGAACGTGTGTGAGTGACTCTGATTTAACTCTTCAAACATGAAGAATATGAACTAAATTCATTTCAGTTTAAATTTAATAGCTGCAAAGGGACGAATTGTACTTGAGAAAGCAAAATAATTCAGTGTACTTGTGTTTGTGGGCTTTGTTTTCCAACAGATGTGACCACTCTGTCATTACATGAATGTTATTTAGGCCTTTCTGGTGTTTGCAGTGTTGGGGGAATGTTTCCTGAGTTCGTACCCGTCAGGACTCGTGTGCTTTGTATCCAGGAGTTTAAAAACTTTAAACCTTTTGAGAGGAAGGAAATAATAATCATGCAAACATGCTGTGTGTAGCCGGTGTGAAGGAGGCTCAGAGGAGAGCACGCTCTCTCTCTCTGGGAGTCGTAACCGCTGTAGTTTGTCTTCCTGACAGGCGAGGACTCATCATGGGGCTGTGGAACTCTCACACCTCGGTGGGAAACATCCTGGGCTCTCTGATCGCCGGCTACTGGGTTTCCTCCAACTGGGGCCTGTCCTTCATCGTTCCAGGGCTCATCATCGCGGCCATGGGTGTCGTCTGCTTCCTCTTTCTCATCGAGCGTGAGTGCAGCCTTCTGCAACGCCGTTCCTCTGTGGCTCTTTGTGTTTATTCTGCATGACAGAGATTCATATTGACTCTTCTGCACCTTTTTTCTTTCCTCAGATCCAAACGACCTAAAGAGCATGTATGTTCAGAACTGTTCTCCAGACAAAAGTGTAAGTACAGAGTTTTTCTCTGTTTCTTTTTGATAAATGGACAAAATCTCATTTTATCTGTTTTTACATTATTAATTTTAATGTATGTAGTGAGCTGCAATGGGGTCACAGCACAGTTCCTCCATTTCAGAACAGAAGATGTGACTGCAGAAGACATAAAAGAACATTTAGAAAGATGAGAAATATTTTGTGTAAAAATGTTAAAACATCACTCAGATTTTTTTGATTTTGTCTTCTTGTGAGAAATTTAATTTACAAATTCTGTTGCAAGTAGACATTAAAAATAAAAACAGAATGTCATGTGATCTTAATTTAAAGACTGACTGAGTAAATATTTCATATTTTATCAAACTCAGCTCAGTTCAGTGACTGGAGATTCTGGCTGAAAATCAGCTGTAGTCTGCAGGAGAAAAACAGCATGAATGACATACGTGAAGATTGTGATGCGTGACTACAGTCGCCATAGCGACAGCCTCCACCTGTGTGTCTCTGACAGCAGCTCCAACAAACACACACCTGGACATAAACAACACCTGTTCAGTAAAAGAGCCAAATGTATACAGAACATGTTTTTGAGCTGTTTTTAAAGATGGAAGTCGTTAGTGAGAAACACTTAGAGAGTCAGAAAGCATTCAGAAGCTGACCGACGCGCTGTTAGTTTGTTTTGTTTTTATACGAATCAGCTGACAGGAAGAAAATTATAGAAAAACACCAGATTTATCCTTTAATGCCTGAGAAAATGAATGTAAAAATAACATATTGTTTCTTTAAGCAGGTTCTATCCAAGAGCTGTAACGGCATGAACGGACACACTGAAGTGTATCTGCAGTACAAGGACAACAGAGCTCAGGTGTGTGTGTCTTCGTGTGTCTTTGTGTGCATGTTTGAGGCAAATTTCAGGGTTTTTAAAGTGAGGTTATATGAGGCTGTCGTCTATAATCCATCCGTGCAGAAGCACCACTGCAGGAAGCTGAGCAGTAAACAGCTGATGTGACCAAAATGTGTTTTGCTGCTGTTCCTGTCCGCAGCCAATCATTGCTTAGCCTCCTACGTTGTCTTAAATAAGCAGGTGAGAGTCCAGCAGTGGGCCTCAGGTTGCACAGGTGCACCTAATGAAGTGGTGACTTTGTTTGAAGAGTATCAGAGGGTGACTTTTGTCCCTGTAATCCATTCAGGTGTGCTACTCTTTCGTGGATAGTGTTCTGAACAGGAAGGTCAGTCGCTTCAGTGCTCTCAGGTGCAGGACGTCGGTCAGATTTTGTGGCACGAATAATTAAAAATCATCCACATGCTGAATCCAAACGTCCTCCTGCAGCCTTTCCGGCCAGCAGTGATGCACAGCAGTGATGCACAGCAGCGACTCTGCAGGCTGCTGGGGGGGCGCCGGCGTTCCCTCTCAGGCCGACGAGCTGAGGCCGGTTGGATTTAAACGTCTGGATATTTGGATTCAGCATCAGGGTTTTCTCTTTGAAGTGATGGTTGGCCAGAGTTTACCACCGACAGTCTCTCAGTAATTTCCTGACTTCATGGTCTTCATCTCTCAGTCTCTGCTCTGATTGGTGAACTCTGTCCATCTGTTACACTGAACACTTCACAGCAGTTGATGCTGGTATCGTTTTTGCTTCGACGCAGGTGTGTTGGTGTAGAGCTTTTCTCATTTCTGGGCTAAAAGGGCGGTGCTGTAATTTGTCAGTCAAATGGATAAAAGAAAAACAAACCAAACTTTACCTCTATTCAAATCTCAGTTTGGATGGATCACGTCTGTTCTTGTCTCTTATTTATTATCGAACAGTTTGTAAGAAGTTTCCTCGAAATCATCTCAAAGTTCCTGCATGAAAACTACTGATGAACATTTCAGTTCAAAACGACTGAAACATGAAAATCTCCACCTGAACCTCCTGTTAATGATCAGCTGTTGACTTCCATGCATGGTTCACTCAGTAGGTGTGTGTAGGAACAGAAACCCCCACAGGCCCTGATCTCTGCTTCACCTGTCCCCCCCCCCTCCAGAGTTACGACACGGAGCTGTTGTTGCCCCGCGACAGTGCTTGTGTCCCAGTGCAGCCGGTGGTGGTGGTGAAGAGGGAGTCAGAACCATCACCCATCAGCTTCATGGGAGCCCTACGCATACCAGTGAGTGACACACACACACTCACACACACACTCACACACACACACACACACACACACACACACACACACACACTGCAGAGACTCACATCGAACGAAAGCAGCCCGGTGTCAGTGTGTGTGCTGTTTGTGTCTGCAGGTAGTGAT
>JAPZDV010000005.1:20997722-21008986 GCA_029814665.1 Acanthurus lineatus | reverse complement strand
TCACACAAACTTTTGTTCCTTCTGGTTTGACGTTGATGCAAAGTTTTATTTTGAACTCTTTCTCTCTGTGGAGCCTTTTTTGTTTTAATTAAAGTCTGTGCTTTAGCAGGTTTCTTGGAAGCAAGTGTTGCTTTTGAAGCTCCTGAGCAGAGAACAGAAACATGTTAAGAGGTTAAAACAGGACGGAAACAAACACTGAAAAACCTGAAAATCTCTGCTGAGTCTTTTTGTTTTTCTCGGATCAGATTTAGAGACAAAACAGCAGTGAAATTCTCTTCAGCAGAGACATAAACTTAAGAACTACAACTGTTGCGGTTGGAAATCCAAGAGTCACATTTTCTGTTAATGTAAATTATGGAAACACACACACACACACACACACACATAAAAACACACACCCCTGATCCAGACAGCAGCCAGTGTGGATGACGTGGAGGAACCAGCAGAGCGCTGACGAACCTGAGAGAGCGGGACAAAAAAACACTGATGAAACAAACCTGTTCCTTCCATTCATTCATTCATTCATTCATTCATTCATTGCAGTTAAGTGGTGAAATGTTTGTATATTCAGACTTTTATAGCTGATATCTGAAGGTATTTTCCTTCCTCTGAGGCTCAGGAACTCACTCTCGATGTCCCAGGCAGAAGGACTGGATGTTGTATGGAGACCTGAGGTGACTCACTCTGATCTTCTCGTCGCGGTCAGCTGTGATGATGAACCTGTCGTCCGGCGACATCGTCTGAAGGCGACAGCGGAGGAAACCATTCAGACACACTTAGTGATCAATGTTTCTGTCACAAGTGAAACATCAGGACAAAACTCAGAGGATTTGAGTTAAATGATATTTAGTCCAACAGATGAACTTCCCCCTCAGCACAGATTCAGATGTGACAGAACGACTTCAGAGCACCGAGAAACTCAACCACCAATCACATCCTGTTTACATTTACTCTGGATCTTTGAACATTTGCACAAACAAAGTGTTACTGATTCTGCTTCGTCCTCGTTCTCACCACAGCCAACAACATGGACAGGTGGCCCATCTTCAGCTCGCCCTCCGCCTGCGGCTCCACCACCGAGAAGGAGTACACGTCTCCTGACTTATCAGCTGCCAGCAGCTCGTCTTCGGCCCGGCTGAACACCAGGGAGGTGCAGCGCCTCACCACACACCTGTGCAACACAAACACACAGCTGCTGAGCAAACATCTGCACGACACGAGGAGCTGCTGCGACCGGAGGCCCGAAGCCGCACCTTATGCTGACACAACGCCACGCCGGCTCGCAGCGAAGCAGCACAAGCCGCTTGTTGTCATCAGTCAGCGCCAGCAACTTTCCAGACGGAGACACGGCGAAGGCAAGGACTTTGTCACTTCCTGTTTCCTCTGAGCCGCCGCCATCACTGATAAGATGAGATCAGATAAAACTTGATCAGGTTACAGCAACAAAAAGAGTCAGAAGGAGAAAAAGTGACAAAAACAACAAATATATACAAAAGAAAATCTGTCAAAGCTAAAGATTAATGATGTGGTGATAAATAATGTTAAGGGAAACACTGGATTTATTTAAATATTGTGGAGCTTTTAATTCTTTTTTACTGGCATGGGTCAACACTTGTGCTGTATGAAGTTGAACATATTTTTAAACATGTAATTGACACAAAAATGTCACGTGACCGCAGGAGTCCCTGGCCTGTTTTTACCTGTTGTTTTCTTCCTGTGTGATCTTTGGCTTCTTCTCAGCAGCTTTGCAGTCAAACACAAACGGTTCTCTGCAAGAAACAACAGAAAAAGCTCATGTTGACGCTTGTTGCAAGGACAGTTTTGATACTTTACTCTTTAAATTACATTTCCAAACACAGTTAATATTACTTTTACTCCACTGACACTGAGTGTGATCAGTTATTTTGCAGAAAGGTGACTGCAGATGTGATGATGAAGCTTTATAGATGAAACCCAAACTGTGTCACACTGATGCCACAACATTTTTAATAACGTTCCTCAACACATATTTGATTTTCCACACATAGAAGATATTTCTTAATGTTCCTCCAGTGTTTTCAGACCTGACAGAGTTAGCTAACACTGCTGCACACACTGCAAAGCTAACCTGGCTGTCGGTAAACAACAAAATGCGTCATGGCGGAAGTTAAAAGCGGCTCAAACCTGCTTTGTTTGCTGTGAACGGCCACGAGTTTGGTGTCGCAGGTGAAAACGAACCAGTCTGCACAGAAACCCACAGAACTCATGGCTGCTGTGTGTGTGTTTATCTGTGTTTCAGACGCACACACACACGCGGAGAGCGGCGTTTTCTGGTCGCGCACTGATGACGTCACATACCAAACAACACACGCCCCCTTCGAGAAAGTACAGAATGTACACAAGAGCCGCTGATGTGCCTCCGCGTGCGGAGAAAAAGGGGGGGTTTCCTCCACAAAACACACGATTATCTCTTTATAAACAGTTACATTTAAATAAAGTAATCAAGTACACCGAGACACGTTACTTTAGCTGCCGTTTATCACGCAAAAATCACTAAAATCTTCATATTTATCACGAAAAGCGGATCTGAAGAGCGAGTGAGCAGAAACACCGGAGATGTGCACAATAACAACATTTTCAATAAAAGCAGATTTAACGGCACATTAATGATAATCAGACCGACTGTTTACCGCATTTAAGGCCTTAAAATAAGCAGAAAAACGCATAAAAGACGAACACACGCAGGGTTTTTTTGCGTGGAAGGGGGCGTTGCTGCCACATTCATGCGTTACATAAAAGGTGACAGGCTCGGGCTGATCCGTGACCATGCTGCTGTGAGCCGTTACCGAGCTCTGACCGCCGCACGAGACGCGTTTACCGCACACACCGCATCATTTATCCGCAGGTAAACACATCTTTTCATTCATTCACGCAAAAACTTGCGCAACTTGCCTTTTCCCTCCGTGTTTCTCTGAGTTTATAGCAGCTGTGCTTTTATTTCGGTTTGCTTTTCTTGCACGATGTAAATTTGTGTAACTGCACGTTTTATTTGACATTATTGTTGTTGTTTTGATTGACCGTCGTGTTCATTGATGCTCCGCACAGACTCTCCGCACAGAAAGATGGCGGCTTCCCTGCTGAGGATAGGACGGCTGGGCTGTGTCAAGGTAATGAAAGTCCGAGCGTCTAAAACATCAATTTATCACCTCAGTTTCCTGCCTTTGTTAAAAAACGTCTGTCAGTGAAATGTGGTGGATTTGAGCGGATTATCAGCTGTTTGTGTGTCGTCTTCACTTTTATCCAACCTCACGGCTGCAGTCAGTCAGTTAATCCCTGAAGCTCCACTGAACCAGTCAACATGTTGTGGTCTTTAAATTAGTGTTTTTTTAAACGGGCTTTTGAATTGATGGACTTGAAGCACAAACTTGAGCCCAGACTGTGCTGACTGCCGGTGAAACAGGCTGAAACCAGCCACACAGGCCTGCAAGCTGCAGCTCCTGTAATGAATTTGACTATCTGAATGTTGACAGGCCAGTTGTGGTTGATTTTTCACATGAAGTCGGGTTTTATAAGCACAGGCATGTCTGTGCACGGTGACAGAGGCTTCAGAAGAGCTGAGTCAGCGATTACACTGGAAACTGTCCGTGCATGAACATGGTGGACACGCTCACTTGGTGCAGATTGTGTTGAAGATGCTGCATGTGACATAAAAGCACCAACTACAGCACAATTTTGTCCCTTAATAACTTATAATTTGGTCCAAAAGTGGCAGAAAAATGTAAAAATAAAAGCATTAATGTTTTAAATAAGCTCGAGTCGTTTCATGATGATAGTTTCAAGTATATTCACCAAATCAGCTCATGTGTGTAAAATATAGAAGAAAACACACTTCAGTGTTTAAGTTCAGTTTGATTTGATGGTAAAAACTCAGGTTTTTTGCCAAGTTCAACCAGCTTTATTACCCAGCATGCACTCTGACTCTGCCTTAGCTCAGTTTAAACCCTGCGTTCAGTTCACGACCTCAGTGTGGGAGTTTTACTGTGATTGGTGCTAAAATGTCAAAATGTTTGCAGTTAATACGAACTCGTGCTGTGCAGTTAAGCCCAAGTGGAGATCTGTTTAAAAAAAATGGAAAACTGACTGAATCTTTGTGAAACGTGCACAAATCATCCAGAATCTGCAGCTGGTTTAAAGGGTGAAGCTGTAAAAAAGCATCATGTGACCTTTTAACCCTGAAATCAGAGTAACGTCTGATGTAATTCTGTCACAATAACAAGTGTCACGATGATGCAAAGCTCGTTACACTGCAGAAAACATCCGTGATACAACTCCAGGTTTGTGATTGAAGAAGAAAAATACAACTAAAGAGCAAAAACAGGAATATTGTATTTAGTTACTGCATCACAGGATTGAAATCTTTTTTAAAAAAGAGTCACATTGTTCAGAAAAAGGCAGAAAAAGTTTAAATCAGTCATCATACAAGATCTGAGGAGGGCAGGTTACATTAAAAAGGTGTCACTTTTATTTTTATTTTCTTTTCCTGAAGAGATGATCACTGATTATCTGACAAACTGCAAAGATTCATGAAACTGTTTGCTTTTAAAAATTCCTCTTGCAGTTTATATTTATGTTGTTTATCACCGATTTGGCAGAGTTTCCAGATTACAGATGTTTCAGTCAGTAGTCAGTAAATGAAGAAGCAACTTCCTTTTTTTATTTTACAATATGATGATGAGCATTTTCTTGATAAGATAAGATAATCTTTATTGTCCTCAGAGGACGTTTAGCAGCGCGACACTCAGCTGAAACCGACTCAAAACAAACCGACAACAACAGCTCACACGACAATAAACTGCATACAACAACAATAAAATAAAATCTGACACGTGTAACGTGAGATCAGAGTAAAGAAGCAACTCTGAGAGCCATAAAATCATAATAAACAAATTAGAAAAATCGTTTTCTGAATTCCTTCTTCCTGTAAGAAAACACAGCAGCTGCAGATGAGAGACTTTTGACTTCCTGATGGATGTGAACTTCAAACGCCAGAAAACAAAACTACCGACTCATAATCCTGCACGTGTGTGTGTGTGTGTGTGTGTGTGTGTGTGTGTGTGTGTGTCTGTCTGTCTGTCTGTCTGTCTCAGTGTTTGCAGGCTGAGAGCTGGAGGTCTCTGAGCAGAGCGCCTGCAGCTGCAGCCTTCAGCTCTAAATCCGGAGGGTCCAAGAAGTCGTCGAAAAAGAATTTCTCAGGTAAGTTTCCGAGTCGGTGCCGCTGACCCTGAATCAGCTCTCACCTGAAGCGCCCCCTGCTGGAACTGTGGTACAAACGTCATTGATCCGATCGAGGACGAAACATATCAGACTTAAACAAAGGTGAAAACCTCACAGAGCATCTCTGTGTTGTTTCCTGAGTTTCTGTGTGTTTGGAGGAGCTGATTTAACTCTTTATGTGCTGAACAAAGACACAAACGTGTGAAAAGATTCATCGAGTGGCCGTGACGCAGGGATGTTAAAGAAGCTCAGTGTTGTGTTCAGTGACAGTCTGTACTAAAACCAGTCATTCGTCTCCCGTCTGTTTCACTGCGTCGTTGTCTGAAACGTCTCAGTGGAACAAAGACTCTGTGTTCGAATCATAAAACAGACAGAAGTTCAGACTGACCTGCTGCAGTTTTCTTCATTCGAATCCAATCTGATGGCATTTAGGTCGAATCTACTTCACTGAGCTGTAAATCAGTTAAATCAGTTAAATCAGTTAAATCACGACACACACAGACGCTGAAGTCAGTAAACGTTCCTCAATCTGCCTAAAAGTTATGAACAAACACACATTTCTGTGTTTTCAGATCCCACGACCAGTAAATCTGAACTTTCTTTAGTATCTTAAGCAAGCTAAAGTTTTTGTATAAAGATGATCAGTAGGTGGAGCTCATTCTCCAGCCTGGTGCCAGTGAAACACAGTAGAAGAAGACACAGCGAGTTGGTATTCAGAGAGTCAAAGCTGAAATGGTAGAAAAAATGTCTAAAACATGATGACATGAAGACATTTGTATGTTTCCGTTTTAATTTGAGGAAGATTATCATCTCAGATCTCATTTTTGTCTCTTCATCGGGTGTTTGAGTCACATTGTTCATTTATTTTACGATTAAAGCTTTTTTAGGCTTCTTTTTAAAGGTTTTTAGTTTGTTTTGGTCACTTTGTGCAATAATGAGCTGAAAAGAATCATCTTTTTTGTTGAAAATCCAACATGCTTCATCTCGACCCTGCAGGTCTGTCCCTCTACTCTTCTGCAGGACACAACAGCAGTGAACTTAGGTTTGACCTCGTTAAACCCAAATTTACTCGACTGCATTTTGAATAAATATTTTCTAAACTAAGTGAATATTGTGCAGAAACCGTGAAACGCATTGAAGCCTGTTGGTTTAGCCGTTGTGCTTGACATCATGTAGTTTGGAGCCCTGCTGGAGAAAATGTTACCGGAAGATCAGGAAAGGTCACAAGAGACGGAGCTCACATGCTCAATGTCATGCTAAAAACATACGACACGCAGCAGCTGCTGGCTCGAGGCCGCGGGGGGGGGACGGATCGTTGTGTCAATACAAAACCTCTTCAACCTGCTGCTGCTTCAAACCGTCTGCAGGATTTGGCTTAAAGCTGATCTGTGTCGATGTTTTGCTCAGAGTAAAACTGGGGTGTCCTCGTCAGATTCCCTCGTTAGTGACGTTTGCACCACAGCTCATCAGATTCACACTTATTTTCTCTCCACAGGTTTCAGGATTATGACACTGAGTAACTGCCCCTTTAGGTTTCTGGTTATAATGTTTTCAGTTATTTCAATGTAAAGCTACTGTGGTTAAGATAACAGTTTTTTCTGTTCTGTTGAGTTTTCTCAAAGCTTTTCTATGATACATTTTGCTTTATCTTTGTACCTCACAGGCTTGTAAAGGTTTTCTTTTTTTATATTTCTTTGTTGTATTTCCCTGTAATCTGGTATCAGATATC
Source organism: Acanthurus lineatus (assembly GCA_029814665.1). NCBI lineage: Eukaryota > Metazoa > Chordata > Actinopteri > Acanthuriformes > Acanthuridae > Acanthurus > Acanthurus lineatus. The sequence goes on along the minus strand of JAPZDV010000005.1, from coordinate 21,002,004 downwards.
ACCTTCCGGGGTTTTCTCTGTGAAATGTTGCCGTTGTGATAAATGTGGGTTTAGAATGGACTTTTTCTTTTCATTCAACCATTTACACGTTTTTAAAATAAAAATAATGCATCTTATCTGCTTGCCCTCCTTCGTCCTAGACAAAGACCAACCTAAAACATACTTCGATATAGAGAAACTTGTGCAGCACAAGCCGCTTGAGTTTCCCAAGGCAGGAGTTTCTCCAGCAGCTGCAGCGGCTGCAGCAGCAGAAGCTGCAGCTAAACCGGCTGCAGAGCCCACGCCCGCTACTGCTGCTGCACCTGAGGCTGTGGTGGAGGCTGCAGCCCCTGTGGTCGAAGCCATTCCTGCTGAAACTATCCCAGACGTTGCTTCAGCACCTGAAGCTGAACCAGTGGTTGAAGCCACTCCTGCTGAAGCTGCACCTGTAGCTGAAGCTGCACCTGTAGCTGAAGCTGCACCTGCAGTTGAAGCTGCACCTGTAGCTGAAGCTGCACCTGTTGAAGCTGCACCAGTGGTTGAAGCTGTTGCCGAAGCTGCACCTGTAGCTGAAGCTGCACCTGCAGTTGAAGCTGTTGCTGAAGCTACACCAGTGGTCGAAGCTGTGGCCGAAGTTGTTGCAGAAGCTGCTGAAGTTGTTGCAGAAGCTGCTGAAGTTGTAGCTGAAGCTGCTGAAGTTGTTGCTGAAGCTGTTGAAGTTGTGGCTGAAGCTGCGCCCGTCGTGGAGGTGGTTGCTGAGGTGGTTGCCGAAGCTGCACCTGTAGTTGAGGTGGTTGCTGAAGTGGTTGCAGAAGCTGCACCAGTGGTTGAAGTCGTGGCTGAAGCCGCTGCATCCATAGCTGAAGCTGCCGCCCCAGTAGATGAAGCTCCAGCTGAAGCAGCACCAGCTGTGGACGCCACTCCTGCTCCTGAGGTTCCTGCTGAAGCTGCTGCAGAAGCTGCACCGGTTGTAGAAGCTGCACCTGAAGTTGTTCCTGCTGAAGCCCCTGTAGAAGCTGCTGCAGAGCCTGCAGCTGAAGCTGCCCCTGAGCCAGTGGCTGAAGCTGCAGCTGAAGTTTCTGCCTCTGCGGAGAGCGCCGAGGAGCTGGTGGACCCCGCCCCAGCTGCAGCCGCCGAGGCCGCAGGAGAGGAGCTGCAGGCCCCAGCAGAACCGGTTGAACCGATTGAGGGTACACACTACAACCTCCCCTCCCCCACAACCCCACTCTTTTCCTCTGTGGACCCTGCAGTCTACCAGCAGTCATTTTTCATCACCATGTATCTGAATATTCAGTAGTGGTTTGTGATGAGTGTAAGGATAAACTGTAAAGCTACCGGGCATCACAAACACCATTTCTTTTTTTTGCTCTAGCTTTTGCACAGCTTGTTCCTGATAGTCTGTTAGTGTTATTGATGCATTTTAGCCCCATTACCTTCAGACACATCTTCCCCTTCTTCACTCATTCATTCCACCTCTGTCACATCTCCTCAGGCTGCCGTTCGACTCACCGTCAGATGTTTGTTGCATCTTAGACATGACGCATGTTTTAACTGCACAGCATCTTCAGACCTGTGGCTCGGCTTCATACTAATATCTGCCTGCTAACTGCACACATTTCTGTCATCTTCTTCAGTTTCTTTTTTCCTCCTTCCTGCATAAGTCACCGTGATCTGTTCTTCCCACCTTTTTTACTCATCGCACATCCTGTTTTAGTCAAAATTACTTTATTTTTCCTTTTTTTTTTCAATTTCCAAGACACCTCAGCGTGATAAAGAGTAATCCTCGGCGCCGGCCGTCTCCGGCGTCGTGTTGTGTTTTTATGGAACTTTCCTGCTTGACTTTGAACTGGTGGTTGTTAAACATAAACGATAATGTTAAATGTATTGTTTCCACTGGTGAAGGAGAGATTTAAGGTCACACCTGGCACTTGTCATCCTCTTTATTTAATTTATTTTTCTCCTTACCTCAAACTTCTCTCCTCCTTCCTCCCTCACCTCTCTGAGTTACTCAGGAGTCGCATGGTAAAAGTAATGATATGTGAGCAGACATGTTGGATGTTTGTTGGTGTATTTTGTTAACGGATAATGTGTAAACTGTAAACCTTCCTTCTCTGTCACGGATAAAAGCTCTTGTCGAGGTTGCACTCGGGTTGCTGTGTGCAGAGTCAAAGTTGAAGATGTTTAAATCGGTTCTGGTCTGATCAGACTGTCGGCCGGCAGCCTTCAGCTCACGGCCGTCCTGTAAACGTGTAGCCTAGCATGACCGATCACAGCAACCTTTAACCTGTCAACTGACCTGACCTCTCTCACGTTCTCTCCTGTCTGACCTCTGTAGCTGGCTACTCTGTCTGCCCCCCCCCAGGTGCTGTTTTTGTGCATGAGGGTTAAGTTAAAGACTGGAATTGGTTCTTTATCTGTTCTAGACAAATGGAAAGATGGTTCTCTTACACATGGTGCTGGTTTGTGAGAGTCCGTCTGTGAGGAGGAAGTAATTTATGTCTTTATCTCCCTGTGACTCGCAGCTCAAATGGACCCGATTCAGAAGCTCTTCTTGGACTCCATACGAGAGTACTCCTCAAAGAGCCAGTAAGTGTCCCCTCCTCCGCCCTGCAGGTTCGGATTTCATCCCAGTTTTAGCGGGATATGGAGAAGGTCGGCCGTCCGGCTCGACCAGAAGCTGAATGATGCCAGAAGAAAAATCCCTGTGATTATTTTGACACAATCTGTGATGATAAATGAACATGAAAGTGCCAGAAATGAAATGTGCTCCTGCTGCAGGGCTGCCGGCGGGCTCGTGGATGCAGGCTCAGAGTATGAGAAGGCCTTGGCAGAGGAGATCTCAAAGCTCCAGAGGCTTTACGGAGGTGGAGACCTCACATCTTTCCCAGAGTTCAAATTCACAGGTGAGTCAAAGACTGAGGTTTGAGTGTGGTTCAACTTTTTCTGATTGGAAACTTGAAAATTTCAATATTAGATCATAAAAATTACATTAAATTAACAAGCCTGCTTTGTGTTTTTAGAGCCCAAGTTTGACGAAGTTTCCCAGAAGTGACCATCAGCACTTTGCTAACAAACTTTTCTACTGTCGCCTTTTTCCCTGTACATCTCCTTACAGTGTGAACAGTCTGCTTCCTGTCAGTCGTTCTAGCTTTAAATGTGAGAACGGAGTCTGTTTCAGTCACTTCGTGTTTTATGGAAATGTCTCCTGAAGCATTAGAATGAACTCAGAGCTGTGAAATAAACTTTGCTTAGACTTTGCTGAGCTGATTGTAGAGGAAAGACAATAAATTCCAGTTCAAACTTGTTGTTTGGCCGCCTCTTTCTGCTGCGTGTCAACATTTATATAATGAAGAAGAGTGTAAAGTTCCTCACAGGCAAACTGACATCAGTTCAATTTGTGAGAAAAACAGTAATGTAACTTCCTAATTTACTTCTAAAACTGTTGGGTTATTTCATTTTTAACAAATCATGATAACTTATTAACACTTAATATGTGTAAAATGTGTAAAATCTTATTAGTAAAGTAACTAGGCCTTTAGATTAATGTAGTGGAGTAATTAGAAGGCTGCATCAGTCGGAAATACTTGAGTAGAGTACCTTACACTTGTCTTTAAGTACAGTACTTGAGTAAATGTAGCTGACTCAGTTACATTCAACCTCTGAGTTAAACTCTAAGTGGCAACACAAAGACCAACTAAAGCTGCTTTCAAATTAAAGTAATTCATCGATTAAACCATCAACATCCCTGCAGATCAATTAAAACGTTAGAATAAAACTGTTCTAACTTCTCACCACTAGGAGGCGCTGCAGATTAAATTTACTGAGCAGCACAACGACCAGTTTCTGTCTGCAGACCCCCACTGATGAACACATGAAAGAGTCAGTTACTGTCAAAACCTTTAGATACTAAAAAACACACTTACCTTCAGATTATAAAACACCGTTTTAACATTTATCACCACAAGTTACATTTATATTTATGTTATATTTTAACTTTAACTGTGTGTGTGACACGTGGTGATGATTTATACAAAGCAGAGAAGAAATTATTTTGTTTTGAATCCTAAATTGTGCTTCATGCTCTTTAAAAACATAAGAGATCGCATCAGTATAAAACATTAAATAATTTTACATGTAAGGAAACAAATTAAATGAAAATACAACGTTTGACTCGTGCTGTGTTTATGCGTCACTCAGGGGCTGCAGGTGCGTTCAGGGTCTCGGTTTGCGATCAGAGATTCACCGAGTTTATGAAACGTATCTCAGGTTTGCTTTATTTTTGTCATTAACGTACTAATGTTTG
>JAPZDV010000005.1:20929512-20990262 GCA_029814665.1 Acanthurus lineatus | reverse complement strand
TGGGATATGTAGTCTTAGTGGGGCGAATGGTTTCGGATAATCATATTTTCGAAGCAGTATTATTAATTTGTGTATTCACTTTAAATGTGAGTGATTATTAAACAGGTAATCCCCCCCCAAAAAAAAAAAATAAATAAATGAGGCGTAATTAGGCGTAAAACAAACATAAAACCTTACAAATAATATGTATGTTTCCGTCCGTCCAGCAGGTGGCAGCTGCTTATTTGTTGCGGGTTTGACAATCAGTAGAAGAAGAGCGACATCACTTTTCCAATCAAACATGGCAGCTTCCCTGAGAGGCGAGCAGAGTTGCAAAGCTTATTGATAATGTTGAAGCTACTACACTACTAAGTCTATCAGTGATCGCAGCGAATTTATGTTATTACGACGAAGTAAAGAGTCGGTGTAGCGTTTCGTAAGTGTAACTTATCTATTACTATAATGTGAAAGCAGCTCGTAAGGTTAGCAAAACGGTTAGCTTAGTGCTAGCGCGCCAGTTACGAACAATGTGTTTGTGATTGTCATACTCAGTGATAAAGCCTTGCTGTAAATGGTTTTTGTTTAACATATTTGTTTTTTAATTGAGAAGAAGTATGTAAAAATTAAGTTTATTTGTAAGATTAGTAAGGTTTAGTACGCTAACTCAAAGCTTTCTTTACAATCTGAACGTCAATGGTTAATTAATCTCGGCGGGTTTGAAAAAAGTTTCAGATAAATCCTTGTTTACTTCAGTTATTTGTCACACAGGTTGCAGTGTTTTTTTGGACTTTGGAGATCATGTTGTGCACATAGTGGGAAAAGTAGAGCAACATCATGGATCCTTCCTCCGAGGAGGGGGAGGCTCCCAATGCCATCGACATGACCACCAGTGAAAGGGTAAGGCTCCTGCATCCTCAAAGTGACAACATATCTAATTAAGATATCTGGCGATAAAGTGTCGGCATGTATGTGCAGTTATTTGCTAGCATTGCGCGACATAGAACTGTCAAATGAGCAACTCAAGAAAAGTTTGGTGGTCATCTATGAAATGAATGACCTTAAAGCTTTACCAGTTGCCAGGCTCTTTAATTTATGATACATAATATTTATACATATTTTTAGAGAAATCCAGATGATATGCATCATTTAATCACGTCACCATGTGTTCATAAATTAAGTTGCTGTCTCTGTAGGGTTGATGTGCGGAGCTGCCAATTAACATCGTTTAGTTACTGTGGTTGAACGGATGTAATGGCCAATTACACCTCTGTTACAAAAACTCACTTAACTAAGCTATTTAAACTCAGTTTCTACTTAATATGCGGCACTGTTGTTATAACCTCGTAATTACGTTACACAGAAACATTTCCTATTATGAAATAGTGTGGAAAGAGTTCGTTCTTAGGATGAAGAAAGTTCATTAAGTTTACTTTTTTTGTTCCAGGTAGTGGAACTTCTGAATCAGGCTGCCTTGATACCTACAGATGAAAAGCTAACGGTGCTCAAGCAGGTTTGTAGTCATTTCTTTATAAATCAATTTTCTCTCCTCTGACTTCCCCAAAGAAATTTTATTGTCAAGTGGTTATAATTTCGGTCTTCCGTCTGTGTGAATTACTGTATTTTACCTAAATAAACATCATAGTTTTTCCCCAATAATTTGGCTACTTTACCTTAGAAATGCTGTGACCTGTCCTTGGTGGGATATAAACCAGCTAAGCATGATTACAATTATTGATGAATTCACATTTGCAATTTTCAGGTCCAGGAGCTCATCATAAATAAGGACCCTTCTCTTCTGGATAACTTTTTGGATGTAAGTATAAACCTTCATGCATCTTTCTTTAGTATCTGTTGCTGGTAACATGTTAGAAAACAAACTATAACTTTGATTTTTAATTCTATCCTGTAGGAGATGATCGCTTTTCAGACTGACAAATCTATCGAAGTGAAAAAATTTGTCATCGGCTTTATAGAGGAGGCATGGTGAGTTATTACGCAAGGTTTTCAATGTTGTGGTTATAAAAATACTTTTTGTGATAGAAAATGTTGAGCTGCTACCTCAATCTTTTTATTTTTTTGTGTTCGTCCAGTAAAAGAGACAATGAGCTCCTTCTCAGACTGATCGCCAATCTGAACATGTTGCTAAAGGATGAAAGTGTGAACGTGGTGAAAAAAGCCATCCTCACTCTCACCCAGCTGTACAAAGTCACTCTGCAGGTAAACACAGGCTTCATTTAAGATGCATTTTTATTCGCAGATTTAGGGCAATGCATCTAAAAGAGATAAGTGCTGGTTGGGTTGTCTCTTTTTTTCTTTTGGAGAATCAAATTACTTCTACAAACATCTGTTCAAAGCTTTGTTTTTCTGTCTCTTTCTCAGTGGTTGGTTCGCTCGAAATCAGTATCAGAGACACAGGAGGCATGCTGGGATCTGGTCACACAGATGAAAGGAGATGTTCTGGCCTTGCTGGACTCTGAAAATGACGGCGTTCGCACTCATGCCATCAAGTTCACAGAATCATTAATCATCACTTTGTCTGCGCGAACAGCAGAGTCTGATGTTCCAAAGCGACAGGAGGGTGACATCAGCCTGGACAAGGTTCCCAAGGATCACTCGTACATTCGCTACGGTACAGACATCAGGAATCCTGTCATTAGGACACATTATGATAATATGATTTTTAGTCAAGTTTATTAAAACTTTGCCTTTAAAACTGCTGCTGTTTGACTCAACAGATGTCTTGTGTGAGGAGGGAAAGACTGCACTGGAGAGGCTGCTCAAGTTCATGGTCCATCCGGCCATTTCCAGCATCAACCTCACCACAGCACTCGGCTCTCTGGCCACAATCGCCCGTCAGAGGCCAATGTTCATGTCAGAGGTGGTGCAGGCTTATGAGACGTTGCATGGTAAGTGTTCCTGATCCAGTATTATGCCATGTTCCTGATCACAAAACACCACTGGAAACATGAGAGATAATAGTTTCCTGTTTTCTGTAATCTTGAACCTTTATAGCAAACCTGCCACCCACTCTGGCTAAGTCTCAGGTCAGCAGCGTGCGAAAGAATCTGAAGCTGCATTTGGTGGCAGTCCTCAAGCATCCCTGCAGCCTGGAATTCCAGGGTCAGATCAGCACTCTTCTGCTGGATCTGGGAATGCCCCAAAGTGAAATAACCCGCTCTACTCCAGCACCACGTGAGCAGCGCAAGAGACCTCGCAGTGAGCCGTACACAGAGGGGAAAAAAGTCAAGATAGGTAAGGAGCGATCACAGTCAGACATCATGATATGATATCATTATACTTACATCTTTTCTTTGTTGGTCATATGTTGATAATTACTGCTCTGAAATGTGCAGATTACCTTTAGAGTCAGTGTGGCTTTATCACTAAAGTTTAAATCTCCGTAAACACCAAAATCTGTAAGTCAAGTCAACCAAGCCTGGTGAGAATAATCTAATATTAAAAGAGAAAATGTGGGTGAAAAAACCCTCCAGGTTCACCATAACACCTGGTATTTTGCCTCCTTTGCATTCAGAGCCAACCCTGATTGAAGATGACGAGGACAAAGAAGAGCCAGCTCCTCTCTCAGTCCCCAAACCAGCTGCTGTTCCAGTAGCACAGTCTGCCATCGACCTCACAGCCGAGTTTCTGCGCCCGCTGCTCAACCCTGAGAACGTCGCCAACCTGGTGAGCAGCTGTGGAGTTTTTTTCTCTGTTTGTTTCATCACTTCAGGTCTGACTTCGTGACAGTTCAGCTTATGTCTCTGTCTGGCTTTATAGGTGCTCATCAGCATGGTGTATCTGCCTGACGTCATGCCAGCATCCTTCCAGGCCACATATACACCTGTTGAGTCGGCAGGTACTGATGCCCAAATTAAACATCTGGCAAGGCTGATGGCCACACAGATGACTGCAGCTGGAATCGGTCCAGGTCAGTAACGAAGACATCCAGCATGAAAAGGCATAAAGATAGAATGTTATTTTGGTCAGAGAGGAGTGAGGAGACTTCTTGGGAAATATGTTCATTTGCTTTCTTGCTGTTAGCTGAGAAGATTCACAATCCACTATCACATTATGCTATTAATAATGAAAGTAAACAAAATGCAAATGCATACAAGTTATTTAAGAAATCTACCCCAGATGTTCATGTTTGGGAACAAGTGTTTCTACAAAATGAAGTGAAATTTATTTATGGCTCTAATTGAAAACATCATATCTCAGGACTTGAGCAGTGCAAAGCCAGACAAGACGATGCAGGCAAAGAGGAAGGCAACGAAGACGACATCGGTACTAAAGACCAGCTCATCAAGCGCAAAGTTCCGGCTGTGATGGTGGGACAAGCGATCTCTGTGGTGGGAGGCTACGCAGAAAAGACTCCAACCACAGAAGCGGCTCCTGCCACAGTCAAGAGGCTTCCTGAACCCATCCTTCCTACGGCACAAACCAAGTGAGCTGTGGCACTAACTCTAAAAACATGGCAGGGGTTTTTGGAAGCTTTGTATCAGTCAGATCTGTCACTCTGCACGATTTTTGTTCTGTTACAGAATGTCAGGGGCGAGCGGGAGGAAAAAAGTCTTTCGACTGTCAGATGTCGTCCAGCCTTTATCGGACACCCAGATCGAAAAGTTGACCTCAAGATCTGTCAAGCGCATCCTGCACTCAGAGAAGGCGATTGCTCAAAGTGGCATGTCTCACGTAAGTGATCACTCAGTGGTTAATATTTCATTTTCTTCATAATGATTGAGTATGTTTAATAAGCAAAAAAGCGTGCACCTGTTTTAGAGAATAACCCCACTGAATCTGTGCGGCAGGTCAGAGTGAAGCTCCTCTCCAGACTCGTGACGCAGTTTGAAGGGATGATGAAAGAAGACGTGCTTGAGTTCATCCTGGATGACATCAGGACGAGAAGTGACTTGGCTTTTTCTCTCCTCTTCCAAGAGTACAACAATTACCTCAGCCAGCTGCCATCTGGGCTGCTGGACAGCTACGATCACTGTCTGTACACTCTGCTGTCAGGCCTGCAGGAGAAACCTGAGCAGAGGGACGGGTGAGAAGAAACTCTCCTCATTCTCACATGTTTATTTATGTAGCTTGTGTCTACATATGAGGACTGACTTGTACTAGTTGCGTTCTATAATAACAGAAGATGGTAGAAAGCAACTTGATGCTAATACTGTGGAACAAAATATAAACAATAGTGGACGTTCAATGAGCCAAAAAACAGGTCACATTTTAATTTTACAATCTGTTTCTTTCAGACTTTTCACCAAACTGGTCCTGGAGGCTCCTGTTATAACAGAATCAGCGCTGGAAGTAATACGACGCTACTGTGAGGATGAGGTCAGTGTCATGATGAAGACACAGCTCCTTTTATTGTGCTGCACTCATTCACACAACTGTTGGACTTATAATAATGATATAATAATGATAAACTTAAGCTTCTCTATAATATACAAATGGCTGCTCAAAGAGCTTTACAACAAAGAAATTAGATGAGCCAGATGCTTTATATGAAAATGACACAGAACATTAAACACTGATGGAAAACTATTGAAAAATAAGAAGGAAACTAAGCCACTTGCCTATGGATAAAGGTAAGTAAAATAGGCTTAAAATGCCAAATTGAAAATAAGGTAAGCAAAACCCTATTAATGAAAGTCAAAATAAGATAAAATTAAAAAGTAGAAAAAAAACACAGGATGGAAAAAAAAATTCATCGTGATAAAAGTAAGCAAAAGAAGAGTTCATGAAATCAAGTAAAATATAGCATTTAAATAGCAATGCTCACAAGATTTTCAGGTCTTTATCTGTAACAACATAGTTAGTTAAAGGTTAGATTTAAGAGAAAAGATTATATCTTGCCCTGAAAAATATTCAGCGAGCTGGTTTTCCTTGTTTCAGTCTCGAGTGTATCTGGGCATGACGACTCTGAAGGAGCTCATCATCAAACGGCCCTCGAGGCAGTTTCAGTACCTGCACGTTCTGCTGGATCTCAGCTCACATGAAAAAGAGAAGGTGAGAATGTTTCTCGTCCATATTGTATTTTATTAATGTGAAACTCTCACTCTCTCAATTTGCTAACCTGATTTTTATTGTTTCTTTTTCTGTGTTTGTCATATTTTCATTTCCAGGTGCGGACCACCGCCTTGTCTTTTCTCAAGCGTATGTATGAGAAAGACCAGCTCAGGGACTACATCGAGAAGTTTGCCCTGAACTACATGCAGCTTCTAGTCCACCCGAACCCTCCATCTCTGCTCTTTGGGGCTGACAAAGACACAGGTTTGAAATATGTGTGGATAATCTCAAGTAGCACCTTGTTTGTCCAGACACTGTAATCTTACATCGTGTTTTTACAACTATTTTTGTGTGAGTCGACAATTATCATTTATACAACACGACACCTTAATACTACCTTATTAAGTTCAACACACCAAGGAGCTTCAGTGGAGATGATGCGGTGACATTGTTTCACAGGGCACAGGTGGTTATTTACACTGCAAGAGTGTGGTTACTGTGCCTTCAGTGGCTCTGACAGACCTGATATAGTGATTTACATCACTGCTAATATCCTTCCAGTTACAGTGTTATGGAGGGAAGGAAAAACACTTTTCAATAACTTAATAACCAGAAATAAAAATGTGCAGCTCCCTCTGTGTTAAAGTGCCGTTTTAACCTCACTGTGTTGTGTTTGTTGGGACAGAGGTGGCTGCCCCCTGGACTGAGGAAACAGTGAGACAGTGTCTGTTCCTCTACTTGTCCCTGCTGCCTCTCAACCACCGGCTGGTCCACGAGCTGGCCTCCGTCTACACAGAGGCCATCGCCGACATCAAACGCAGCGTGCTTCGAGCAATAGAGCAGCCAGTAAGTCACTCGTCACTGTCAGTACGTCCTCACTCTGTTTTTTATTTGACGCTTTGAGAGTGCTTAGTGCTCAGTTAAGTTAATAACCCCTGCCAACGAGGTTAGGTTTTGGGCACACATTGTTGTGAATCCTTGGCTATAAAGAGAGATGATGTGGTCTGTATAAATGCCTGGAAAGCCGAGCATGACAGAAACCACTGAAAACAAACTCTGGACTGTTGGACTTTACTGTATGTTTATCTCCATGTGTTTTTAACTGGTTTGACCACAATCAGAGCAAACAGTGCTTCTTAACTGTGTTTTTGACCAGGGCAAACAAAGTGAGGTTGAGAAAACACACCTGTAGCCTCAAAGCTGTAATATTACCTTATTACCTGTAATATAGGATAATACGTTCATGAGCTGAAAAAACAGGTTTGTGTTCACAAAAGGTTAAATGAAGTCTTCTTCATAGCACTTACATGAAATAATGCTCCTCTTGAGTTGCATTGACAAGTTTTTTCCACCATTTCCTTTTCAGATCCGTGGAATGGGGATGAACTCTCCTGAGCTGCTGCTCCTGGTTGAAAACTGTCCAAAAGGAGCAGAGACTTTAGTTACTCGCTGTCTGCACATTTTGACAGATAAAGGTAAGAAGTTAATGAAACATGTCACCTTTCATCTGTACTGGAGGATTCAAAGTGTAGCCAAATCTTCGCAGTCAGCACAGGAGAAACAGAGTCTAGAGAATGAAAAGTGTTGATGTTTAAAACAAGTATCCGTCTTTCAGTGCCTCCGTCTCCAGAGCTGGTGGACAGAGTGAGAGATCTTTACCACAAACGAGTGCCAGATGTTCGCTTCCTAATTCCAGTCATAAACGGTCTAGAAAAGGTGATTTGCATCCTCACTTATCTCACAACTACCACCAATATTTATTCAGTTTTTTTAACAATTTATCTAATTGTTTCGGCTTAGAACGAGGTCATCCAGGCTCTCCCCAAGCTGATCAAACTCAACCCGATTGTAGTGAAGGAGGTCTTCAACCGTCTCCTGGGCACTCAGCACAGTAAGAGCCTTTCATGTCTCCACCTGGAGGACGTCTGTCTGCTTTACTACCCTTTTTTCATAAATACTCAAACATTTACATATTTTATCAATCACCAAGTGTTTGTTAATGATGAATAATTAATTGTTTTTAATATAATAACACACATAATAACAATTCATTTTTATTATTTTCTGTAATGTGTTTTTTTTTCGTCTTTTAATTGACAAGATTTATCGTCATCTTTCTGTGGTGAATTCCTTTATGTGAAGGACTCTGATTTATTCTCACTGCTGTGTTTTTTTTTCTTTCAGGTGAGGGAAGCTCATCTGTATCACCTCTCACACCAGGAGACCTGCTGATCGCCTTACACAACATCGACTCAACCAAATGTGACATGAAGTCCATCATAAAAGGTTATTGTTTGTTTTTTCAAAGAGATATAAAATTAAGAAGCTCCAGTAAGTCCCACCCACTTCCAGTTTTAGCTTAACATATCATGAGTACATGTGCAGAGGGTAAAAATAATAGCTGTGTTTCAGCTCCACTCAAATGGATTATTATTTTTTAATATAAAATGGGTTTGGGGTCTGTTTTATGATAATACATAACCCCTTTCAGCTATTATCAATATTAAATTAATCAGACTCTGTTGCATGTTTGACAGCTGTCAGTTAAAATGATCCATGTCTGTGCTTCAGCTACCAACCTCTGCTTTGGGGAGAAGAACGTGTATACGTCGGAGGTTTTGGCGGTGGTGATGCAGCAGCTGATGGAGCAGAGTCCTCTGCCCATGCTGCTCATGCGTACCGTCATCCAGTCCCTCACCATGTATCCCCGACTGGGCGGCTTCGTCATGAACATCCTGTCCCGCCTCATTGTCAAGCAGGTCAGCACCAAACTCCAGCCAAGAATTTATGGTTTCCACAACCAGGATGTCCAGTATTATTTTATTTTAACTTAACTGTTTCATTAGATAAGAATTTTTAATATCAGACCAGCAAAACAGACCCTCTACCGCTAAGTTTTATTAATAAACGTGTTTCAACATCATCACCATTTGCATTGTTTAACACTGGCTGCTTTTTTGCCCTGCAGGTGTGGAAGTATCCCAAGGTGTGGGAGGGCTTTGTGAAGTGCTGCCAGAGGACGAAGCCTCAGTCGTTCAGCGTTCTCCTGCAGCTGCCGCCCGCACAGCTGACCAGCGTGTTTGAACGCTGCCCGGAGATGAGAGAGCCTCTTCTGCAGCACGTCCACTCGTTCACACCTCATCAGGTAAGAGCTGCTTCCAAGGTTCCTGAACCTTGTTTACACTCGTCTCTTGGGATCTCCTAACGCACCAACTCTTTTTTTTTTTTAATGTGTAACAGCAAGCTCACATACCAGCCTCCATCATGTCGGTCCTGGAAGGAGAGAAAAAACCAGAACCAAAACCTGTGGAGCCTGTCAGGGAGCCAAAGGTAAGTGATTGAGATTTGAACATGATTAATGAAGCCTTTGCACAACAGCCAAACATTCTTAATGTCCTCCGGTAAGTTATACTTTCATTTTTCTTTATTTTTTCATAAAGTTGGAATCAGTTCCTGCACAAGTTGAAGAAGAGGCTCCAGCTGAGTTGATGCAAGAGTCCGAAACTCCAGTCCAGCAACACTTTGAGGACATGAAAGATGACGAAGGACCAATGGAGCAAGAAGAGTCCAATCCAGTGATAAAAGAGGACACTGATACTGTTTCCCAGGTAAGATTAAGTTACAGTTATTTTCTACATGTTTTGGTGTGTAAATGACTGGTTCTTTGCTGCAGTGGCTGCAATATAATCTTTTTTGGCAGCTCTGATGGTCTTGTCATGGAAAAATTATTATTTTTTTCCACTCACAGGCCAACATTACTGTTTATAGTGTCTGTTTTCTCTAGTCCAACAATAAAAAGCTGTAGTTCGGCTGAGATTAAGCTTTAGTTCACTGAATGAGATGTTAAAGTACCACTCTTTTCTTAAACACTTTCTTTCTTTAAACATGAATGGCTCACTAATTAACTGATCCTGTTCGTTCAGGATGAGGATGAAGAAATAATTTACAGGACTGCATAATGATTTAAGTTGAATTAAATGTATTATGAAAAAACACAGTCCTCAACTGAAGAAAAATAAACTCCAGGAACTAAAAATGTTGTTTGTCTTCAGGTGGACTTGACAAGAGAAGAGGAGACACTGTCACCTCAACCAGAGCCAGCTGAGGAACCAATGGAGACGTCCCAAACAGAAGCTTCAGACCTCCAGGAGCCTGAAAAAGATGTTGAAGATGACGTCCAAGGACCTGAGGCTGGAAGCAGCACTGAAGATGCAGAATGACTGTTTAGAACATATGCACCTAAAATAAATGAACATTTCTCTGCTCTGTAAACATCCTACAGATTTTTCAGGATTTCTGAATCAAGAAATGTCTTTGTTCTTTTTGTATTTGTAGAAAAAAAGATTTTGAGTGGAAAAAAAATCAAGGTAACTTTGTTTATGAAACTATTCCATTTGCGTTCATGTCATGATGGGTTGCAAATAAATCGACAAAACTGATTTGCTGTCAGCTTCCTTTCCATTTATCACATTACTTTCACTTGTGTTTAGCCAAAATCTATTAACAAAATCTCAGACATGGTTGGTTTTGACTTTTAGGTGTGATCAGGAGTCAGTAATGCGTACACAACATTTCATATGGATGATGTCAATATTTTTGAGAAACTGCAAAAAAACACCTCGTGATATGTGTATTTGTACATTACACGAGCAGCAATAACAAAAAAGGTGTGAAAAAGACTTATCAAACTATATCAATGGTTTCAAGCTCCAGGTTTTGTGTCTTGATTGGAACCAGGCCATAAATACGTGCATTTAAGTACAAAAGGAAGGTCTATTTGATTATCACAGATGTGTATTCAGTCCAGTCGTAACTTTTCAGAACGTGAAACTGTGATCTGAATCTCGATAAATGAGTGGAAGAGTGGACGAGTGTTTATCTGTCATTGTCATATTTGAGTACCGGTATATGCAATCTAGTTTTATATTTAAGTTTCTTGGCACCATCAGTTTGCAATAATTTTCTGTTGTTGTTGTGTGGATCACTTAGAGTAAGACTCTAAGTAGCCTCTCATTTTAAACGAACAGGACTATTATAAATGTTCCTACACCGTATTTCCTCTAATTTGCCTGTATTGGCCAGCTACTTCATCACTTTAAAATCTATCAACCGTCACTTACTTTTACGTGATATCACCGGAAAATGCAACTTTTATTTTGAGAATTTTACAGGAAATCTTCAAATTCACGATCTCGCGAAACTTGACCTCTAACGACTGAATAAGTAACGATAAGTAACTTGCATGGACGCTAATCTCGCGAGATGTTTTCAGACAGACCTGTTCCGTGGAATTTGTCTTTTTAAACTTTACACGGATCTTTCCACCGGTTTGTCAAAAGTTAAAATCTTTCAGCTAATATCGTCTACAGTCTACGTCAGCCGCGTTTCTCCCGGTTCAATATAAATGAAAGCCGTAATTCTCGCCGCCGGGTACGGAACCCGGCTCCAGCGGGATGTGCTGGCTGACAGTAGCGGGAAGTTCGCTCACCTGGCCGGCGTTGCCAAGCCTCTGCTGCCGGTGGGTCGGTGTGCCTTGGTGTCCCACTGGGTTCACGCTCTCACCGCATCTGGCTGCGTGGACTACATTTATGTTGTTGTGAGTACTACATCGTAGTGATGTGATGAGCAGTTACTGAATACCTTTTCTAAGGTATTTGTACCTTATTTTCTACTTTATGCTACACTTACATCTCACTGCATTTTCGAGGAAAATATTACAGTATTTTGAGTGTACTGTATTTATCTAATAGTTTCTCTGTGGTTTGTTTTAAATGATTAATAAAAAAAAAACAACAACAGCAAAACAAAAACAGTATATAAAGCAGTTTAAATTAGTACCATACCATTATCTTACTTTTATAATTCAGTAATATGTAATAAAATCATAACCCTTTAAAAGGAAATACTCTTTCAAATGAGTGTCGTTTATTGTGATTTTTTGAGTACATTTCTTCATAATCTTCTAATCCCATACAAATGTATGCAGTAAAGCTTATGGCTGATGTGTAAAGTTTATCAAAAGCCTGTAATTCTTCCCAGAAGTGCAAACTTGAACTGAGAATAAATGACCCTCTGTGCTTATCCACTGCTCCTCTCCACAGACCAACGCTGTTTATCATGCTGCATTTGAAGAGTGGGCATCAAATTTCTCAAATGTTAAGATTGTCAGCGATCAGACAAGAATCAATGAGGTAAATACAGTTTTAACATTGATTGTTTTTTTACTACTTCCTCTGAATTAGACTAATTTCTTCTTTCCACCAGGACCGTCTTGGTGCTGTTGCCTGTCTGCAGCTTGCAGTGAAGCACTTCAAGATTGAAGACCATGTTTTAACAATTGGGGGGTAAGTTTACTGAGTTAACTAATGATATCAAAAATACTAAGCAGAATCGTTGTTTCTAAAATCTAAGCATGTTCCTGCCACATCAACACAACTCTCATTCCTCCTCAACAGCGACACTCTTTTTAAAGAAGATTTCAGCCTCAGTAAAGTAAAAGAGAGGTTCACTGACCTCCAGGAAAAATGTGAGGACAACTGTCTGGTGCTCTCCTACCAGTGCAAAGACGAGGGTGAGTTTTTCAAACAGCCATATTAAAGAAACTGTTACCTCATAGAAGCTTCCAGAGAAGTGTGTGAATCTCTATGTAAAATGTAAAACATGGTTTGATCTCATAATATAAAAGAGGTCTGTATTGTGTGTCCATACAGAAACTCATAAATACGGGATACTTGAAGTAGACAATGATCTTCGCATCCTCTGTATGAAGGAGAAGCCTCAACCTTCTGAGACAGAGTCACGGAGAGCAGTGAGTCCATCATACACACTGAACAAAGCCTAGAAAAAAATACCTGTTCAGATTGATACAAGAGATCTGAAAAGTCTTACAGCAAATAGAGGATAGGAACTAGGTATTATGCCGATACTCTGCAGAAGATTACCTGTGTCTCTATAGTGCAGTATTGGGACAAAAAGTATGGGGACAGGGACGTATTTAAATGTCTCTGGCTCAGACATCCGCTGACACTTGACATCTTCCCTAATTGAAACTCTGCCAGGGCTGCAAAGAAAGTCATAAACTGATAACTTTATTCAAAAATAAAAGCTGCTGCGCTCCTGAACTGTCATTGACCAGTTTTGTAGTGAACTGGAGATCATTTCTGAGACTAGAAACTAACTGAAGATTCAGCTGAAGAACATCTGAACCAGTGCTGATCATAAGATCATGTCATCAGTGATGTGTTCGTTTAATTGTGCAACCACAATTCCAAGAACAACACGTTTCATAAAACATATGAAACAAATCCTCCTTGTGGTACACTTGGTGACACTGTATCTAGTGTTTGACCTCAACCTTATTATTTTTGTAAATATATCCTCATTCTGAATTTGATGCCAACAAAACATTGCAAACAAGTTGGACAGGGGCAACAAACAACTGAGATAGTTGGTGACAACTCCACCTGTTTGAACTTTACGTTCCACAGGTGAACAGGTTCAGGTAACAGGTGATAGGCTCATGACTTGGTGACGTGGCTCAGTGTTGAATGTGATGACTGTTTTCTGTATATACAGGCACTTATATTTGACGCCCATCATGAACAGTGTTTGTATTTAATGTGCATATCTTTTGATCAGACTTTTCGCTAATAATTTCATTGTTTTTCAGTGTCCCTGTTTCTACCTGTTTTCAAAGAAGAGCCTTCCTCTGTTGGATACCTTTATTGAGGAAAAGAAGGTTAAAAAAATTCTCTTTACTTTCTTTATTCTCTTGCATGTGTCACTATGGCTCAATAGTTTTCACAGCAAATTTCGTGTTTGTCTCCATCAAAAAAAAATCTATCAGACTTTTCCTGAATATAATGCCAGTTTTATCTTATTTCCATAGGAGGTTCCTATAGATGAGAAAGATGCCCCTGGAAACTTTGTGTCTTGGCTCATACCGAGGTAATTTCTGCAGATCCATTGAAAGGCACTGAGTTTTATTCAGCAGTGTTTTCCAAATTATCCTTAAATTCTGCTTTGTAACAGGCAAATTATCTTCTTTTCTGTCTGACTTGGGTTAATTGGGTTGTGCTTTTATTTTTTTAACATGTAAAAAGGTTTTGATGCTCAGTGTGAATTTGCAAATATATTTCTCATAATACTGTTTCTGTTTTGTCTTTCAGGAAGCCGATGTACATTTATCAGATTTCTGGGCGGTTTGATGTGGGAAACTTGCCGTCCTATATTGAATGTGACCGTTACTTCAAAGAAAAACTTCAAGATGTGGAGTCTTACATGGTGTAAAGAACACAGAAATGAATAAAAACACCACATTTATTGTGCCATGTTAAAAAACAATCCAAGAAAAGGACAAAAAAATAATAAAATGGGAAATCTTGAAGCATCTGTCTGTAACTGTAAATCAAGAAATTTAACTGTAAATATGTCTTTACATGTTAATTGTATGTTATTATATTATGACATTTTTTTATTTAAATGATTAATTTTATTCTTTACATTACAACCAATGATTTGTCTATCCCGTCAGGAGTCTTGTGCATTTGTCAGAGGCCTTTTCATGTTTGTTTTCCATCTTTGCGATGCGGGAGCCAAACTGCATGGCTCTCTTAGGCAGGACGGCTGATTTACCGAGGCCTAGCTGCCTTGCTGTCAGTCTCAGGAGGAGTTTTTCTCCGACACCTCGAGGAAGCGACAGATCTGCTTTCTCCCATACAGGCAGAGAGTTCAGGTAGTTGACCACATCTTCGTCCAAGTAGGGAAATCTGCAGGTGCCAGAGTCAGATTTGTTAGATGTTATATTAATGGAGTGGGAAGGACTTTCGTCCAGGCTTCAGGGCACATATCAAATATTAATGTAGAAACTAGTCAAAAGTATCAGGCTGAAAAAGTGGATGGCTATTTTCACATTTAAATGCTATTCTGCTGATAAAGTGTAGGTGTCAATAATACACCAATGAATAAAAGAGACAACAATCCTATAAGCACTGATGCAAACAATAAAGGATATTTTGATTACATCAATTTGCAGATGTTCGAGAAGGAAAATGCACTTAATACATCTGTTAGACCTCAAGACAACACACGAGATGTTCTGGTGAAGAAGCACTAAACAAAAATGTATGTTTTGTACCTGTTTCACAGAAAAGATGGAGTTTCTTAAGACTCTGATATCACACGATGGGTAGATAACACAAATACCACACTTACCTAGCTTCTTTTCCATGGTCTCCTATCACTCTGTCATCTCTGCCCAAGTTCCTGGAAGAGATCCTGCCCAGCTCCATTGCCAGTTCCTGGATCAGTCCCTCGTGTCCCGACATGTTAAATCGCACTCTGTGTCTGGAGTAACCTGCTAGCTGTTCATCTGCTCCTATTCCTGTCAAAATGACCTGCAGTCACGAAAAAAGCAACACAGAAAAGTGGGTAAATGTTATAGTTCATTTTAGTAACAGAGCTCAATTTATTTGTGCTTTTGGAAAGTTCAAAGTCTGATGTTTGTACTTCACCTTTGCTGATGATGTGAAGGGCCTCTGGTCACTGTCCTCGGTGATGAACCCTGTTCCTCTCGCTGCAAACCAAACAGCACATCCAATGCTGTCATCAAGCACTGTGTCAAGTGGATGTACCAAATGACAAATGCGCTCTTCACGCATTTTCTGCAGCTCCTCCTGTGTTACGTTGATTTCAACAAAATTCCATTTTCTTTCAGGATTCAGGTCTTGTAATTCCTTAAGACCAGCTTTTCCTGTTATTCTATCTGGGACATCAAACAGGCTGGATGTTTGGGAATCAACTCCATCAGTCTTAGGACCTATGGGTTTATTTTTGGGTTTTTTGGGTTTCTTTGTAGACTCTTTCTGCTTTTTTGGCTCCTGTAGTTTAAACGCCACATTAAGAAGGTCTATTGGTTGATGAGCAGGTATGTGACGATCAGCTAAAGCAGCCAGGATCATTGAATCAATTCCTCCTGAGAACAGTATAGCAACACAAGCCTGTTCAATAGTAGATGGAGAATTGTCTTGTATCCTCAAAGGCAAAGACTGAACACGACGTCTTACTGCCTCACTGAGAACATCAATAAGTCGGTTCACTTCGTCATTCTTCTCTTTACTTGCAAGCAGCAGCTCTAGATCTTTAACACATGAATGTGAATTTGGATGAATTTCTTTTTCATTTAATGACTCAGGAATGGATTTATTAATAGGGCACACAGGTGAGGTAAGCACATGGCCTGATTGGTTCATTACAGCAGTGCAGCCACTGGGGACAGACTCCAGTATAGTTTCATTGAAGCTAGAGACAAGATCATTCTCTCCATGAGCCCAAGGATAAACTTCAAATGTCACAAAGCCTGCTTCTGCAGCTGCCTTCAGATCAATCCTGTACACACCAACTGCTGGGACTTCTTGCCAGGCAGACTGACCAGGTCCAGAACTGACGACTGCCACGGAAGTCAGGGTCAAAGCGTTGACCTCTGCATCATATTTCCACAACAAACTCCTCCTACCAAAGAAGTCTCTGCCAAACCAGAGATAATCTCCAGCCTTTTGGTAGTAAACAAACCCCCAAGGTCCCTTTACAGTCGACAGAACAGACAGAATCTCTGAGGGGCTGCTGCAGCATGAGAGTCGCTGAGAGAAAACAGCAGTGTCATTTTCCTCTGGCATCACTGGGAGACCCCCAAAAATCTCCCCGTTCCACTGCAAGATATTTCCAGTGCTGTCTTCAACTGGCTGAGGGGTAAGAAGACCCCTCATGTGAAGAACATGGGCAGAGAATAAACACTGATAACAGGCATTAGTGCCTCTAATTGTGATTTCCTGGCTCAAGTTGGGTCCTCTTCTCTTCAGCTGGTCGTAAACTGCTTTGTCCCACTCGAACTGTGAGGGGGAAAGACTCAACAGACAAAAGATGCCACACATCGTTGTGGTGAAGGTCAGTCTTACATATCCTGCAGTTCCTTTTTCATGTTATCCAGCTCCTCTGGAGAAAGAAAATATCATTTATGCAACATATTGCTATATGATTTATGTTTCATAATACTGTTATTATTTAAAGAGATGTTTATATTTATATTTGTTCAGCTCTTAACTTACTTTTGCTTGAACTCAGTGTCTGACTTCTGTCTGTTAGAAAGAAAATATTACTGTTCCTCTGCTGGATGTAGACTTTCTGTGGGAAAATAAATACAAAATGTGCATTAATACGTAGAAAATATACTCATATTCATGAGAATGAGTGTAAACTAGAATACAAGATTGTTTGACAAAACTTAAAAAGGGTTTAAGAAGAGGTTACTCTCCATAGTTACCAAGGAATAATCGCCTTTAACTATGATAATAAATATGTTAATTTCAGGAACATTTTGGTTGTTACCTTTAAATCTACTCACCCTGTTTTTCTTCAGATTTGAGAGCTCATCCACTACAACCTTCTGCTCCTTGATCTGAAAGTTAGCAACACGAAATATCTCATTGACTCGACGAAATATAAATTCTTCTGGCGAAATTTAAAGTTTATGGGAGACAAGAATCTGGTGATAAAAAGAGTCTGTTTATCTAAACATACACGGTGATTTTTTTGAATTTATACTTAACATTCAGATTTGTTACATGTTTAGCAGCTTATATTTGTAGCCGAGTTAACATTAGCAACACGTTTGTACAACGCTAACGTTACCTTTTTGTTCAGTTCCTCCTTAAGTGCAGACTGTCCTTCAAAATTATCGTTAGAAGACATTTTTTTCAAAATAAACTAAAACAAAATACAGTTTAAAGTATAGTTTAGAGTAGCTGGAGGTAGCTAACTTCAGTGTAAACACATGTTCAGCAGCTTTCCGGGTGCGAGTGGTTGTCAAGTTTGTTCTACACTGCCCCCTTGAGGTGGGAGGATGATACACACATTATATTTATTACTTTTAAGGGTTTCCACAGGTAAAACTGTTCCCCATTTACACTAAAGGGGCTACTTTAACCGCTTTTCATGGAATCAAAATTGTACTTGCAGCAACTAAGTGAAGTGCTGACTAACAATTAAGTTGAAGATAAAGTTTCTGCAGCACAATTTAGAGAAATTTGACAGATCCTTTACATGAGCACCACAAATTCTCCTTAAAAGGTCCTGCATCAAAAAACTTTACTGAAGTAAGAGTTTAATTATTGGCAAAATGTGCAGATATCCAAAATAAAGCAATTCATTCTGAAGAAATTTTGTTCCTCTTTTATTATCATGAGTAAGGTTTTAAGAATAATGATACTGCATGTTGCATTTTACTGCAGTGTTTGTTTAGAGCTTTGCTAATGCTACCGGCCCACTCTGCTGGATGTTTTAATCAACAGCAATGCATCAATTTTCTACATAATCAAAAGAGTATTGGTCCTGTGAAAACTACATATTTCTAAAAAGTCAGCTTTTAATGCTGAGATAAACAGTCTTGTTTCAGCTTTGTGACAACACATTTTTCCAGCTAATCCAGGAGGATTTAAAAATAGTTTAATTAGATTAAGAAGTAGAACATTTTCTGAAGTACACTTAATCCTTCAATTTTATAAGAGACATTCAAACATACCTTCAGTATTTCCATGCTGCTGTTAAGGGATGTAAATATAGACGGAGCAGGCAGTGCAGTTGCATTCAGGGCCATGAAATTATCCCAGAGTGCTTTGAGTCAGACACTGGGCATACCAAAGACAGATAACTTGTCTATCACAGGATTAACACACAGTGTATGTAGACAGATTCACACATTCAAATTTACAAATACATGCAGACACTCAACCAACACACAAGGACATTCCCGTTGCGACCATGCTGCCATGTGTCATGTCTCCAGAAAATATCATTCTCCTTGCTCAAGACAGTTCAGGTCATATAAATTTAGTTTCTGGAAAATTTACTCATATGATAAAACGAGAAATAAGGAAATCATCACAGTGGTTTCACAGTTGTACTTAGGCACTGTAGCACTTTGAGCTAAAATACTAATGTTTACAATTATAATGCTAATATCAGCACTAAACACAAAATACAGCCATTATTTTGTCAGAAATTTGGTCATAAGTCAAAGTACTGAACCAATTAAAATGTTAACCTGGTGATGGCGCTAGAGTAAAACTCAGAGCATCATCAAAGTCAGAGGGATTTATTATCTGTATACTATTTTATCTGTGGCGTGGTGGACCGGCTAACGGACGTGGTCATCCCTAAAACCACACGCTTAGTTTGTTTGAAAAGTTATTAAGGGAGGGGAGACTACTCCTCATTTACTCAGCATGTAGGAATTCAAACCAGCAACCTTCTAGTCACATGTGGTAAATTTACATTACAGAGATAACTTTGTTGACCTGAGATTTACTGACCTGCCAGCTGTCAAAAACAAGTAGAGAAAAAAAATGCCCTGGATGACACAAATGTTGATCTTGCTCCAGCAGTCGGTCAAGCACCTTCCAAAGCTGCAGAGTGACTGACAAACACACCTGTCTGAGGTATCACGTTGGTTTGCTGCCCACTGAGCTGCAGTGTTACATTGATCTGAAACAGCTGTTCAATGTTTACAGTTTCTTTCCCTGGAAACAAGGGCCGTCATTCTGGAAATGGTGGGCAGACAGTGACCTTTGATGTTTATCGTTCTCTGGTTGAAGCTGTCAGGCACACATCGGTCTCGGGCCCTGTGCAGCAGTGGATATCCACAGAAACAGAAAGACCGCAACACTGTTATGCTCCAAAAATGGATCTAGGTGACAATAATAATCATTGTTTCTGTTGTCCTTTGGTCATTGAGACGGTTGGGATTGGTGGCTGGATTTTGGGAGATCTCAAGAGCCCAGACGTAGTTAATTTTAGCTGGATATCAACGAAACTGTTGAACCAAGAGCTGTAATACCTCTAAGATCTATTGCAACAAGAACCAAGAGCTTAGCACAATAAAGAACAGAAGCCCAGCACCGAAAAGAGGTGAATAATCTGATCCAGCCACAAATACACACTGTCGTTCAGGTGAGATTTCACACCCTCCATCATCCTTCACAAACTCTATCCCTTCTTTAGCCGCGGCTTGTGAGTGTGAGGCAACATACGGCCACAGGAGGCAAATCACCCCTGTATTTTTGTCCTGGAGGTATAAATTTAGCCCACGTAAACATAGCTTGTTGTTGCACAGCTGGGCCGAAAAGAGATCCCATCCAGGTCAGACTTACCTGCAGGTCACATGGCCGCAAAATGACACAGCAGCCAACCACCGATGATGACAGGTACCTGAACCTGGCTGACACACCGGCCCACTAATAGTGTGGCTGGTAATCTGTTTGTACCAGCTCAATGTGTGCGGACTTTCAAATGGCCGAGAGCCCTCTGTGATCCCTGAATAGGTCACAAAGGGAAAGAAGTGCCTTTTGTCATCACCGGGCTTAAAGTATGTGCTAATGTTTCTTGTTAGTGCCAGTTTTGCTCCCTCATGCGATGAGATGGCACTGAGGAGTCTGGTGCTTTGTGGTGCTTTTTATAACATCTACAGTTTTTATTTACACGTCTAAAAATAAAAAAGATTAGAATTTCAGCAGCAGTGGGCCTTTTTTTACATGCTAAAATGTCGTGATTACATAAAATTAATGACTCTGTTGATCCCAAGTGCAAGTTTGCTTGCAAAGATTTTGATAATTTGATAAAGATGAAACAGGCTATCAACCTCACTACAAAAAAAATTCACCTACCTGCAATACTAAACACATTATAGAATAATTCTTTTATCCAAACAAAATCAAAAAGTACAAAGAGATGCATTTTGGTTTTAAGGGCGCTTAAGCACCAAACTGCTTTAAAAACGTGTCATTTTTACATTAAATATAATATTAAGGATTAAAAAAACAACATGGCATGTTAATGAGTGAGTTTTAGAGGCGCTGGTAGGTGGATTTTGGTTACCTTTGAACTGATATCTAGTGGACAGAAAAGACTCTCTGCAAAAACAGAATACAGACATTCCTACAATGTGAGCCACGAGCACTAAAGCCTCCTGAAAGTTGCTCATTTTGCCCTTTTGCTAACGTCACCTCTGATACTAAGTTACAGCTCTGTAATTTGGATGACCCACTCACATTGGTCCTTATAAGTAGAGGGGGGATTATTATCCAAGAATACAGAGTATGCTATAGTTCAGTTGCATTTTGTGTCTCTTATAATAGTTAAAAAAAAAAGAAAGGGTGAAGTGTTTCACTTAACTTTTTTAAAAGTTTTCATATTAAAGTTGTTTAGACTTTATGGATGATACCTCTGAAATGCAAAATCCGAAATATAAAACATCTGTTGTGATGGGTTTTAGACAATTCTATTCAGGTTTTAGTCCATTGCCTTAAATATGATCATCTGCACATTTTTAAGACAAAAGCTCTTTTGTAACATACTATAAAAAAAACACTCATATTTAACAGCATGTTACAACAGGGCTGGATTTAGTAATAAATGTTTAGTGGATCAACGAGACCGCAATGAAAATCACTCACAAAGAATCAAGAGGCTTTGCTACATAACACGTCATTTTGGTGGATTTGGCAAAAGTTTTGGATGTTTGTTTTAGTGTGTGTGTGCTCGAGGGAGATGACGAGGGAGGCGCCTGATGGAGCACATTCCTGTTTTCATAGTTCAGCTTTAGTTCAGCTTTTATAACACTGTAAAGATGAGCTAAAATACAGGCAGGCACAAGTGCAGACTATTTTTAGTCCTATAAAGAATATTGATCAGATCAAAGTACCTTATCTGAGTGATATAATGAGATTCAGCACACTGACCCACATTACCCACTCACATGTGGCACATTACTGATCTTACGGTCGTTCCAGTGTGACGCCCAGATGATGAGGGTCTCACTCAGGTGATAACAGCCTTTTACAGTCAGCTGTACATCCAGGTACAGGTGCAAGAAATGTATAAGCCGTCTGCTCACTGAACCAGTGTTTACAACTTTTTTATGGATGTGGGCCTCATCTATGCAACCTGTAATTTCAGCTGTGATTCCCGTCTATTGACATAGGTTGGCAAATGCAAGTCATCCAGATGTGTTATTTGTATACAAATTTCCTTTGTTAACAGTTCTCTCTGTAAACAGGTTGACTAAGTTGAGGCCGTAATTACAGTCTCTCCGTGTCTGAAACGATGAAAAGGGTTCAGCTTTAATTTGGTTTCTATGGCATCAAATGCAAAAGCAAGTTCGGTTAATCTTTAACTTGTAAAGCAATGTCACTGCCCTCTTTTGTTGTTTGCTGCTTTTAACCACCTGAATACTTCTCTTATTCAGTTTTATATGTGTATAAAAAAATGTAAGACATGACATTACATTTATCAAAGGTTAAGTGTGTCAAAAGCATTTAAGATGGAACTGTTTGGATCTGATTTAATCAAATGAATCTCTGCCGAATTTGATGTAATGAAAAAGTTTGTTTGATGACAGTTTTATGTAATTATGGCCTAATATAACCTGCATCCCACTGATTAAAAAGGACCATATCACTGTAACTGGCTGCATCTATATATATAGTCTTTACTTTGTCACAGTTAATAAGTTATGGAGAGTAACAAGCATATTTACTCTCTGTCCTAAAGCACAACTTTTACTTTACTTGAATCAACTTCAAACTTCTCTTCTGCCACATTTTAGATGTTATGTGTTCTACTTTTTACTCCAATAGGTTTTATAGCAGCTTAGTCACTTAAGTCTCTTTCTATGATTTTGATAAGCCACCTCACAGCACACTCAATAGTTGGCTCCACCTTCACCAAATAAAACCATAATCATATCCAGATGATATAATGTGGCTTGCCAGTAGCCTACTTTTACTTTTTACACTCATGATGCCCACCACCACCAACACTCTGTACTTCTGCTTAAGTATGATTTTAAATGCAGTGCTTACTATATTTTACACTGTGCATATCACTAGTTTCACCAACTTAAACGATGTGACAACTGCAGTCGAAGAAACTACAGCAGAGTGTAAGCAAGCACACACACTCAAAACTGACAACAGCTGGCATCTGGCCTATTTGAAATTAGGCCAAAGACATAGTTCTCTTCCTGTGATGAAATTAGAGCTTGTCTTTGCAGGCAGGCATGGAATGTAACCGATTACATTTAGGCTACTCCAAGTGCTGCACTTAAGCAAAGTTTCACTTAAGTGCCACTATCATACTTTTTTATTCCACTGTATTTATTTAAAGTTTTAGAAATTTTTGCAGATTTAGATTCTAAATACAAAATAATAGCAGATAAATAATTGTGATATTCTTTTAGATTAATAAATAGGTAAAATAAAATATTAAAATGATCTGTAGTTGCTTTATTAATGTAATCCACAAACTCATTAATTAGTCACTAATCATAATCCATTAATAAGACACATATATATTCATATATATGATTCTGAATTGGGCCATTCTGCATTATGAGTAGTCTAAAGACTCATTCCTTTAGGAATATAAGTGTATTTTAATTAATTGTATTTAATTAAATTAATTTAATTAATATTTTTCTTCAACATAAGTAAGATTTTCAACGTTTTTCCTTTAACTAACTACTTTTAGACTTTAGTAAATTTATATTTAAATTAATTAAAATCTCTCAACACTTTTCCATCAGTTCATGCGGCAACACGCGTTTAATCGAGTTATTACATTTTAATTGCCGGTCATCATTTTTTTTAATACAAGGACGTCACACGCGCGCTCATGCCATCATGTGTGCGTCAGGTAGGTAAACAGGTAGATTTACGATATTGTTAACAATGACACCTTTTTTTTTTTTTTTTTTTCTTTTTTTTTTAAGCGTTACGCCCCCCCCCTCCTGGCTTTTCTTTTATTTTTGAGCGCGCGTGCGGTGGGAGGACCTGTTTTTTTTTTTTTTTCTACACAATGTAAATAATGACGCGTCACGTGACAGCGTGGGTATATTCGAGGCGGGACGTAAACACAGCGACACAGAGCGGAGTCGACCGTCCACCGGAGCAGCTGCACTCAGCTCCCATCTTCGTGTTTTTCACGACCAACCGGCCGTTTTAGCTTCATAAAGATATTTCTTTCCAACTTCAGCTACAGTGTTAGCTAAGTTTGGAGGGGAGAAAAAGGGGAGAAACGCCGTGTCTTTTCTGTTTTTTTTGTGTTGCTAACAGGGGGGCCGAGCTGCGTTATCGATAGCCTTAACGTTACAAAAGCAGGAAAAAAAAGAGGTAATATTCAGTTGATTGTTTTTTTGCCTTTTTAATTTTTGGACGTCTTTTAAAAAAATGGATAACTCTGGACCAAGAAAGACGTGTTGTGGTAGGTATTTTTCTGTGTTTATTGCATGCATAATTTTAATTATTCTCCTTTTTTTATGTGGACCACCAACTGTAACACTAAACTGTTTTTCTCCACAGAAACCATCCGAGACCTCCTCACCTCAGCGAAATTCCTTATTTACATGGGTCATGCTCTGTCAACATGGGTAAGTAAAACACTGACATTACCACTATTACACACCAAAATGACACACTTCCATATTTTTGTACCTGCATGTTCATTATGATGACAGGCTTCAATATGTGGCTTTTTTTTTTCGGTGTCAAACTAAATTTAATACGACATGAATGTGTCATTGTTGTATTATGTGATGTTATAACTGTTATTACAACACAAAATGACATGTTTTCACTGTTTAGCACGCCACACAATACTTTACAAATAGCTCCCATGCTTAAAAGGGATGAAAACGAGTGAAGAGGTGATGGTTTCTCAGCCCATAAAAGCAGAGAGGACTCTTATTTTTTTTTTTAATGCAACACCCCAACCACATTTCCCATTAATCCCAGCATGGATATCTTGAATCAAGTATCACTTGACCTATAAATAATCAGAAATTGTATTCCCAGGGTGACCGAATGTGGAACTTTGCCGTGGCTGTTTTCCTGGTAGAGCTTTATGGGAACAGCCTGCTGCTCACCGCTGTGTATGGGCTGGTGGTGGCCGGCTCCGTGCTGCTACTGGGGGCCATCATTGGGGACTGGGTGGACAGGAATCCCAGACTCAAAGGTAAAGGAATCACAAATCACGGCCAGCCAAGTGTAGCTGCTCTTGAAGGACTGATTATGATATGATTTAATTCACAAATAAAAGCCAAAACTTTGCAGATTTGCTAAAAAAATATGGGGCACTTTTAAAAAGTTTGACATCTACTGTGTGCACATTTTTTAGTTTTCCTCCTCCCTCATGTTCATAGTAAAATGTCCCTGTTGTTGAGTGTTTATCCAGAGGAACTTGGCAAAGACACTATTAGATTAAATCAGGGAGCGGGGAATGTATCCAACCCTCTTGTTAAAGAGCTCTAATGAACTAGTTTGTCAGACAGAAATCTGTTGTTTCTGATCAGATATCTGTCCCTAATAACCTTCGTGGTGTTTCCACAGTGGCCCAGACTTCGCTGCTCGTCCAGAACAGTTGCGTCATCGTGTGTGGGATCCTCCTGATGGTTGTTTTCCAGTTCAAAGAACAGCTTGTGGAGCTTTACAATGGATGGATTCTGGTAAGATCCCCCCCTCCATGCTGTCTTTTACACACTCGCTGTTTCAATGTGATCTGATGAGGATTTTCACTAAAAGTTTCTTTACCCCTTTTACTCAAGTTCAACCCTTTGACCCCAGGAGTGGAACTTGCTTACTTTTACTGATATGAACTCTTGTCAATGTGATTTATGACAGTTTGAATGTTTTTTACAGATTAGTGAAATCAGCATAGTTCACTGCCAGAAGACCTTTGACTCTTCCTCAAACTTAAATCCACAGAGAACATTAGTTGTTTTTGCAAATTATTATTTTCAAAAATGGACGTATCACATGTAAAAACCTTTTTTTTTAATTCTAAATTCTTGTGATAATCAGCATATTTTTCTTGCATAACAATGACTGATTATTAAATATGTAATATTTTGGAAACAAAGCGGTGCTGCGTTCGTAAACAGAGTGTGAAAATAATTATATGCATGCACCTCCTCAACACTCTTCTGCAGGAAAAATAGTTTGTTTTGCTGTTAAGCAAAGGACTTGTTTACACTTGTTAAGTTATGTGGCTTCATAAGAGCTCTCTCTCTCCACATAAATGCCGTCCTGCTTCTGCCACTGACCGACATGCAGAGCTGCAGGTTAGAAAGGTTTTCCATCTATCATGAGAAACTGGTTTGGTGTCAGGTTGAAACACAAAAGCTTTTCTATTTCGGGGGAATGTCTTCAGCATTGCTTTCTGCATTTGTGGGCAGCCTTTAGGCTCTCTTGAAAAAAGGGGGGGATTTTCCCCATGTGAGAATGTTTAGAGGGACAGCCGGTGTTTGAGTGTTTGAGTGTGTGTGTGGAGGTGGAAAAAGGCTGGTGAAACAGGAGATTGAGTGTCTTGTTGGAGGCGTTGTAGTCAGCAGGTTCTTCAAGGCTGATCACATGATGGAGAGAGAGAGAGAGAGAGAGAGAGAGGAAGAAATCTGGCCCGGCCTGTTTTCTCGTTAAAGCAACTGAATTTCAATGCACATGCAGATCAGCAAACAGGCCAACAAACGTGTTTCACAAATAAGCCATTTCTGCATTAAATAAGCAATGTGTGTAAGTCTTATTGTAATCCAGTGCTTCCTCTTTGCTGCACTAGTTAAGGTCACATGTTGAGTGTTACAGTGGCTGTCATGCTTCTTCTTTTATGCAGTTACTTTTCCCAGGGTGTTATCATGTTCATTAGTTTGCATAAGATGACATGTGATAGTGAAACTTTTTTGCCTTTGGATAATAAAATTCTTTACTGTCAGGATCCGGTGTAATCTGTAATTACATCCTGAAAACTATTCAGCAAGTCTCATTTTATTGTTTGATTTATGATGGCATAGATTTAAAAGGGGTTTCAATCCATAAAGCTTGTCGTTCTTGAATTTGCAAACAGTTGCAGTATAATGTATAAGAGATGCAAGTCTAACAAAGCCACTCAACCAGAAGGAATTTTTGCACTTGATGAGGGCTCTTTTAGCTCTCTTAGCAGTGGATTAATGCACATTTACTCTAATGAGGTGGTTAATGATCTGGGAGGAAAAAATCTGAGGCGTTCACAGATGATTAAAGGTATAAAAAATGCTTTTTGTGGAACAAAACTCTGGACTTTTCTCACGTTTTTTGTTTGTTAAATAATGAAAACTTTCACCTCCTGGTCAATAAATTTCTTTACACAGAACAAGCAAGTACACAACGTAGTGCACCAGAATGCTTTACTTGATGTATTTCCAATTAATTTGATGGACAATGATGGAGAATAAGCTATATTTAGCTCAAATAATTTGTTTTTTTAATATTATAAATTCACTTTTGGTTTCGAAACTACTACTGGTACAGAACATGGCAACCCTTGCCCTTCAATTACATAAAAAGGCCGTTGATTAACTTTAACCCTGACATGCAATTGTTGTTTTTTTTTTCAGACCACCTGTTATATCCTGGTGATCACCATCGCTAACATCGCCAACTTAGCCAGCACGGCTACATCCATCACCATCCAGAGGGACTGGGTTGTGGTGGTCGCGGGTCAGGACAGCAGCAAGTTGGCAGGTCAGTGCTTCACACCAGCTGCTGGCTTATCATCTAAAGTAGGCCTCACGTGATATGTTATCAGATCTGATCGATGAAGCAGACTTTGAACCACGGAGGCTGACTCACTCTCGTTTTTAATGTCCCCGGTTGTAAGAATTTTTTTTAAAACGTTTGCTCACATGATAGAGATGTGAACTTGACGACCTTTATCCTCCTGCTGTGTCAGCACTATCGATTGTTTTAAAACCTGCTACGGTATGGGCGTAAAACCCAAATAGATATGAGAACTATAATCTGCCACTGTTAAATCACATTTCCCACTGATTTAGCAAGTTAATACTGGCTTACACCCTCTTTTCCATTCTTGCATCAAAAGACATGAATGCCACAGTGCGGATTATCGACCAGCTGACCAACATCCTGGCTCCCATGCTGGTGGGTCAAATAATGGCCTTTGGCTCCCACTTCATTGGCTGCGGCTTCATCTCGGGCTGGAACCTGTGCTCCATGTGTGTGGAGTACGCGCTGCTCTGGAAGGTCTACCAGAAGACGCCGGCTTTGGCGGTGAAAAGCGGCCAGAAGGAGCAGCAACAGGAGCTCAAGCAGCTCGGCTCCCCGAAAGGTACCTGCAAGAACCTCGTGTTTTTGTACCATCTGAGAGTTACTTAAACATCAGACTTATCTTTAGAGTTTGGATAGTTTTGACCTGTGTGATGATACAGATAGAATTTCACTGAAATCTCCTCATGCATCTGCACTTTTTTACAGACTTGGAGGACGGCCAGAGTCCTGAGGAGTCGTCTCAGCCACTGATGAATGAAACCTCGGTCGTGGCAAAGCCAGACACCCCCAAGGAGCGTGGCTGTCTCTACCAGGCAGCCGAACCTCTGCGCACCTTCAAGGCTGGCTGGGTGGCCTACTACAACCAGAACATCTTCTTCGCCGGCATGTCTCTTGCTTTCCTCTACATGACCGTACTGGGCTTCGACTGCATCACCACCGGCTACGCCTACACGCAGCACCTCAACGGCTCGGTGCTCAGCCTGCTGATGGGGGCCTCGGCCGTGTCGGGCATCTGCGGCACCGTCGCCTTCACTTGGGTTCGCAAGAAGTGCGGCCTGATCCGCACAGGCTTCATTTCTGGCATGGCCCAGCTGTCCTGCCTGATGCTGTGTGTCGTGTCCGTCTTTGCTCCCGGAAGCCCCTTCGACCTCAGCGTCTCACCCTTCAATGACCTCTACACCCACCTGGTTGGAGAGAAGGCACTACCTGAGGCTGACCACAGCCTCACCAACAGTGTGAACTTCACTACTGCTGCACCTGCTGAGGAGATGCCACCTCCACAGTCCTACATGTCCGTTGGACTGCTGTTTGCTGGTGTCATTGCTGCTAGAGTTGGTAAGAGTTGTTATCTAACTATCATTATATTGTTTAATAGTATTTGATTTTGGACCAGAACAAGAACTCCTAAACGGAAATGATCACTTATTGCCTGCACTTATGGCTGTTAGTGTTATTGACAGGAAATTAGGGGGTGATTTGCTGGTATGTTTCTCTTCCTTTGGGATTATAAAAGGATATTTCTCAAATTATGACTTCCGAATAATGACTTAGCAGGTACATGAAGGTCCATAGGTTGATTTTTTATTTTATCAGTCACCAGAATTTCACACCGGACCTCTGCGGATGTCAAAGCAATATTTGCAACCTTTGGTACCAATTATGTTGGCTGATTATAACTGCCACAGCTACTGTTGTCTTAAGTTGTTATACTGGGGCTGTAAAAGTATAATTAAGACTGACTGTTGATCTCCTGCAGGTCTGTGGTCTTTTGACCTGACAGTGACCCAGCTCATCCAGGAGAATGTGATGGAATCAGAGCGAGGTGTGATCAACGGCGTCCAGAACTCCATGAATTACCTCTTAGACCTGCTGCACTTCATCATGGTGATTCTGGCTCCCAATCCGGAGGCTTTCGGCCTGCTGGTCATCATCTCCGTCTCCTTCGTAGCCATGGGTCACATCATGTACTTTGTGTTTGCCTTCAAGAATCTGGGAAGCCGCCTCTTCCTGTGCTGCTCGCCGGAGCAGAAGGTCGAGACGGTGGACAGCCCCTCACTTCCTACCACCGTCTAACCCCATTAAAGAGACTCTGTCCTGGGTACATACTATTTCTCAAGCCTCACCCCACGCCTGCATCTTAGTTATGTAACATCTTTGCTTGTAGTTTTGCAGAATGCTAACGTAAACCAGAAGAAGGTAACTTAACATGTCGTTGCATCGCCATTAACAGAGCATCACTCGGTAGAAGGAGGTGAGTAGAAAGCTTGCAGTCATAGGAAACTAAACCGTAGCAAAAACTTAAGAAAAGGCTTCAGATAACGCTTCCAGCCTGGGAGTCTGAAGAGAGCCTCAGCCACTCTTCTATGAGTGCTCTTTGATATGTACATGCACTGTCAAACAAGGATCCATCACTTCTAGGCTCGAGACCCCCATGTGTGGGTCCTGGTAAAGAAATCAGGGGATAAGGCACTGTAAAATACTCTCCTCCTAACTGCCTGTATCAAGCTGCAAAGATGTAAAAAAGGTGCTTCAGCTAACTAAAAAGGCAAAATGAGGGAGAAATCTTGCAGGGAAGCAGGCACTGAGGCAAGGATTAAGGGGAACGACTGTCAGCTGTGACCCCAAAAGACACAAAGTCCCCCCCGTTTGCCTCTCAGTGACTTCATCGGTGCTGTAGCTGTGTCTGCTAGCTGTTCTCTGATAGCTTACTCCAGTTTATATCAGCTTCCATATACATGTATGACGAGCGGGTTGTAGCGGGAAGATTATTTTTTTCTTTTTTCTTTTTTGTTCAACCAAAACACTGACGAAACTGGGATTTAGTCTCTTTAATACGTGGTTATAAGGGTTATGCAACTAACTGTATTTATTCAGGAAATGCAGACGGTGTTTTTTTTTTTTTTTTTATATAACAACTGTTTCATCAGTATTGTGCTGTGCTCTCACAGTTGTGCCATAAGAAAGAAATAAGAAACCCTATGCACCCTTGTCAATAGCTCTCTCAGTTACCAAAGTCGAAGTCCATATGTGGCATAAAGGAAGTGAGGGAAAACCGGTTATGTGTCTCAAGCATTCCAAAAATGTATATTTTTACATCATGTGACAGTAGTTTTGTAGGTTTTCTGATGCCTTCAAACACCCTGAGTATATCTGAATACTTCTAACCCTCTCTGAGATTGTACTTAAATTTTTGTTTTTCCTGCTAGTTTACATTAATAGTGTTATTTTTTCACCTTTTGATCTTCATGTTCTCTTAAGTAATTTTTATAATCATGATTGTTGTTACACAGGCACTTTAAGTGATTGACGTCTGTCATACATCACCTATCAGTGATCAGGCATTTGATCGATATTTTTTTTTGCACAAGGCTGAAGTCCTAACCCCTGCCCCCCTTCCCCCCTCCCCTCCCCTGCTTGCCCTTATCTGAATCACTATAATAAGTCTCTTAGTCTGTTCAGGTGATGTTAGAGAGGGACTGTGGTTTTAAAAAAGGCACATATTGTAACGTTCTGCACCAGATGTTCACGAGACAAAAACCGCGACAGTGAATAAGTCTAAATACGGCCCCAATTTCCCCCCCCAGATACCCACCGTTTCCTCAAAAAGTCGGCCAGTGAGCTTAGTCAGCAGCTCATATCTGATCTCAGCTCACCGCCTCAGACTGCCAGCAGGCTGTGGACGAGGACTGAGTCAGGTTTTAGCTCTCATGGAAGTCTAGAAAAAGGTTTTCAAAAGGATCCTGTGAATAGAAAAAATATGTGTGGCTTTTTTTTTGCATTGCACTTTTACCTTGAAGGTAAAAGACAGTTAAAAGTTAAAAAATCCTGCAGAAATACGGAAAGTGAGGCCATAAAACGTTTTTTATCCCAATTTTAAAGCTAGTCAATTACACAGCAAAGTCTTTACTCTACTGGTCATAACAGACCCAGTGAGGCTGTAGCAGCAAAACCCGTGACTGTATTTGAACTAAACAAGGCTGTATTTTAGTGCTTCAACTTTCCATTTGTTAGAGGAATATTATCTTACCTTTCAGAAAGCACATAATCTTACTTTTAAGATCTGCCCCTATAAAGCAGTTCGTGTAACTGCAGCCACTTCCTTCCCGCCTGTGACCTTCTGTGATTTTTGTCGCCTTATTGTATCTAAACCTTGACAGCTGTGAAACGCACACATGTGGCTACATCAGGATGGTAACTAGCCACATCCCACTCATGAAAAACCATAACAAGTCAAGCCAATTTTTTTTTTTTTTTTTGGTAATGTTGGAGAAAGAAATATTTAGGTTGGAAACAGAGGTAGCCGCACCAGATGTAGGAGAACAGAAGGCCACTTTTTAGCTGCACATTCCCGTTAAAAACCTGGTGGACGTTGTGGTGGTGAGTCAGGTCGTCTGCAGGTGTGCCAGGGAATGGAGCTTCGTTTTCATGTCCAACTCGGGTTTAATGCAACCACAAACTCAGTCTGGGCATGAGAACAAAAGCAGCTTTTTAAAACGGTCCTTCTGCTGATTCAGGAATATCACACATGGCCATAACTCTATATGTTTAATGTAAATAACATAAGCTGTCAGTCAAGATAAAACTTACTTTAACATACAATTGGAAAATGCAAAAAAATTATATTGTGTATACTATTGCAATGCTGTTTTTTTTTACATGTTTTTATATACCTAGTGTTAACATTTTGTGTCAAATTGAAGTTTCTTGAAGATTTTTTTTTTCAAATTTGTGTATATTGTACAATTACTGCATCTCACTTAAGTACACTTGTATCATACTGCTTTAATCTGACAATATAACTCTCTGTATATAAATATATCAGTGTTATTCACAATATAGTTAAAGTACAGTAGGCAAAAGCATTCAATCATGAAGAAATCATCCGTTTTTGATGTCATAATCGCACTCCACTGAATATAAAGATGTTGATACTGCTTGTATTGCATGAGGTCTCCTAAATAAAGAAAACCTTCACAATCCCCTGTCTGTTTAGTCTTCTGTGTTTGCTGGGTTTCTTTGGCTTGGCTGCTTCTGTGTGAGGTCACATACCACTGCAGAGTTAGCTGCTAATTTCCTCCCCAGAAGGCCTTTGTTTCATGGCAGCCAGTGTTGAACCGAGTCACTTTAAGCTGAGCTGGATGATCCAGACAAAAGACAAAGAGTGACCTGGTTTTTGGTGTGACAGAAGGCCTCGGTCTGGGGCACATTAGTGGGCTTTGACTCTGCATTATTTGCTCATTTTAATGTTCTAATGTGATATATTTCTTGGCTGGGTTCCCTTAAAATTAATAGTGTATTGTGCTGGTCATATCCGGAGCTAGTACCACTTTAAGAGGTTTATATAACACCAAATACCAACGCACAGCAATAAATCAGTGAGAGCTAATGAATACACAATAGCACCTTTTAAGTCTCTGCAAGCAGTTTGTCCTGTACCAACACTAGAGAACACCAGTAGAAATATCTAGCACTTTAACAGCCCTCTTTTTTTATCTTTTAACTTTAATTGTTGGACAAAAGCAATAAAAAGACTAAGGATTACACAAAACAAGTTATTTAGCCTTAAGCTGACACTTTAACAGATCTCTGATTTGAATAACTATTCAAATTAAAAATTAATTCCTGCAGCACTTTGTGGTTTGTAAGTTACTCAGCTTTTTTATTTGCACATCCTGTCTCATTTTTAAAAAATTAGACTCTAAGCTGTCTCATGTTCACTTATCTTTATGGACATTTGCAGGAAGTATCAAGCACACATTAATTTTGCCAGAGATTTAAGATGTTTTTTTTGTTTTCTGTAACAACAGGATTCGTACTTATAGAGTTCAGGGATCAAAATGAGGAGTAACATCTTAAAAAAACTGTGATTTTTTTATATTTATATATGTATATATTGGGGAGGGGATGGGTCATTGACTGCAGTGAAAGTCCAATGTCTACAGACAGGAACTGTGACTAAAGATAAAAGATAAGCGAACATACAGATAGTCTTCCTCCTCATGTGGAACATCTCTACTATCTCCAGAGATAATGAGCTCTCACAGAGAGGCACATCTTCCATTAAGTTAACTCACATTTGCTCAGAATATGCCGTCAAGTACTTTTGTTCAAAGATTCCAGGAAAAACTTTTAAGGATTTTATCGAAAAATAACATTAAACTGATACCACTGCTGATAGGGAGTCAGGTGTTAAGATACTCAAACATTGCTCAATTTCACAAGTCAGTCATTTATTACAGAGAAGTGATTAATTTTGTTTGTGTAAAGAAAGTCAAGTGAACCTTTTTTTTTAGCCTTTTGAGCATTTTAAAGTAATAGTTCGACATTTTTATAAGTTTAAAACTGACATCAGACAGTAACATGACAGCATGAAGGAGTTATGCACCTGCAGCCAGCTAGCCTAGCTTAGCTTAGCTTAGCAGACTGAGATAGCTAAGTCCAAAGGTGTTTAAAAAGGTAGAAATGTCTGGACTTTAAGCCAAAGTGTATCACATCAAGTCATGGACGCCCTCTGTCATAATGTGTCCACAGGTCGTCTCAGGCCACAGGACCTTTGTTACATATTCAGCCTCTCCCTCCTCATGTTTCCTGACCTGCTGGGGTCTCAGCTGGTCGCCTCACTGCCTCACTACCACACCGAGCCAAGACAATTCAGCTCGTTTTTGTACATTATCAAGAGAATAACATGATAATTAATGAGTTGAAGAGGTGTTGGTAGGATGATTTGTTTTATATTTGGATCAAGCCAGGTTAATTTATCCTCTTTTTATTAAACTAATCAACACAACAAGCAAGAAGAGGCACTGATGTCCTTTACAAAGTGTTGTGTTTGTATCGTAACACCTTTGCTGATTTTCTCCAGTCTTCCCCCTCTCAGATACCCCTTGTAGACAGAGCCTGTGTTTTTAAAATGAACTGGGTCTGCTTTGCAATCAAGCTCAGCCAATGACTGACAGATAAACAGCTTGGGACTCGATAAGAAACTATAGGGTGACCCACTTCGAGGGCCCTCGATATCTGTCAAATGCCGAGTCATGAAAGGCCCCATGGCTCTGTTCTCCACTGCCCAGGGCACCTGATGTGAAAGGGAACTGAAAAATGCTGAGATGAAAGTGCACTTTCTTATCCAACCCTGAGAAAAAAAAAAAAAAATTCATGACCTTCTCCTTTACAGACAGCTTAGTCAGGACTTCAGGTTTCGTTATTCTAAACTCTGCTGAGACTTTACAGCACCTATAACTTGACTTTTCAAGGTCACTGAAAAAAAAAAAACCTCGTTTAAATTTTCCAACAACTTTGCCAGAAGCTGTAAAATCAAAATATCATGAGTTTCATTTCCAGGCAAAATGTCTTCATGTCCATTTTTTTAAAGTTGATTTCGGTTCCTAATATTGTTTTAAACAACAATCCTGAATTGATGTGTGTTAAAAGTTCATCTGCTTCTACACACAAGTCAAAAACATCAAATATACATAACCTCCACTCACAAATATCCTGGATTACATCAAAGTCCACTGCCAATGAAAAAAGGCAGAGTTTGAACTCTGGAAGACAGATGTTGTGTAACGAGGTGAGTGACGGGGCAAAATCACTGAGAACGACAGATTAAAGAAAGATGTCCATCTTTTTTTTAATTAAATTTCAAAATATAGAAAAATGTGCATGTTTACAGCTCCTATAAAAAGTTTTCAACCCACTCATGGACTTTTTTGTTTTACTGCTAAATCACAGAGAACTAAACAGTTTTTCAACACTTTTCAAAAGAACAAAAAGTCTTTAAAGAAACATTTATTCAGTCAATATGAATCGAAGATGGCAAAGCTATAATTCTCAAGTTCTGTAACAAAAATGCAGGATGTCTGCAGCTACCAGCAGGTATGAGAGACTGAAATTAAACAAAACAAAGTTCTCAGTCTTTTAAACCCAAAACTGAGCTCCTAGATTATTGTTCTAAATTATTTATTTGGTGTAAACTTTCACTGACTCTTAGCAGAAACACTCCGTCCCCTGTGTAAAGTCTAGTTGTGGCACCATCCCTGCCAAACATTGTCAGGATGGAAGGGAGGAACTGGGAGTTTTGGAAAGGAAGCAAGTAAAAAATTCAGACAAAAGATTGTCTCACCATGTTGCTGGAATATTACAAAGGCCTGCACAGCTCTTTCATGCTTGTGCATGGACATTAAATTCTCCAGAAGAGAAAAAAGAAATTATCTATGATTGCAAAATCGCAGCTTGAATGTTGCCAAAGGTCCAAGAACTGCAGCCAAACGGGAAATTCTGGAGAAAAACGCCCTGAAAGAGAAATGTAACTTTGGAAAAGATTTGATTTTTTTCCAATGAACTCAAAGCTGCAGCCAAAGTTGCACAGGAAAAGTTTAGCCACTCCTTAATACTACCATCAGTGTTTCTGAATCAGAACCCAGACCTTAATTCAACTCAGCCGTCATTGTAACACTTGGAGAGCGATACCATCTTGTCCACATTAACTCAAGGCTGTAATTGTTACCATGAAGAGGGAGCACTTATGCAATGAAACATCCTCTGCACAGAGATTTATTTACACTTATAAATTGCTTTTCTTCCTTCTATGAGAAATCCACTCGGATTTAATGGAGCAAAACAAACAAAAAAATCCTCTGGTGTGATAAAAACTTCCTACAGGCACCGTCTCTGTGTGAGTGTCTGTCTTTGTAAAGGTCACGTTCAGGAGTCCAGGAGGCCTGCGAGCCAACTGTGGTCAAGTTTCTTCACCCTCCTCAGTTCCCTAACCTGGGCTTTGGTCATAGCGGGGGCAGCTGGGGCTGCAGACTCGGCTGCAGGGCCTCCTCCTGACGCTTGCTCCGGTTTTGTGGCGGTAGATTCCATTTCCTCCTCTGAATCCTCTTCCTCTTTCTCACTCTCCATTTCCTCCTCTGCATGTTTATTTTCTTCCCTGAGGCCATGAGAACCAATAGAGAGAAGAGAAGAAAAAAAAAAAGCTAACATGACTCTGCATATTTTCTGAAACAAACAACAACGTTGAGTTTTTCCCATGTGCACCGTTTCAGTCAGCATCTCAAGTTTGCTGAATCATGTGAGGCTTGAATTTCAGCAATATTTTGTCAACTCATGCTGTGATTATCAAACCCACAGAGATGAGAACAGTGAGGCATCAGAAACACGATCACATTCAATCAATATAATCATATAAAAAAAGCAAAAATGAGCACTTTCACTGTCCTCGTTTCTAGTTTTTACTGGCTGAGTCTTAAGGAAAATATTTTGAACATTTGTAGCTTGACAGAGGGTTTTTAGATCAGCTTTAGTGGACTACTGACCTGGAGTCTGTTACAGAGATGAGCAGAGACTGCACAAACATTGAGCAGAGGAAAGAGGTGGAGGGCAGGACGTGAGCTGGAGTCTGCAGAAGCTGTCAAAACCAAAACAAAACAAAACAAAGAAAAAAAAAAGGTTGAATGCACGACAAACACATCAAAAATTACAGAGATGGCTTTAAAAACAACCGTCATTCTCACATATTCACTAAAATGAATATAAATGTTGCGAACTTCAACTGAAAACACATCATGAAGCCTGTAAACAAGACAAAGTGGCCGTGCAGAGCTGAACTCCTGACCTCTCTGATGGCAGCGGAGCCTTGTGGCAGCGCCGTCCTCTCAGCCGACACGCCGCTCACTGCGTCTTCACTCTCCTGCTGTCGGTGTTTCCCCAGCAACAGGTAGAACGGTGTCATGGCGACGGTGTCATCTATCACAAGCTTGAGAAGAAGGAAAAAAAAAAAGTGTCAGGTAAAAGAAGGAAACGTTACTGTTGATAAAAGTGCGAGAAAAATGGGTCAACAGCTTGAAGAGGTGGGACGGAGATAAACCTTCAGCGCTGATGTTTTTATTCAACAGAGACGGTTAGGATGTGAGAACCAGAGGGGGGGGTGTTTGGATTTATTACAAGACAACAGGGGGTTGAAAATAGAAGCTGCATGGACTCAGAGATCCTCGTGCCAGGTCTTAACTTGAGCACAGCAGAATGAACTGACTCCTCATCATCAGTCTGCTCATTCAAAGAGAGAAACATATGTAGCAGAAAAACGATCCACCAATCTGTCCAGCTCACACTTTTTATTTTAAACATGTAATTTATATTATTGTGTTGGTTTTGTTGTGTTTAAACTGTCCAGAGTGTCTACTAGAGTATCTGTAAGCTGAAAGTATGAACTGGTCTGAACACAGTTGGTGTGTAACATCATGAGGTTTTTATTGGCAGGCAAATGTGTGTGGTGAGCGGTCAAATGTAACTAAATACATAAATAAAGTACTGTACTTACTCCACCACATGCTAATATACCAGTATTGTACTTTTTACTTCACTGCATTTGTCTGACAGCTTTGGTTACAGGTTACTTATCAGATTAAAGATTATTTTCATTCTCTTTATGTGCAGTAAAGCCATGAAGGCATGTTGATGTTGATTTTTTTTTTGATAAACTTAAGTATCAAGTGTTCTCCTCCTTCTTCACCTACATAATGGATGTAAATGGCCTCTTGGAGTTGGAAAATGCAGTGTTGCAAAGCTAAAAACAACTGTTTTTGTCTTGGGTCAACCGTGATACGAACATATGATGATCTTATGGAACAAGACGCACCACTGTAGATTAAACTAACATGTAAAAATGTAGTAATATAAAGAAGTTTAAATGAGCTCTTCAGCAGTTAACTGCAACATACTTCAATAAAGTACTGCTGATTGTTCTTACATACTTTTACTTTGGTAAAGCTTTAAATGCAGGACTTTTACTTGCAGTGGAGTATTTTCAGTGTGATATTAGTAGTTTTACTAAACACTTCTTCCACCAATGGGTGTGCTGTACCTGTTTGCTGGACGCCATCAGTCTGTCCTCCTCCGCCTTGGTGGTGAAGGTCATGAGATCCTGCAGAAAAGAGTTGACATAAGGAGACAGCAGGAAAAAAACAGTACAGAAGAATATAAAAAGGGTAAATATGGAGTCTTTTTTCCTGCAATGATACTTTTTCTCCAATAAGCGCATGGATCTTTATCTAAAAAGACAAAATCTCATCAGCCAATGAGAGACAGTCCTGCCTGAATGCATCTTTTCCTGGTGAAAACGAGAGTCCAGCAGACTTCTTCTGCTCTAAAC
Source organism: Acanthurus lineatus (assembly GCA_029814665.1). Classification (NCBI taxonomy): domain Eukaryota; kingdom Metazoa; phylum Chordata; class Actinopteri; order Acanthuriformes; family Acanthuridae; genus Acanthurus; species Acanthurus lineatus. The sequence goes on along the minus strand of JAPZDV010000005.1, from coordinate 20,951,478 downwards.
TTTGTTGTCAGTCAAGCATATTTTTTAATGAGTGTTTTCCTGCCGGTGCTGTTTACCATATTCTGAGTGAGGAAGTACAGCTGGGAGCGGTTGAGCCACTGGCTGCTCTCCTCGCAGCTCTCCAGCATCTCCTCCCTCGGGGCAAAGACAGCGCGAGTCACCTCCCCGAGCACACGGCCTTATGGGAAAACAGCGGCCGAGGCTCGCTGGGCTTAAACACAAATACTGAAAAGGAAAAAGAAAAAAAAGAAAAATCGAACACAATTATACTAATTTCTACACTTTGATAAGAGTCAAAGCCGTAACACCTTTATCACATTAAAAACTCGTCATCTTGGTTATGTAGCTTTAATTTAGTATTTTATTTATATATTTATACTTGACCTTACTTATTTTTACACTACACTTGAACTTTAACTTTATTTCGGGTGTTCCTTTCTGTTCTGTACTTGATACTGTATTGCACTGTGCTATGCTGCTGCTGGAACCACAATTTCCCTGAGGAACTCTCCAAAGGGATCAATAAAGTTCTATCTAATCTAATCTAATCTAATCTTATGTTTCAATATAAACTTATTACTTTCTAGATTCGTTTAGGAAAATATTTTAATTCTGTTTTTAAACAAATACAGTGGCTGTAACTATAGTTATTTGTTGCTCTGAACAAAGTGTAGCATTTTTAGCTATGCTAGCAAAATTGGCTCTGGAGAGGACACTGTTGTTTAGTCTAAACCTGCCTGAAAAATCTTACAACTGTTGATTAATTTGACTTGAATTTGATACAAATATACAGTGAATCCTTCTGATGTCTTCTTTTGTGCCACCATGAGGTTTTTATAATGGCTTTATGGGAAATTTCTCCACAGCTGTTCAATAAATTGTTGTGAAATTTGGTTCAAACATCCATGTTCTCTGTTGCTTCCTTGACATTTCAAATAGCACCACCATCAGGCCACAAATGAAACATACCCAACACAATAACGACATTCCTATCAAGTTACCTTGCAACTGTTAGCATGCTAACATACCAAACTAAGATGGTGAGCTTTGTAAATATTACACCCACTTAGCATCAGCACGTCACTGTGAGCATATTAGTTAGCATGCAGACAGCAACATATCGCTAAAACTAGCTGCTAGCTTAGCTTCTTATATCTTTCTAACACACAGCTAGCGAGCTAACTTTAGCAGATGGAGAAATAAACGAGCCATGTGGCACCCCAGGGAGGTAAAAATGCAGAAAGAGGAACTGTGGATCTTATCAATTATGCCCCTTATCACACCTGTTGATTTGGACCAATGAAAACAAGTTGGAGGTGGAGCAAGTGCACAAAACTTCACAGTAATAGAATGAGAAGGAGCACTTTTTTAACAAGCTAAAATACAGACGGAAAACATCAGATATAACTGTTCTGTTCAGGAATGGCTCCTTTGGGTTTGATTTTAACTTGCACAAAATCTTATTTTACAACTGATTATAATTTAAAATACTCAGAGTCAGTTTGAAGCTTACAGTCAGTGCTTCCAGCCTGACAGCAGAAAGCTGCCATGTTCTCAGAGACGGGGTCGGCCAGCAGCAGGCTGATGTCCATCGAGGTGCTCCACTCCACTGCAAGAGAAGGACAAGAAGACTTATTATGTGCACTAACGAAAATAAAACAAACTGCACCAAATGCATTCGGCTGTAAACCAGACTTTCTGACACTCGTATCACACATGCAGCCTTACGTGAGCAGGTGAGGAGGTTCCAGCAGCAGAGCATGTTGTTGTCGGTGGTTCCCAGCAGATATTTGGAACAGCTCAGTCGCCCAAAACAAAGATTCCTGAAGGAGGAAAAAAAAAATAAAGTGCCTTTTGTTTTCCTGTGACTATAAAGAATCTCAAGTGCAACAACCCCCCCCGCCTCCCCAAACCAACCAGCTCCTCACACCACACATATTTCACAGGATTAGCTTTTGAGGAGTTTTCTGCTTTGGGGGGACTTCAAATGGAAAAAATGCAAGCAAAGGTCTGAACACCCACCAAGAAGCAAACACCCGGAAAATTTGCGTCTGACAGGAAAAGAAAAAAAATCCATTTAAGACTTGAAATTGCTGAATTCTACATATTATTTCAAGTCTGAATGCGGCACTCCTTTGCAAAAATATGCCCTTTTATTTTTTTTAAATTAAAATAACTTCCGTCAGGTGAATTCTGTCTATTTTTTCAGCCAAAGTGAGTAAAAAAATTCATTCATGTCTCAAGTTGCTTGTAAGGAGTCTGCGGTCCGTCAGGTTGGAGGTGAAGCAGTTGACCCAGCTCTTCTCATCCATAGGTGGTAGTTATGTAAGGGGCACCGGGCAGCTGTCAAAACAGCTGACCATTCATGTCCTCAACTCCCAAGTCTTATTACACACAAATTCCTTTAAAGCTTCCAAATTACACAGGAAACGTCTGCTCATTTGAGGAGTTTTAGGAGGACGGCAGCTCATCAGTTTAACATTTTTTTGTTCACCCAGAGACCTTTTCTACTGTTGTCGACTGTGATGACTTTAAAAACGACTCTTGACAGTTTTATGTTCATCTCTGCTGGTTCCTTCATTTTACGTTAAATTGCAAGTCAGCTCTCTTTGTTTTTTCTTAAAAAAATATGCTGATGACTGTCCTGAGCTCACTGCAGAAAAGTGGTACAGAAACTAGTGACGGCACTTTCGTGTCCTCATCGACCTGAGGGCCCCTTTTGTAGCGAAGGGGGCCAACATTTCTGAGTCTCGAGCAACGTTGCGAAACTGCAGGCGGCTGACAGGCAGCACTTCTTTTTCTCAGGCGGTTACATCCCCGTCTGCTGTGACAAACAACGCTCCAGAGCCCGGCCAGTGTGACAAAAAAAGGGTTTTTGAACAGTTCACACACAGCCAAACTTTAAAACAACGGGTTGCTTAGTGAATCTGTGAGTGTGTGTGTTTGTGCTTTAGCAAACTGACCACTGTTATTTGTATGTTTTTCTGAATAAGAGCCCAGTCTGATGGACAAAATAACAAACATTTCAAAATACAGCAGCAAAACAAATATTGATTAGTGAAGCTGCAGTTCAGACGGCTGTTGTGCTTTATGATCATTTTCAAAGACAAAGTTTGGATCCAAACACCGTTCTTTCACTCAGTGCTGGTGACGGTTTTCTTGTGACGATCGGCTCCTTTTGTTTAAGTTCTTTACTTTGGTCTTTTGTTCGTCTTCTTTAAAAGATTTCTTACTTTAATTTGCAGCACTGAAGCTGTAACATCTGGCCTCTTCATGCCTCTGTCAGCCACATTCCTTCTTTAACACCCAAATAAGATATTTGCAAATGAACTCCATTGCTTTTAAAATGATTACATGTCCGTCAAGTCCTTTTTTTTATGTTATATCAGTTTGCACTTGTACTAACACTAGTTTCTTGTTCACCAGAAACAAACTTAGTTCATATGTGTTTTTATGTTACTCGTGTCGTTCTCGTTAAGGGTGTGTGTGAGGAAATATTAAAGATACCAACTTTCCAGCTCAGATAGCAAAATAATGTTTTGACCGCCTTGTTTGCTGAGTGATCGAGTTTAACCCCCAGACTAAAAATGAAAAACTGTCTTCCCCATTTTGTTTTAAAGGTCAAACTTGTCAAAAGCACTTTTCTTCAATGTTATCACAAATACTGAACAGAAGGATAATAATTTCTTTAACTTCAAAGTGCCGCAAACATCAGTATTTGGTTCCAACAATCATCTCTGGTGACTGTGTGGATATCTGAGTGCATGTTTAGGCTCTGACCTGATGGATTTTGGCGGCTGGGACAGAGTCGTCAGCAGCTCCCAGGAGGCCGGACTCCACACGGTCACCACCTCCTGAAAGCTGACGGCCAACAGAGAACCATCGGCTGAGAAACAGCAACACTGGGGCACCAGGCCGTGATAGGCTCCGACGAAATCACACGACCACGAGGGACCTTCATCTGTTGCCATGTCGGAGTGGACGGAGAGGGGGAGACAGACACAGAGAGTGTTGGATTAACGTCTAATTTGGCTCCAACCTGACAATCAATCTGGAGTGTTGTGGAGCCAAAATGGTAGAGACTGGCACCGACAGAGTAACTTGATTCTGACTGATTTCTCCCCGACTAAAAATGTGCAAAATCATGATTACATAAAGCACTTTTATGGCCGTAATAGTAAAATAGACATTATGATGCAGTTTAAATTAAAATGTTCCTTTCTCAACCTCCAGATTTGGTTTGTCTGACCTGACTGTTACCCTCCGCTGGTTACCTGTAATACAGATGTGCCCGAAACTGCAGTACCTTTAATGGCCACTTGAGGCTGGTTCCAATCGCACATTAATTTCCCTAAACATTTACTTTAAAAATGTCCAGTTTGCAGCCTGATATAAAACCAAATCTGTTCTTTAAGGCTGACTTCTCTATTAATGAAAAGTACAGAGGTTGAGTTTTCAAATAACTTGCTCCTTTAAATTATATTAAGGCTCAAGTTAAGTCATGCATATTTTGAAGCACAGATATTTCAAAGAGCACAGTGATTATCACCATATTTTAACAGAGCTCTGCGTTTTGGTTGAATGGAGCGTCAGAACCTGAGCGAGACTGCTTACCTTCTGTGTGGCCTTGTGCAGTCAGCTGCCAGGCTTTGAAGTGCCCGTCCTTGCTGGTGGAGACCAGCATGGTGGTCTGACTGTCGGTGGCGTGGCAGAAGCACATGCCTGTAATCTGGGCCTCGTGGGGGGCCGCGATGGTCGTGTTCAGCACAAAACTGCAGGTGACACGGTGAGCATGTTACGAAGCTGTGACTGGGGACTCTTATGAAAATATTAAAAACAACAACAGAGCAGTCTGTGTATCTGTGCAGAAACATCACGCATAGTTTAGACGTCGGTACCTCTGTGTTTGTTCGTCAAAAGCCCACAGTTTCAAGTTCAGCTCCAGCTCTGCGGCTTTCTGTTTCCTCTCTTCCACTGTTGCCAGCCAGTTTCCAGAAGCATCAAAAGCCGCCTTGACCACCTCGAACTGCTGCAGGCCCGACTCATGGATGTACTCCTGCTGCACAATGTCCAGCTGCAGGAAAGACGGCAGACCTCAAAGTTTAGCTATCAAGGACACTTCACACCAAGATGATAGATCTTTGTTTGAAACTTCTGTCTTCTGTTTGCAAGTAGAACAAAGTTTCCTTCAAGCACTCAAGGCCACATCTATTTATTTCAGGGGCTAAAATAGTACATTATGTCAATAAGTGCCTCCAGAAATGAACCCAAACGTTTGTTCTGCTCATATGATCTATCTTTGGCTCAGGTTATTAGGCAGAGTTGCTTACATTGTACAGGAGTTTGTCTCTTTGGAGGGAGTAAAACTGCAGGTGACCTGGTTTCCCGTTCAGCACCAATGATTTGCTGCGTGGATCCACCATCAGGTCTGTCCTGACACTGTCTCCTGTAACAGAAAAACACAAACAGTGAAAATTAATGGCTGCAGACCTGGCAGATTTAAAAGCTGTTTTTCTCTTTCTGATGTGCAACATGAAGAAGGCAAGATTTGTTATTGTTTAATCTGCAGGAGACAGAAGCTAGAGGTGAAACATGGCATTCGCCCATTAAGGTCTCTTGGAAAGTATTTCAGTGTGCAGCAGTCAGTTTTGATTTTAGACTATGTTGCTTTTGTGACCTACTATCACCTGACTGCCCACAGGCCATGCATGAAAGCTCTGTTTTTAAATCACACTTTTTGCATGTTTTTAGTTATGGACACCCTCACCTCTCTACACTGGTATTTTGAGTGTAATTCATTAACCAGAAGTGAGACAAAACATAATAAACACAGTTAAAGAAGAAGAAACTGACTGATAGCTTTATTATATTTCTACTTTTTCTAGAGAGATAATAACGTTATGGTGAATTTTTTGGGGCTTGAAGGTCTAATAGTTAATTCTGATGTTGTGACAAACCCATTACTCACCTGTTGTTTGTTAAATTTCCTTAATGTCTTGTGTTCAGGTTCTTGAACACAGCACTGTGGTTGGAGTCAGACTCTGTTATTTCTGACTGGAAAGTTTGTAGTTTCTTTGAACCTTTTTACCCCCAAAGTGAACAATTTGACTGACAGGTTTACTGGTTAAACTGGAAAAACTGCTGCATTAAAACCTCTTTTTCATGGACAGTAAACTTTATTTAAAGCTTAACTGCTTTCAAATACCTGTAAAGGTTATTTATGACATATATGTGTATTATCTGTGAGTCACAGCGTGTTTATGGTCAATCTATGTGCTGTTCCACCTACAGTCTGCACTCACCTTTGACCAGGCCCTGAATGACAGCAGACACTTTAACACAGCTCTGGATGATTGTGATCTCTGAAACGAGAAGAGACAGAAATCAGTTACAACAGCCTTTCTTTACCTCTGAAACAGCTCTGAAACAGCTCTTATCAGTCAAGGACATGGGTGTGCACTCAAACACATAGCCCACACATTTTAAATCAAGTGGAAACCATCACGCTTTCATGCTAACTTCAGCTGTAGTACCACCAGAGGCCACTAGGGGTTATCTTCTGTAAACCAACCAAGTCCACCTTTACAATAACTTCCCAAACAGCTGATTGTGTTTCATCTGGGTGTGTGATAAAGGCGACAGCTCCTTACTGTTGTCACTGTGTGACGTGCAGAACAGCGTCCCATCAGGTGAGACGGCGACGTGTGTGATGGCAGCGCCCAGACGGGGCAGGAAGTCCCGCTCGCTCTCCTGGTTGTATCGCCACTGAACGAGGACAGACTCCACACCTCCACTCAACAGGTTGGTGCCTGGTGATGCAGAGCAGAAATACATACAGAGGCAGGAAGAGCACAAGGAGGCCTCGACACTTTGCTAACTCTCACTTTCTGTGCTGACAAGTGATGGAGGTTTCAGGTTTCTTTGCCTGCATTTGGCTTCTGAAATCTAGCTTGTTTGGAGCAACGCTGGCATCCTAAACTTTAGTGCACGGACATCATTCCCTTCAGTAGAGGAATGTGAAAACACTTCTCAAGTTACAAACTTTGTGCAGAAACAAGTCAGTGTAGTCGAGGTCAAACATTTTAGGGAACAAAACACAAACAAATTCTGAGTGAAATATTTTAAGTTTTTCTGGCACAATTTTTTTTTTTAAACAAAAAAAAGAGTCAGTTTCCCCTCAGAGATCTCAAAGCAGTAGCAGTGAGATGAAGAATTTAAGTGTAAAATGCATGTTACCTTCCGGGGTGAAGCACAGTGAGCTGACAGCACTGTGGTGCCAGTGGAGGGTGGAGTAAGTGTACTCCTTCTTGTGGTTGAAGTTTCTCCTGAGGAGATAAACAGTAACGTGAGAAGAACGAATTTCTCCATTTCACAGTTACTCAATTAAATAAATGCACACAGCTTTATAATAGTAAAAATTAAAAAATGGCGAATGATTAAGGGAAAATTTCAACATGTTAATTTGGAGAACAGGAGGTGACAAAATAATAGAAAGTTTTTTTTTTTCCATTGTGCAGTTCACTGGTGCAGCGAGAAGAGCTGCAGAATTAAACTCTTGGTGTGAGAGAACAAGATTCAAGGCCGCGTTGTTTCTTCTCTCACCACAAGCGAATCTTGCCGTCCTCGTGTCCCGTGGCGATGCAGTCATCTTTAGGGTGACAGGCGACGCACGTGAACGTGTTCTTTCCTCCTTTCTTGTTGTCTTCTTTGAGGGGAAACCTTTAAAAAAAAATACAACCATACAAGGAAAGTCATATGGTGTTACCGACAGTCCTCGTGGCTTTGTGGGAAACGTGGGTTTGTGAAAATCATGTGTTTTATGATTCATGACCTTTGTCACATATGAAAACTTCACTTTTAATCTCAACATTGTTTTTTTGTCTAATGGTAGGAAAGTAAATGATTTGTGGCATTTGTGACATAAGTTGTTAATGATTTGTGGTTTAACTTGGAGTTAGAAACCAAATGTGTAAAGTTGTCATCTTTGATTCATTTTAGATCTGAGCAGCTTGCACTGCAGCTCACCTGTAAACCTTCTGCTTCTTGAAGAAGTAGACCACCAGCTGCAAACCTTTAACTGAAGCTATATATTCACCCTGTGAGGAAGATGACATTTGTTTATTAACACAAAAAGAAAAGCTGACCACGGATCTGTTTCTGAAACCTGCACAAGGCAATCTGAAGTGGAGATCGTGCTTTCATCTAACTCAGAGAAAATGTAATTATTGTGATGCTCTTTATCATATTTATAGGGAAAAAAATTTTAATTTTAAGTTCATTTGACACTGACTTATTTTATGCTTCCTCCGGGGTTTACTGGAGTTTTTGAAAACAGATACAAGTTAAGATGAAGCTACAAGGCCAAAAGTTATTGACTACTACATCAGTGTGAGAAGTCCGATTATGTCACCGAGCTTTTAGACTGAAATCCCTCTGACACCTCAGCACATCAACCAAGTGAATTGTAACTGTCCAGACGGTGTGTTGGTGACAGTAGCTGTGGTGTACGAACCCCTCTGCCGAAGACGATGGTGGCTGGGTTGGAGCTGACGTCGCTGAGCACAGCAGAAAGCTCTCGGGCCTCCACCAGCTGATCTCCACTCTGTGGCAGATGTACTGCAACCAGCTGGAACAACTCTGCACACACACACACACACACACACACACACACACACACACACACACACAAGCCTGTTACACATTCTTACCCAGTGACCTCTTACCCAGTTCCTACTTCACGGCTATTAAGCCCCATGAGAATAAATTGGTATTTTTTGTGCCTGGCGACTCCTAGTGGAAGTATTCGAGTAATTAAGAGACAGCAATAGACGGTTTTGCATGCAGATAAATCAATGCACATGTGTGATGATCTGACCTGCTGACATTTAAGCTAATGGGATGTAATGTGCACATTACACATGGACAGCACCACTTTTCACCGGAATTACCTCGATCTTCTGCGACCAAATTTACTTGTTTAAATAATCAAAGTGATTAAAGTGAAAGTGACCACACAAAAATTTTACACTTAGTGGTTTTATAAATATCCAAAAAAGGTCTCACTTTTAGCTGAAATTTGTTCTAAATTTCAATTAAGTGACATAAAATTCACTGCTTTTTTGTTTCAGTAGTTGGTTACTATGGTGCGAAACTTTCAAAAAAGGCAGCTAGCAGACTAAATGACCTGTTTCTGCAGTTTGTTTGAACCTATTTTAGTATTATTATTTATGAATCTCCTCTTTTGTTCTCATGTAGCTAAATGAGAAATGAGTGCATGACATTAAGTGCCAAACTTTAAAGGTTTAGAGTTTAGACGGATGTCTCCTACGTTATCATTATCCAGTCGACACTCAGACAGCTGGGCATCAAGCCAATCAAAGCAATGACCGCAATTAGAAGAAAAAGCCAAACTTACCAGATCTTTTATCATTCCTCATGGGAATAACGACAAAGATGACTCCTTCATGATTTGCAGACGCGCAGATGGAGTAAATCGGGTATCCGATGACATAAGTCTGAAAGAGATCACACAGCTGTGAGACATCAGAGGAAACACAACACAAGCTGATCTCAAGCCTCTATCATGTCACTTGGTATGAAGTCACACTCACAGCTGTGGTCGGACTCTCTGCAATAATCGAAAGGGTATAAAACACACATACTCAACACGCTGCACAATATATGCTGTGCTATATGCACACCTCCCTTATCAGTAGTTAAAATAAAGAGTATTATAAGGCCACTCTTCTATTAGCTACTATCAGCTGATCTGTTAGTTAAAGTCAGCTTTTTCGCAGTTGGAAAGTTATTGTCCACTTCTGTTACACACTAATTGGTTGGAGTTAACCTAATGGATGCACAAACAGAGAAAAAGTGGGCACAGACTGGGATGAACCACACTGACTGCAAGAACTGGACAGAAAACAACACAAGAATCAGGCCGTACCTTAATGAGGATGCCATCTGTGAAGTCCCAAAGTCTCACAGTGCCATCTACTGAGCAAGAGTAGGCCTGCAACAAAACAGGAATGCATCATTACAGGAGATATGACATGTGACAAGAGACCCCATGGAAGGCGATTATGAGGCACAACAACACCAAAAAATATTTTTTAAAAAAAACATCTTACATTATAATTCATTGCTTTATAAATTTATTAATTAAAAAATACTTTGCCCAAAAAGCAATCTTTCCATTCAGGATTTTCTAGGGTTTGGAGATATTAATGAATGTAGCTGATCCTTATAAACTTTCTCTTTATATTATACGATATGAGATACTTCAAAGTGATAAATACTGACGTCTAAAAACCTTAGCAGCTGTAATTCTTTCCGGGTATTGTAAATAGCTTTCGGCATAAGTAAAAATAAGTTTTTTAAGACAAGCTAGCAGTACATGTATGTGAATAAACTGGAGCTGCAGTCTTTGCATTTCCCTGGATAATCTGTGTGTTTATGGATGTCCGTACCTGCAGGTGGTTGGAGGGTTTGAGCAGCACACCCGTCACCAGGTCTGTGTGTCCCCGCAAGTCGTGGATACACTCCTCTGTGGAGGTGCTGAACACATTCACACACTCTCCTGAGGCGCATAGCAGGAACCTGCAGTCACACAACACACATCTTTCACTCAAGACATCACAGATTACGTACTAAAAGACTATAGAGTTCCTAATTGTGAAAGTGTCATTGAAGTTGTTGGTAAAGACTGCCGCAAATGTGGGACACGCAGGTGATAAACAGCAGCAGAAACATCAACATCTAGCTAGCAGCTTATATAGCTAATGCTAACAGCTAGCGCCGGCTTTAGCTCTCTGGCTATAGAAACTTAAAGAAAACGCGAAAATCTCTTCGGACAAACATGAAACATTATCGGACAGAAAACGTACACTAACCTTGAATCATTGCTGATGACAGGCTCCCTAAAGTTTATTTTACTGCCACCTCGGTGAACCACGCGGATGTCCCCGTGCTCAACCATGTTTTCACTAAATTGAACTTTCACCTCTGACCGCTTCCTCGTCCACAGGCGCTTTGCTGCCACCTGCTGGCCGGGAGTGTCACAGACAGAATCAGCTTCACTGGCCAAAAATGAGTTCAAACACCGGGGATTTTTACCGTTTTTCGTTGTTCTGGGTGTATTCTCACACACAGAGCAATTTATAGGAAGAACGAACTAGATGTAGAGATTAAAACAAGGATAATAAAATTGAAAAGAGACAGATAAATAATCTAAAAGTATTGTTTACATACATAGGCATAAGTAATATGACTGATGGAATGTAACTGTACTGTAGTTTAAGGTAAATTTTGTACAAATTTTCCATATTATTTCCATTTAATGCTGCTTTATACCTTTACTTCACTGCATTTCTGAGAACCAGTATTGAAACTTTACATTTATTTGCTATAGTACAGCTATAATTGTGACCTTTGCAAACCCACTCAGGGGTTTTTCAAATTACTCTGACCTATTAGACCTCTGTTTAGGTGAAAGTAAGCTGGGAATAATATGAACTAACCAAAGACTCTAAGCTCTCAAAATGATAACTTGTAGGTTGCACTCTGGGTTTGCAGGGTCTATAATGTTTTGCATAGAAGTGATATTATACCATAATAAAAAATGATGCATACTAGTTAAACTACCAGTATGAAAAGTAGTTAGTGTTTGTTCCAGCTCCTCCATAAACAAGCTTAAAATGCATCTTCTAAGTAATTGCATTTAAAACATTAAGTAATTATAACTCTCTTTTTATTGAGTACTTTTACTTTTGACCGTTAGCTCTATTCTTCTGATAATGCTTATGTACTTTTACTTGAGTATTTATTTGAATTTAGGACATAAGCAATGTAAGTACCTAAAATGTGCCACTAACTGTTGCTTTAAATTTTCTGTTTCTTTTATTTTAAAGATACAGAGAGTTACAGCGGTAGAAATATGGATTTTCTATCTGAAGTAAAACACTTGGTCAGCATTTTGAATTAGAAAATGCATAAATTGAATAAAAATGACTTTTCCATATTTGATTTTGAGTGGGTGGTATTGTTTGTAAGTTCATGTTGAAGTGAATAAAATGATCTATTCCTGGAACGACAAGTTTACAATAACATCTAACTGATTTTCTTTTCTGTTACAAAGAACCATGTATTCTTGTGAACTTTCGTTTGTGGGACAAGTTCATTTTGAAGTAAACTTTTCCATCTTTGCAGCCAAAACAGAGAAAACTGTGGCTGCCCACTCTCATAAAATAACATTTCCATTAAAGTTTAACCACAATAACTGGTCACACTTCTCCACTTTCTCCGAAACCATCTTTACAAAAACATAAGTACCACAATATAACATTACAGTTATGATTCTTTCAATAAACTCATATGATTGTGATCTTGTTTGTCGGCCAACCACGAACACGCTCTAAACATCCCACCAAGTACAAAGATGAGGCTTCAAGTTCTGCTTTTAATCACAAATCTTCATCTACAATTTACAAGAAAACTATCTCTTAAGCTCTTCAGCATAATTTCAAGGCACAGACGTCGCAATTTTACAGAAACTTCTCAGTTTTTTATGGTAATTTTTATCTTTTAGGCTTTGTTTAATTCATCCAAAATATAAAGTTTACCAAAACAACTATTTCTATATTTCTAAAACTGTTTCTTTAACATATCCAGTATGTTATTTTACTAATATTTATCAGTACATTGGACATTTTTTAACAGTTACAAGTCTGATCCCTTGTGATTATTTTGTTAATAATAAAATGCTTACTGCTTACATGTGATTTTATTCTCTATTTTATTAAGTTTCTATTGTAGAATAATTCAGGCTGATCTTACTGAAGCTGAATTTTTGGACTTGTATATTAAAATTGACTTTCAAAAGAAGAATAAAGATTGGTAACACTTTATTAGATTGATAAGGACAAATTAACTGGATTCTGGTGACATAAATGTTTATTTCTCACATTTATCTGTTTCCATTTATTGTGTATTTGAAATAACTGGAACCAGCAGATCAGTTCACTGTGAATTTCTGTTGAGGAACAGGAATTAATAATAATTTGCATTTATCCATTCATGCATTGTTTCCTCGTGTCTGCGTTACTCATAAGTTCTCTTAATTAAGGCTCAAATTAAGCCAAGTCTTGTGACACCGACAGCAACCGCTGACATTTTTCTCCCACCACAAAAATTAGTGTATAACCGTGTGTGTGTGTGTGTGTTAGGAGGTGCGGTTGTTGGATGGGCGGGTCTCATAACTACCTGAGAAAAAAGCCCCTGAACGGTAATGAGGTCGCTTCCTGGACAGACTTTGACAAAACGAAAGTCTCAGAGGGAAACAAGTGCACATGGTGGATGAGACTGACGGAGCAGCATCGCAGAGAAAAATCAGGTAAGAAACCAAGAGGAGGAAAAAATATATAACACTGGAATTTAAAAAAACAAACTAAACAACATCCGCATCATAAATTAGAGACGGAAACATCCGTAACTTTGAGCGCTTTTTGTTGCGGTTTGTTTGCTTCACGCAGGGCAGCATGAGCCAGTGGAAACAGATTCAGCAGCTGGAGATCAGACTCCTGGAACATGTGGATTATCTGTACGATGATAACTTTCCCATGGACATCCGACAGGGTCTGGCCGGCTGGATCGAGTCCCAGGACTGGTGAGTCCGGCCCCGCACACGTGTGTGTTTGTGTGTGTGCGTGTTTGTATGCGTGTTTGTGGATGTTTTCCTACCCTTTTTAGTACAATTAAGGCAATTTTTACTCTTTACATTTCAAATTCACACCAGTTGCTGAAAAATACTCCTTTTTTTTCTTTGTTTGTAATGCACAAGGATGAAAGAGACAAGTGATGACCGCAAGTTAAAAGTCTTTGTGAAAAGCTCTGTTTTATTTCAACTTTTTTGATAAAAAATAACCTGTTACAAACAGTTACAGTTCAAATAACTCGTCAAATTTCATCAAGAAGTACTTGAATGCCTAAAAGATAATTAAAATTTATTCTTAATGGTTTTATGTTGCGTAAAAAATGTATAATTAAATGCTGCAGTGCATCATGTCTCCTCCTTCGATAAAATCAAATAAAACCCTGATATGAAGGTTTCATTTGATGTTTGCGTTTTGATATTTACTCTCTGTTATTTATGTTTACCAGTATCTGTTGTTTAGTTGTTAAGATCGTATCTCAACCATCAAGGAAGAGTTTGGTTTGATTCTTAAAAAAAAGGAAATCCGTTTTCGATGGTTATTACTTAACACGTTATAATCACTTTTACACCATAGTAAAGGTTTGACTCAAGCAGTGTGTTATAATTTATTACAAAATGCGGATACACTTATTATTATTGCGATCAGCATGTTTATTACACATTACACTTATTGCACATTATTACATCAGCGCGCACGTTACTGAGTAATCAAGTTAAAATGTATTCTGGACAGGTGTTACATAATGCGGTGTTATTACATTATTTGGTGTTAGCTGACTCTTTAAATCACGCTTGTTGGGCTGTTTTTCAGTTTTCAGTGTGAATTGTAACTAAGTACATCCATTCATTTACTTTATGTTTGTACAAACTCAAAGTACTTTCATTAAATTTGAGTATTTTCATTTAATACAGCAGTGTAGTACGCTCCTTGATCTCAGAGGAAAATACTTTTCTTTACTCCACTACATTTGTTTGACATCTTTAGTTACTAGTTACTTTTGAGATGACACATTTTCACGCCTTCCTCTTCCGTGGAAACCCTTTATCTCCAGATTTGAGGTCTTTGCTCTTTTCTGATAAACTGAAGGATGGATTTTTCCTTTATGGTTTCTGAAAATATTCCACAATATGACACATTGCTGTAGTTTAAACAAGCCATCAGTATATTAAGTAGTTTAAATTATCTCAGCTTTAAATATTCAAAGCAGTAAGATGAAACATACACATTAATGCAGGAATATTAATCCAAAAACCTCACTACTCTTACTTCAATAAATGTTGTTTAATCACCTTCACTTAAGTGGCTTTAAACATAGAGATTAGAAAACTGGGGCAGCTTTTAAACAAAGTGATATTAATACTTCTACCAAAGTAAATGAGTCTGAATAATACTGATATCTGATGACTGTCTTAAATTTGAAAAGAAGTCAATGGTAGAAACAAAACCACAAAGAATTACCCTCCTGACTGCGAAGTCCCCCTCAGCTCGGTGTTTTGGTCTTTCAGCCCACAACTTTAACCTTTTCTACGATGACATACACAGTGATGAAGCTGCTGTACTTTACCTGTCCGGCACCAAAAAAGCACACAGACACAATTAGCAACCTGGTGGTGAACATAGTTTAGCATTTAGCTGCTAAAGAGCAAAACAACAAAAGAAAAAAAGAACAAAACTGGGCTGAAAGAAAGTGAATAATGGGCTGATGTTCATCATGTGGCCAGAAACACAATGTCACTCTGTGTAAACAAGCAAATTTTGCTAACAACTATAATAAAATAACTAAAGTGATAATGTATTAAAGTATGTGTTTTTAGCTTGGGCTGCTGCCCTCAAGTAACCTCAAGAATTTTTCATAGCTTTTTCAATTCTTTCCAAATTTGCAATTGCAGTTTGTTAACTTTATGTGCATGTATGTCAGAGGTTGTAATCACTTATTGTTATTTTTTCATTTTCATTTAAGCAGAAACATGTAAAGCTTCATTATAAATCATTACAAAACAATCAACTATTACTATTTTTCATCATCTCTGAATGAAGAAGTCATACATTTTCATCTTGTAGCAGCTTTTAGCAGTCAGTAGTTGTGCTGAACAGAAAAAAATTAAAGTACTCACACAGAATTACTTGATTTCTCTTTATTTTTTTATGGATATTAAACCAAACATAGTCTCTTTTTTCATGACCTTTTGTCCTGTTTGTTTTTCAGGGACACAGCAGCAAACGACGAGTCGATGGCGACGGTGCTGTTCACAAACCTGCTGTCTCAGTTGGACAGAGTTCGCTCACAGGAGCAAAACTTTCTGCAGAGACACAACATGAAAATGATACAACAGCAGCTACAGGTGTGTCACCTTCCTTTCATCAGGTCACAGCGATGTCTGAATTTATTTTTGCTTCATTTTCTGTTGATTTTCAGGAATCTGGAGGATTTTAAGTGTTTTAAAGTTTGCTAATGAGAGCGACACTGCAAGTAGCACAAAATAATCACTTGTTTACTGTCTGATTTTGACTGTACTTTGTGTTTTACTCTTTACTCTAATTAATCTAAATCTATGCAATCAGATAAATTTAAAAAATTGACCTCAAAGCATTAGAAAAATATAAATTGATTCATTTTATAGTCTGACGTAGCTCTGATGTGCTCTGTGTGAGACATCATAGTGACAGAAACATCAAACAGTAAACACAGTTTGTTGCCAAACCATCAGCAAAGGTAACACCAAAACCGTGTGTGAACAACACGGGTGCATGGTAGAAAGTTGTGTTTACATGCTGCCATCGATGCGTTTCATTACAAAGGAAGTAGGAAGACAGAAGCGATGTTGCGAAACAGAGACTCGGCAGGCGGAACTCCAACTTCAGCGAGGTCGTACGCATGAAATGCAAAGATGTGGAGGATAAAAAGAACCAATAGCAGAACAAAGAATCACTAGTTTTCATTGATTTCTTGTGTTTGCATCTCAGGGAGGAAAGTTTGCATCGTGCTTCTGAAGTCTTTATTGGGATTCTGCATTTCTAGATTTGCCTTTATGTCGATATAGAAATCTGCCTTAAAATGCAACAATTCATGCAAAATACAGAAGATTTCAGACTTGAAAACTTTATTTGATAAAACTTGTTTCTGCACATGTTGCTGCACACTTGTCATGACTCTCAGCAACAAATAAAATTGCAAAAAAATCAAAAATAAAAAAACAGGCTGATGTTAAATTCATTCATTGCAAACGCCTGAAATAAAGAGAAGTAGTTCTGTGGTCTGTGGTGCTTTTGCACTGGAGGTGAAAGGGAAGTAAAATTAAGTAGCTGCACTTTCAAATTAGTAGTCACTTTGAAAGTGTAACAGTTCTGGTTTATTGGGTTGTTTTGTGTTACCTGTGAGACACCTTTGTTTGTTTTTTTTTAGTTTTTTTACTATTCAGTGCATCAAATAAAGAGAGTAAACACCAAAGTGCTTTGAGGTAAAAACAGACATCATGGGATATAATTCTGCTCTTGAGGGACCGTCGAGCTCATGAGAGTGCATGCAGAGTTTTTTTTCCAGGAGCTGCACAGGATGTTTGGTTGAGGTTTGGTTGAGCTCACACATGAGCTTCACACATGTGTTCTGGAAAAGACAAATACCTTAGCAGAACAAACTCGAGGGGCTCGCACCGCTGTTTCCTGTGTGTCGAAGTCAACACTCTCAGAGGAAGCAGTTACTCCTGTGAGGTAGTCGAGCATATTCGTGGGTGGTTTGTTGTTGTTGTTGTGAAGTGCGATTGAAGTTTTCTGTCTTTTAAATTCATTTTTTGCTTATCACCCACATTCAAGCTAAATCTTTCTGGAAAATTTCTCGGTTGCGCAAAGTGACGCATTTGACATTTTAATGGCTTCATCTTCATCAGATAGTCGAGAATAGTGTCATCACACTGCTGACCTGGCCATCAGAGCGGCAGGAAACGAGCACTAAAGATGTATTCAGATTATATTTTTGTTGAAAAGTGCACATCAACTAAAAATGGGAAGTCAGCCTGCGAGTGACAGCTTTCCTGTGTTATTAAGCACCAAAGGAAACTAATCTGCTGCTCTCCAATGATAAAATGGTGTTGTTTTACTGTAATTACACCGTGTAGGTGTTTGTTTATGCATCCTTAGTCACGTCCTGGCAGTGATGCGATGCATGACAACTTAACAAGTGGGAGAGAAAAGTAACCTCAGCAGAATTTTTTGAACTTTTTCTAAGTGGGATTTTAACGGGTTGATATGCAGAATGGCACAGAGTTCTTCGAGGAAGTCTCTCGCGGTATATGATGGGCATCGTGTGGGGTTTCAGAGGGGGGTTGTGGAGGCGAGAGTGAGACCGAGGGAAAGTTTGCTTCATGTTTTAGATGTGCTGAATGAACACAAAGCTCTGATTCATGTTTTCATTTGGGAGGGGGAAAAAAAGTCCTACAGCACAAAAAAAAAAAAACTTTTTGTGTATGTTGTGATAAACAAAATGTTCCTGGTTTATGAAACTGAGAAAATTTCTGAAGTCTGAAATTCTTTAAAATGGGGCTCTCCATCATTTAAAGGTCGGTTTAGTCACAGGAAGCAGGAGTCAGAAGAGGTGAGAATAGAAAAAGTCATGACACAGCACTTCAGACATTTTAAACAGAAAAATCCATCACACAAGAGACTCCAGAGCAGCTACATGACAGTCATGTTGACACTCTGGATGGAGCTGCAAAAGAAGTTAATGTCCCTAAAACGTGTGCAGGGAAAAAGGTGTTTCAATTTGAGTATTTTGTGTTAAAGTCACCAAATTTTTAAGCAGTTTTTTTATCAGATTTTTAATGTGATTCTGTACGTGCATGTTATTTAAAGCTCCATTTCGATCTATCTGGATGGACGCCTTCACTTCTTAGATCAAAATAACTGCCCAGGTTTCGCCAAGATGGCTGCTGAGCGGCAGGACTTTCCTAGAAGGCGTCAAACGAAGGCCAACCTCAGATTTTCTTTCATGTGCTTCATTCATGCAGCAACTTGCCTCGCATTTTTTTCTGTGTTGTGTTTGTCTTACGGTCCGCTGGCTGTTACCGTCATCTGTGTGTTGTTGTTATTGGCTGAGGGCCAAACACCCTGCAGACATCCTGAACACAGCAAAACAACAAACACAAGGACACGTTCAGGAGGAGGGCAGGTTCTCTACGGATAAATACACAGTGACGGACTTCTGATGGGTCATAAATGATGGCTTAGATTAGGAAAACTCTGCATTATGTGCCTTCAATGATGGTGGGATGCCCCTTTAAAATATAAAACAAAACCAAATAATGTGAGTGTCGTGTGCCGTCAATGTTTGTGAGGCTCCAAAGTCACAAATACACTGAGATTCATCCCAGTAATGATCTTTATTTCTCCTAAAAACAGTCTACAAATTGCAGCAAACCATAATTCTGGTTAAATTGAATGAAAATCACATCCTCAAACTGTTCTGTGATGTGATCTGTGTTGTTACTTCTCGTCAGAGTTGAGTGGAGCCACATTCCCTTCCAACAAAAGTGCTTCCAGTAAAAAAACATGACGGTTTTTATTTCCTCTTTAGTAAGGCTTTGTTGTTGGTTTTTTTTCTCTGGATGATGATAAAAAACAGACACTGTTGGAATAAAACCAAAAGATAAACCTGTCTATTCTATGTTGGCTCTCTTTGTTGGAATTTTGCACATTTAAGTGCACAAATTGATAAAAATCCAAATGTTTAAGTGTAAGTATTTTTTTTGTAACCTGTATTATTCTGTGTATGTTCTCCCACAGGTGAAATACACAACCAATCCTGCCATCATGGCCAAAGTGATCTCTACCTGCCTCAGGGAAGAGCGTCGCATCCTCGCCAGCGCCTGCATGCAGGAACAGGTTTGTCACATGCTGAGTTCGAGGGGAAGTCCCTCTGGTTCCTTAACAGCCGCTGCTTCTGGTAAATCAGGACTGCTACCAGGAAGGCAGTACTGCATAATGCACACCCCCACATTCCCAGTCGCTTTACCTTATTCCTGAGATAGCATGGGAAAATAGTTTCACTTTTTTTTACGGTAATTATTGAAGTGTTGCAATCACCACAAACAAGATAATGGAGAGCTGCAGGGACGTAACACAAAAATGATGATAAGAACTTGAAAAGTTTGAGCAGGAAACACGCAGAAATCATTCTGTAAGGTAAGATAAAGGGGTAAAGCGAGTCATCTGCTTATGAGAAGATCATGGGTTCAATTCCCTGCCTCCTCCAGTCTGCATGTTGAAGCGTCATCGGGCAAGATGCTGGACCTTCGCCTGCACCTGATGGCTGCTCCCTTAAACACTTTTTATGCTGATGTGTGACATTTCTATGAACTATGAACTCTGTAAAGCTTTGTAGCTTCTTTAAGTTCATCACTTTGGTTTTTGTTGAAGCTTTATTGCTTTGGTTCATCTCATGTGGGTGTTTTTGGCCACAAAAGGCAGCTTTTATCAACAAAAAGTGCTTTTGAAAACAGCTGTGAACCACTGGACCAGCACCAAACAGCAGACAGACAAAGTTAGCATGTGGCTACACAAGAAAGGCCAAAAATAGAGCTAAAATGAGAGTCAGCCTGATAGCAACTGTTCGCTTATTGGCTACTACAAGTTTGAAGGTTTTGTTGGCCATTAATAAACTTCAAGCCCACTTCAAGTTTTATTTTTTACAGAAAAAAAGTCTAACTCTTTTCTGAAGGAGGAGCACTGCATGCTAACCTTAAGCTGAGAAGGGGAAAATAGTAAAATTTTAGCTTTGTTAGCATGTTTAGAAAGCACCATTATGCCACAGTGCAGCTTCACAGAGCTGAAGACTCTTGTTTTTAACATTTTTGTGTTCGTGCACAACGGTGGAAACACCATATCCTGTCACCAGGTGTGTTCTGTCAGTGATTTCTGCAAAACTAGATGTGCTACAGATAAAGCTCACAGATTTAAATTGATAAAATAAAGAAACTATAAAGAGCATTTGTTCAACAGGGTCCGCTGGAGAAATCGATGCAGAACTCTTTGGCATTTGAGAGACAGAAGAACATGGACAACAGAGTTGGGATCATCAGAGGAAACGTGCAGGTAAACACCCAGATGAGAAAATATCAATACAAAGACATTTTATCCTATGAAATCAACTTTAAAAAACTATATCTATTTGTTCCTAGATGATGGACCAAACTGTGAAATGCATAGAAGACATGCAGGATGACTTTGATTTCTGCTACAAGACCCTTCAGTCTCGAGGTGAGTCCTGTTATAAGAAACGAACACAAAGTCTGAAAAGGTCAAACTCATGTAATAATTAAAGACTGTTATCTCTAACTACGTGTAAAAAAAAAACTGCACAGCCTACACACACAAGAAAAAGCTCAAAAACATTTATTTGTGGTTTTGTGTGTGTGTGTCAGACCCGTCAGAGAAGAACTCGGAGAGGATGAAAAAGGAAGTTACAAGACTGCAAGAAATGCTGAACAGTCTCGACTTTAAAAGAAAGGTATGCATTCGTATCACGACGCTCTGACACGAGAACAATGAGGAAATGTCTCTGAAATAAAAATGACAAAGATGCCAAAACCTCATGAGTGCACGAATAAACAAACCTGCTGATGTATTTTTTTTATGAACCACTGCACATTTGTTAGGAGATCCTGTCAAAGATGGATGTTGTGGTCAAAGAGATCGATGACCTGATGACCTCTCAGCTCAACCCCGAGCTGCAGGACTGGAAGCGAAGGCAGCAGATCGCCGCCATCGGTGGTCCGGTGCTCACCGGCCTGGACCAGCTGCAGAGTTGGTAAACAGGCTTAAAGTCAATAAATGCCAGGGTTTTTTTTAAAGCTACATGATTAAACACACTCACAGAGAAGGATTATAATCCCATGACAGATTATGTGTGCATAGCAGAAATATTTAAAGGGTTCTTCAGTCGTTAAGTGTTGCATTTAGATGTGCTGAATGAACGCAAGGCTCTGATTCAGGTTTTTATTTGGGAGGGGGAAAAAAAGTCCTGCAGCACAAAAAAAACTTTTTGTGTATATTGTGATAAACAAAATGTTCCTGGTTTATGAAACTGAGAAAAATTCTCAAGTCTGAAATTCTTTAAAACGGGGCTCTCCATCATTTAAAGGTCGGTTTAGTCACAGGAAGCAGGAGTCAGAAGAGGTGAGAAGGTCAGAAAAAGTCATGACACAGCACTTCAGACATTTTAAACAGAAAAATCCATCACACAAGAGACTCCAGAGCAGCTACA
>JAPZDV010000005.1:20901013-20922151 GCA_029814665.1 Acanthurus lineatus | reverse complement strand
TGTAACATGGGATATTTACACAGAAAAATATAACACAGAAAGATTTTTTTAACTTTTAATTAAATAAATGTATTTTTTCTGAACAGTGCCTGTAACACGGCTGGTTAAAAAAAATAATAACAGTCAGGTCGATTGCTTTTAACTTGAAAGCTGCATCATGCACATTTCTTCATGTATTTTCCATGATGAGGGCATGTGCATGAAGCGCAAAATGACTGATCTGAAGAATTTAGTTTAAGTGCGTTTCCATTGGTCAACTGTGACCTGTTCGGTAATTTCATTGGTCTGATGTGATGAGGCTGAATGTGTTGGCGGCATGAAGCTCTTTAGCCCGTAAAAAGCCATAAATTAGCCGCATCATTATTTAAGCTGCAGGGTTCAAAGCGTGTGGAAAAAAAGTAGAGGCTTATAGTCCAGAAATTACGGTATTATTATTATTATTATCATTATTATATTGTAGTTTATTGTAGTGTGTGTATGTGTGAGCGCTCCTCATAACTGCCTCCTCTCTACATTGTTGTTTTCTTTCCTGTGTGAACAGAACGAAAGTGCCTGGATTTGGATCGACGGAATCCTGGATTTGATCAAAAAGCACCTGGCGGATCTTTGGCGTGACGGGTACGACACAACACAAGTCGCCTCAACGTTTGACTGATTTTAATTTCATCACGGCCGTTTTATTAATCAAGAAACAGTGACGAGAGTCGTCTGAGTGACGTCGTTTGGGAATGTGGATGGGGATTGAGTCATGATGCTTCCCAGTTTAACCAAACTTTTCTCCTGTGGGTTCCAGTTTAATCATGGGGTTCATGTGCAAGAAGAAAACACGATCCTTGTTGAAGAAAAAACTGGCTGGGACCTTTCTGATCCGCTTTAGCGAGAGCAGCAAAGACGGAGCCATCACCTTCAGCTGGGTCGAGCACTTAAATGGTGGTACGTGTCTGTATTTTTATGTCTGTTTCGACAAAATGCAAAATTATTCCGTGTAATTATTAGAAGATGGAGAATCCCTTCAGACAGCAGCTGAACCAAGTCAAACTCAGCAGCATTGTTGTACTGCGATCAGGTCACAGACACCAAATATGTTCACAAAAAATAAAAGTTTTGATTTTTACAGTGAAATTGCACCAAATTACTGAGCTAAACCTCCCTTATTAAATTTCATAGAAAATAACCAGATATTTACGGACTTATTCAGTCATTGGTACACTTTTCCCAAAATGTGCAAAAATATGTTTTAACTTTTCTGTTTTCTTGTCACTTCACATAAATCAGCTCGGCTTCAGTTACAAACAGCACCGAACAAAACCACCGCAAACTGAAAATACACACAAATGATCTTTTTTTTTTCTTTCCAATGAATGAAATGATTTCAGCATCAGACATTCTGATGTTTTTTTTTTTGCTTGCTGCTCTTCATGCATGTGGTTCCCCTGCAGAGAACATTGTGCATGCGGTGCAGCCTTACTCCAAGCTGGAGCTGCAGACCATGGCTCTGCCGGACATCATTTACCACTACAGCCTGAGAGCCGAGACGAACACGACCAGGAGCCCTCTGGTCTACCTTTACCCCAACATCCCCAGGGACACTGCGTTTGGACCCTACTACAAGACCTCAGGTATCTTCTCTTCCCACTTAAATACAATGGACAACAATAAATAAACAGGAATTAGTTTAAATATGATGATTGGACTTTTTTTTTACTCCAGATAATTAACTAAATTATTCAATACAGATTATTGAGAGAATTTTTTTTTCTAATACAACCAGTGTTTTGAATAATAATGTAGCAGCTGGAGGAAATAAACTCCTCAACTTGATTAGTTGGGATTTTTGATATGTTTGTGTCGTTTGTGTCGTTTATCGCCGTGATCCCTAAAACGAGCTCTGCTCACTTCTGTTGATGCAGCAAAGTCAGCACCTCAAAGTGTCGTAGATGGGTACGTCAACAGAACAACCATCCACGAGTCTTTGTAAGTAACACAACAATAAACAAATGCATCAGGAAAAAGCAGCCTTCTTCACTTTTTTTTTTTTTTTTTTAACCTTCAGCTGTTAATTAATCTTGTCTGTTTCGTCTAAAGTGATCCCACGCCGCCTCCATCTCCAGTGAGGGACATGGACGAAATGGACGTGGACGTGAATGTTGATGTGAGTTTTGTGACTAAATTGTCTACATTTTTTCTTAAGACTTTCTTTTTCTGCAGATTGTTTAAACAAAATCCTTTTTTGCTTCCCTGTAGATGGATATAAATCAGCTGGTACGGGAACTCTTCGAAGGTTTAATCGATGTTTCTGCGCTCTCTGACTACATCTCAACAGCAGAAGTCACAAACTCAGTTGTGAACAACAACAACATCGACCTCATCATCTCCTCCTGAAAATGTGCCGGCTCACTTTGTCAGAATGAGAACGATTAGTTGCAAATGTCAGTAAAAATGTTAAGTAAGTAAGTAAGTAAATAAATAAATACAAATAAATAAGTACAAATAAATACCGTAATATCTGGACTATAGGCCGCTACTTTTTTCACACACTTCGAACCTTGCGGCTTAAACTACGATGCGGCTAATTTATGGACGAAAATCAACTAGAAAGTGTGTGATGAAGTAATACTGAGGCTGTTAAATTCCGACAGTGAAGAAGACAGCTTTAGTACACTGTTACACTGTTTTACATAACAGTGTAAAAATGTAATAAAAACATTAGTTAGCGTGTTGAGCATGCTGTATTTTAGTCTATAAAAGTGCAAATTTGAGATTTTGCTCTATGTACTGTATATTGGGGGAATTTGTGCATTACTGCAGCTGAGATACAGATGAGAGAAAGAGAACAGCAATTTAAAAGAGATATCAATAAGAAGAGTAGCATTATATACAGCAATTTAAAAATAAAGATATCAAAGAAAAAAAGTAACATTATATACATCGTTAGCTGAAGATAATCTGTATGCAAGCATACACAGTATGCATTATGGGTATATTGTGCTAAAGTACTAAGTAGAATTGTTTTAAATGTTTTGATTCAGTGGAAAATTTGCACAAGCTGCCTCTCAGGAACATTCAGAGGCAGAAGAAAGTCCTGCTGCTGTGGGTCGAAATCAGCGTCGCACTCTAAATGTTGTTAGCTTTTGTTTATTAAAATAAACATCTGAATGCATTCCAGGGAAATTACATGTGCATTTTACAGCGTTGAACATTCAATAACAACTTTATTTATACAGAGAAGAGGACAAACGTTCAGCGGCCTCATGTTGTGTCTGGACTCTTCTGTATCGTTGTTTTCTTTTCTAATCGTCTCAGCACTGTGAATCATGTGTCTCTGATGGAAACCTGATGAGTCCAAAGTAAAAACTGACCACAAAAAAGCAAAAGACTGTTTCATTGTTTCAATCTTTTGTTGAAAATAAGCTTAATTTTCTTCTTCCTGTTGATGATCTGGTTGGTTCACCATTCTGATGCACGCTGAAGTCAATAACTGATGGATTTACATTCAGTTTTATGAGACAAAAATGGTCCCCAGATGATGAATCCTGGTGACTTCAGTTAACTTCTGCCTTCATGTCTGCTGTGGGGGTCAACATCTGGAATAACTGTCAATGTGCTCCTTCAAGGTTTGGATTTCAATTAGCAAAAAAAAAAAAGGGTATTTCTAACCAGACGCAGGGACATTTTTTAGCTGTGGTTGTGGTGAAAAAACTGGGAATTTGAAGCCAAAAAAAGAAAAAAAACCTCAGCTGAGTGGTTAACTAAATCTAACCAGACCTTAACCACCAAATTATGACATTAAACTGAAAACTGAAATATCCATTTTCAGTGTCAAAGTTTTCTCATATTAATGGCTTACAGTAACATACAGTGCCAACATTTTATCTCAGGGATCGGGTTTGAAAAACTGCCACTTCGGGAGGTTTTAGCAGGATTTTAAACCTGAGTGTTTGCACAGTTTCTTTAGTTCAGGGTTCAGTTAACAAATATTATTCATCATGTCTGTGAGGAAAAACTCTGCACATCCTTTGAGGACTAACAGAGACTTTGATTTGGTTCAGAGCTGAAAGAGCACCGGAGAAAAACCTTGTGGAGCTCAGTGAACATCAGGTTTGTCGTTTTCAAGTGGATAATTAACATTATCTTGTTTAAATTGTCCTGTAAAGTTTGTTTTTGTGCAGGAAACCCAAGAAATACGTTTATGTCATAATCCACATGTAATAAAAACCAATAAGTAAGAATATAAATTCTCTACAATGAGTCACAGAATCTTTAAATTTGAATTTGGATGCCGAAAGCATCGACAAGAAGAGATGAAGTAAGTGATCCATCTTCCTGTGAACTCTTATCAACATAATACTGATCAATATTGCCAATAAACTTTAAAAAATGCACACAAAAAAGAAAAGGAAATAACAAATGATCTGCTATCGCTGTGAAATAAATACAACTGCTTCTATTGAAAGTGTTGCTACTGAAAAATACATTCAGGGGAAGTTTGTTTCATATCTTTTAAAGACTGCAGAGGACGTTTGAAGCTTCATTAAACCTGCTGATGAGCTCAACAGTTAGAGAAGAAGCTCGAGAGTAGATGAAGGTGCATGGAAATCAAACAGGCACATGCAGTTCCCCTTTACACATTTATGCCATCAGAGGCGCTTTAAGTTCAGAATTTTTTTTACAAACGTCACTATCTCAAAAAACCTAAAACAATCCAGATATTATCAGGTAGAGAATAATATAACACACACTGTAACTAATCCAGCTGTGCTGCCACAGATGTGATTTACAGTATCGACAAATAACATGAGTAAATTTTGTATTACAGGTATTTTTTTAGATATTTCATAATTTGTTCAAACATTCATAAGGCGTTCGCTCACACGGAGCACATGTTGCATTATGAGAGCAGAGGGAAAGCAAAGAACAGCAGACAGCAGACTCTGCAAAATACACTAAAAGCAAATAACTGATACATATAACGTTTCAAAGTAAAAGTCACTAAAGTGGAAAGTTGTTCCACAGATGCGGCATACAGAGCGTTTGCAGGCTTACAGCAGGCTGTCCAGCCTCGACTCGGGGCTCTCGTGATGGTCTGCAGCGGCTGACGGGCTGTAAGCGTCTTTGTACTGCTGCAGGATGGTGACGACATCATGGTGGCCGAAGTGCACGGCTTCATCCAGCGGCGTCTTCCCCCACCTGCACCAAAGCAAAACAGTGAAAATGTACTAATACTGTATTTTTACTTTTATTTTTATTAACAACGCTGAAATCAGGAATGTGTTTTCTACATTTTCTGTCAAAAAACAACTGATTTGTTTTATTAAACTTGCTTCAAAAAGACAAGTTGCAATATTACTTTGTTTATAATGTTTTTAGTTTTTTTTGTAGTTTTCAAACAAAGTAAATTCAGTCCTGTGCATATTATTTACTGTTAATGTAAAAGCTACACAAAAAATTAAATGCCAAAAAAATGAACAAACTGATGTTTTACTTCAGTACCTGCAGAAACAGACTGCTGTTGCAAAACTAGAAGTTTCTGCAAGTTGATTTTCATATTTAATGTAACAAATCTAAATCATTGTTGTTACCATGAGGCTTTGGCACGTGTGAGTTTAAGAATGAGTTGTAATCAAGTGTAAAAGCATTACAAATTGTTATTATAATCTGTGGGGTGAAAAAGTAAGACTTGAATTGAAGCTGCACGTGCAAACAGGAGAAGAGTTGTTGGAACAAAACACCTCCTGCCTTTTACATTTTTGTTTTTATTCTTCAAGTTAAAAATAAAGAGAGAAAAAGAGAAAGAGAAAACATAATTAAGAGGATTCAGATGGTGAGGAAGTCAAGAGTCTAGACTCACCTGTCCGTAGGTGTTGGGTTCACCTTGCAGGCCTCCAGGAGGAAGCGCACCACCTCTGTGTGTCCTGAAAGCAGAAATATAACACACACACACACACACACACACACACATTACCTGTGATGTAGTACTACACACACCTCTGTCATGAAGTACTTATAAATTATGGTACTAAGTTAAGGTCAAAATACATCTTTCGCCTGTGAATTTTGATGCACATTGGATGACAAATGTAATCACTGAAGCTGAGCTGTCGGCTGCACGTTACCTTCAGCTGCGGCCACATGGAGCGCTGTTCTGCAGTCGTAGTCCCTCTGCTCCATGTCCATAGATGACAGCGCAAACCTAAACACACACACACATAGTATGTTTGACTATGCAAGAACCTTTAATTAATGCATTTTCTACCAAAAAAAACACATCTTTTAGCCGATGCAACAGTTTAGGGCTGAAAGACAGAAAAAAATCCTTTCCCCTCAGACTGAAACACTGAAGCTTTGAACTGTTTTACAAAATTATTACACGTAAAAAGCTGAACTCCCCACCTTTAAATGTTTTGTAGGAAGATGCTGTAGTGTGTCATTTATAACTTTCCATCACAACATGTCCATTTTTTATATCTACTTCTACATTTAAGAGCCCATTTTGCTCACAACACACACAGTGTTTCTGCCAATGGTTTTTACATGAACCCATTGACCTCATGGGAGGAGGAAATGCACCAAAAAAAAAAAACAAAACAAAACAAACAATGCGTCAACACCGACAGATAGAAGAAGAATCTAGAAATTATAAGTGTAAACAATGCTGGATTGCAGATATTTAATGAGAAGAGAAGTGCAAACCCTGATTTAAAGAACACATGCAATGAGTAAACATAACTTTTGTTTGTTTACAAGGAAAAACTTCACAGGAAGCCAACAAGTGACACGTTTTAAAGCTTCTTCTTGCTACCACATGGGGTCACCAGAGAGCAGAAAGAGAAGGGGCAAGATGTCCTCACTTGAGAAGAATTTTCACCATCTTTCTCTTAATTTTTGCAACAGTAAAAAACATTTTCCATTAAATTTCAGGAGGTGACAACATAAAATAAGCCTGGATTATTTCGTGACTGATCAAGTTCAAGTTAGTAAAAGTGAAAACAGAAATGTGAGGGAATGTGAGCACCTTCTCAGAGCAGAGACGTCTCCTGTGTAGGCAGCAAACAGCAGGTTAATGACAGATTTGACCTGTGAACAGAAACAAACGAACCGCAGAGTCACACAGTTCTCACTCCAACCGAAAACATCAAATTCAGTCACAGTTTTTCACGAGGAGCTAAGTGAGATAAACCAGAAATAACTGCATGTACGACTATTTTTCATATTCTAATTCCTAAAAGCACTGAAATGAATTCAGTTTCAGTGTCGTCTTCAAGGGTGAAGTCGGTGTTAATCTGTTTTTTATAGTTTTTAGACAACAATGAAGCTCAATGGCAGAAAGGAAGAAGATTCATCAGGCTCTGAAACATACACAGACACATACACACACTCGTCAGCACTTTTTGGTCCTTTTTAAGGACATTTTTGGACAATAAGGAAAAATTTTGACTTTAGACCAAATGTTTTTCCTTATTCATGAAAGAGAATTCACTTCAGCTGATGACAAAACTCCCATAAAAAGCACTACAACATACAGTTATGTGGCTAAATATTAAAAACATAGATATTTCTGCTACATTTAAGACTTACCATCAAACAGTAACAAATCATTTCCCACAAGCAAAACTTCAGGAGTTGAAAACAAAAAAACAAAAACAAAAAAACAAACAAAAACTGCAAATGTGGAAAAACGAGAACAGACACTGGACTTAATATATAAAATATACAGTTAATTATTATGACAAATATATCAGAAACTGTCCTAAAGGTGGAATTGAAGGTTTCTATTTTTGGATACTGCAAAATTTCAGAGAATTTGGTTTGACCAAAAAAAAAAAAATTAATATGAATCCAACAATTTGTACACTTGAAGACATTTTACAGGTAAAAGTAAAACATTAATAGATTTAAGTGTTTTGTTTTGTTTTTTATCATCAGCTGTACTTAAGTAACCTCTCATACACTGAAGGTCCTGATTGTTTCAGATTCAAGTGTTTTCAGGACAAAAGACAGATGATCTCAACAGACATGAACTGTACTTAAAGAGATGTTTATTTATATTTCAAATATTTCATTTAAGTTTGGTACAGAGATACTGAAGTTGAGCTTGTTTGCTTGTGTGCAGTGTAAATGTGTTTTGTGTCTATTTTGCTTCATTTTTCTTTAACGCGTAAATGCTGTAAACATACAGGATGTAGAAAATGTAAAACTGCAAAAAGGATTTATAATAACTGCAAGTTGAGTCAAAAATCTTGATGCTGACCAGATGAATCTGACAGAGAGAAATCTAAGAGGCAAAGAAAGTTAGTAGTGTTTAATGCAACTTGCACAGAGACACTAAAAGTCTTTTTGACCATGTACTTGTACTAAGTGTATATAAGTACATGTAACAAATACTGTTCTTCATCAGCGCAGGAAGAGGCATGAAGCTTTATAACACACAGAGTTAATCCTTCGGTCCATGCAGCAAAAGGAGCAGCCATTAAATAAAAGCAAAGTCCATCAGTTAAAACTCTAAAAACCCTGAAAACAAATAATCTTACCAAAGATTATGCAAAGCTTAGACAATTTAGCAGCTAATTTAGAGCAGAAACTGAGAAAAAACTGCTGATGAGCCTCATTTCATCCAAATAAAATGAGAAAATGTAACAGAGACACAAAGAAAAAAACAACCTAAGAAGCAAAATCAAAGCCAAGCGGGATGAGACTTTATTCTAAAATCTCTCTCTGATCTTTGGTTATCATGAGGGGGCCGTTACAGCTCATTAAACATTATATTTCCCTTTATAATGTCTTGAGAATACATTCAGAAATTTGCCCATTAATGCCTCCCATCAGATTTAGTAATTACTCTTCACAAAATTGTCTGATCTGTGAATTTGTATCCAGAGGTAACACATTAAGTTTAGAACAATTTATTGTGGTTGTTAGATGTGGTTTAGATGTGGTTTTTCTGTTTCACATCATGTTAAAATCCTCATTATTTGTTCCGATTGTTCAGCTAACAGTTTAATACAGCTGGTGTTTGTGATCTGAACTCATGAGGGTCAGTGTGTGCAGTAAACAGTCTGAATGCTGCAGAGCCTGAAGTGCGAGTTTGAACTCAAGCTGCTGAGTTTCTGAGGCCTCATATTTCTGTGTGTCAGAATAAGAATTTTTTGTACAATATTGCTATTTTCTCTTTAATTGCTTTATTTTCTTAACAAAACTTCACATAATAATAATTTTATATTAAAAAAACATGTAACATAAAACTGTCTGAAAGGGACTACACATCTTTGTTGCATGTTTTTGAGTTGTGTACTTACATTATTTTTCAGAAATCTGTCATTTTATTTAAGGTTACGATTCATTTTGTCTCCTGTCTCTAACTCTGGAGTGACACCAGTCAAACTGAGGAAAGAAGTTTGCAAATGTGACTAAACTAACATGAAGTAAACTCTGATAAATCACCTCGTCAGTGAACATTTCTGCCTAATTCAGTCACAGAGACTTTTAACTGCAATGGAGGCTATTTAACGATAAATATTGAGAACTCCCATGATCCCACACTGCTTCCTGACACCATCAAACTGCATCTTTTGTCTTGTCTGTTTTGATAGAGAGACCTCTAGTGGCAGAAATTACACGCTGCACCTTTGTACAGACCCTGTAGTTGCTCTGCAACATGTGGGGAGGCCCTTTTTTCTCCTTAGAGGTTGTGGTTCATCTGCACTATGTTCCTTTGGGCAATTTGTACTGCATTTATTTAAGCAATTAAATCCATAAATGTTGTGTTATATATAAGACATATCTGTATCTAAAAAACAGTGAGGTTTAAAAAAAGGCACCTACCAAAACTTATAGCTTAAAACACACCCCAAATGCCAATTTCCCACCAATGGAGCATGTTGACATCTGTCCTTTGACCCTGCAAAATGCTGTTAAACTGGTGTGACACATCTCTGACAGCGATGGCAGCCATGTTATGTAACATACCAGGAGAGAGCAAAGCAGCATTTTGTTTACCTGTTGCTAAAAGGCTGCAGGCAGGTGGTTTGTTACCTGAACAAACCAGCATGTCCTTCAAACTTTTTACCTTTTTACTTGAGGATACTGAAGGATAAAACCCCAAAAACTCAAAAACTAAACCACTGCTTATGTTTTATTGAAGCAGAATAATAGACAAAAACGTGAAAAGATTCTCTTTCTGTCCAATTACCGATCTTCAAGTGATGCAAAGTGTTTTTGCAGCAAACAGTCAAGTCTATAAACTCCTCTAATAAAAACAGTTGCTGGAGAAATTAGGTGATGGATAACAGTGTTTTATTGGATTTAATACAATGGACACCAAGTCTTAAAAACATCACTTTCACTGTCATGTCTGCAAGTCCGTCAGAGACAAAGAAACTGAAGGATTTGCTCAGAATAGTGAAGGAAGACAAGTTCAAATCTTGGTGCTGTTTTATGGAGACTTTACATACAGAATTACAACCATGTGGACAGAGAAAAGAACTGAAAAACATGTAAAAGTTTGACAGACATGAACTTGGAACTGTACGGCTTCATCTGCTCTGTTTGGGGTTATATTTTTTTTTTAGTTTCAGCTTTTACAATATTACATCCCATATAATGACTTTATGTAAGTTTCAAACATGCAATTTTCAATTATTTTTAGTGACAATTAGTCTTCACAATGAGCTGTGTATAAATAAATATTAAATATCTGACCAATACATTGGAGAACCTAACAATTCCAAGGTCATCGAATTGTAATGGTGGTGATAGTTTTTTTTAAATTCACATGAAATTTACATATCACAAACAAAATTATGTCCGAGACAAAAATCAACATATATAATGACACGTGGAAGGTGGTTGAATGAACTTAAAATAAACCAATTACATAGAATTAAAAACATATCTATTAAATCATACAAAAAAAATGCATGCAAGAGGGAGAATGAGAATTCAGAGAAAATAAAATGAACAGCAGGAAACATTAAATGACATGAACCATAAATATCTGATGATTTCAGTGGAAGTACAGGTACATGCATTCAAAAGCCTCTCTGTTTTAAGTCTGATTGTGCAGAGTTAAAATCAAACTTTGAGTGAAAGAAAAGCAGATTGCAAACTGCAAGTAGTGGGAAAAACCCCAAAACCATTAAGCTTTTTTTTAACAAGAGAGTGAAACAGTTCAGTTAATTAAGTCTGATTGGTCTCAATAAATCAGTGCTGGTCTGGTCACGTAGACATGCATGCACTGTATTTAAGATTTTGTGGCAGTGAGGAAAAAGTGAGCCTGTAGCAGCAAGAAATGGGATCATTCAACAATCAGCTCCAATTTTTTATAAATTAGAGACTGATCCCATCATGGTGGAGTCACAGACAGACAAACAGATCTCATGTCAGTATTTTCTATTGTTGTTTCTTCTCCACTGCAGAGTTTTGTTTGTCCTGACCTGAGGTTTTGTCCCTTAAATAATGAGGCCAGCGTTTTCTGCCATAACTCATTTAATGGAATATTCCTCTGGCTCTTCTGATCATAACTTGTGCACAAGTTACATGTAAAATATGCATATCACAGCTTTTGTCCTCTCAGTGTCCCTCAGTCATTTTGAGAATCCCTTTTGCATGTTTTAGTTTTTTTTTTTAGTTTTAAGTTTGGTCCAAAGCTACTGATGATGCAAGCTATATAAAGAGAGCAAAATTCCAACTTTACATTGATTTAACTGTTATAATTGAAAAAATTAGAGTTATATTTTATTTAGTAGTTAGTTTAGTAGTTATATTTTTATTGTACCATCCTGCAGCCTTCCAGCAACTTTCATTTTGTATCCAAATCTAAACAACCAAATTCTGGTTAAAGCATGTTTTTCTGCGCAATTTTCTCAAAAAAACTGAAAACATATTGCCACATCTGACCTGATGTGGGTGTCTGCATGATGATGTTGCTACATAAAAACCTCCCACACTGATAAAGGGAGGGCATTAGCACCTTTTACTAATGGTTAAGTAGGATTTCCCATTTATAAGCTCTTTATTGTAGCCAACAGACCCAATTCCACTTCTTGCATCCTGCAGGAAACACTGAAGGAAAACCAAGAAAACATATTTTTTCTACACACCAACATTTCCAAGGAGCATTAATGACCACAGAGGCTTTTGAATGTGTTGTACCTCCACGTAATCATGGGAGAAACATAACCAGAAAAAGAAAAAAAAAACACTAACAGAAGTCCATAAAAAATAAAACTGAAAAATGTCACAACATGACAAAGAAATAACAGGCTCTTATTGGCTCCAGCAGCCGTCAGTTTGAGCTACAGTCGAACTCAGAGCCAAACACCAAGTACAATTTCATCAACACCCTCCCACTAAAGTCACAGTAGAGCGACATCTAAGGCATCTGCTGACATGACAGTCATGTGCAAGTATTTCTATTTCCTGGAGGAGATAATATAAACTCGGAACGTCTGAAGCGTATATTCAACACCTGCTGTTGAGTATCATCACTTATGTACAGACACGCCTATAAGCTATGTACACCTGCCACTATGTACATTCACAAGTACAGTAAATGAAGTATTAGAAGTTTTGATTAAAAGAAATTACTGAAGGGTAACACTGAGAACTTTACAAGCAATACTGAATATTTATATGTGTGTGTGATTGCATACAGATAACTCAAATCACACCGACGACAGCATACAGAAACACATCTGGACCAGTGGACTGGAGGCATCATTATTCACCACAAAGGGAAATAAGAATAATAATTC
Organism: Acanthurus lineatus; assembly: GCA_029814665.1. NCBI lineage: Eukaryota > Metazoa > Chordata > Actinopteri > Acanthuriformes > Acanthuridae > Acanthurus > Acanthurus lineatus. Next base: position 20,909,402 of record JAPZDV010000005.1, on the reverse strand, counting down.
ATCTTTATCTGCTGTTAAAGCAAGGTAACTTCCCCTACCAGTGATGATATGACACATTAGTTTTTTTTACTTTTATAAATTAATGTTTTTTTTTTCTTTTCATTTTATTAAAGAAGCCAAAAGAAATGCAGCCTAAATATAATAAGTCTAAAAAAATATGAAAATTAACTTGGATTCATTCTTTATGCAGGAAATTATCATGATTTTTTAGGTTGTAACATTTTGGACCTTTTATTTGGTCTAACTTACAATGAATTTTTCCTTATGTGGCTTTAATGAAATTCTTTTACACATACACACAAAACTATTTATCTTTTTTGATTTAGACATGATGCAAAAAATTATTACCAAGGTTATGAATCAACTCTTGGCACATTTGACCCTAAGAACACACATTGATTATTGGTGCTGATAAATTATCAGCCAATTAGTATTCAAATAATGAAATTATATTTGAAAAAAGCTAAACACGCAAAGCCTAACTGCTTTCATGATCTCATGCACTAAAAGTATATTAGCTGTCTAAAATGCTTTTCAGTGTCTTTATTAAGTGCAACAGTATACCATAAACCTTGTGTTATTATGTTTTACCTGCAAACTAAGCAGCAAAAAGGTTTTAGTCAAATTGTTTGTTTTTTTGTATTCACACTTTTTGATTTGACGGATAAAGTTGTGAAGGCCAAAGTATCCTTTTTTGGTTAAAAAAATAAAATAAACATTTATAGAGTCAGAACTGTTTTTTTTTTTGCTGTAATAGTAATGTCAGATTTGGTTACTTTGGAGCTGTGGAATATAATATTAAATTTTGAAATGAAATGAATGAATGAAATTTTAGCCTCTTAGCCTTAAGCATAAACTACAGGTTAGAAATTAACTTCTTTTAAATAAAAAAAAATGTTAATTTATTAGTTATTGTATTGGCAATAACTGCATGTATAGAAAGTAAAAGTCTAATTTCACGTTATTTCCCTTAAAGTTTTGCAGCATTCAAGTTATTAAGGATTATTTTATTTAGCTTTGCTTCTGTAAAAAGCAGGGTTTAATTTCTAAACTAAGGCATCTTGTTTGAACAAGAGTGTATTTGTGTGCGCAGTGTAAACACACAGTGATGGTTTTGGAGTGCAGCCCAGTTAAACCCTGCAGATAAACCCTGCAGTCACCTGCTCACAGCACAGAAAGTAGAGGCTGTATAAAGGCTCATATGATGGGCTTTGACTTCAAGGTTGCATCAGGGAACACACACCAACCTCTTCTCTGATGTTACACTGAGTTTACTTACTAAATTTAAGCAACAGGCTAAACAAACGCACTTTAGTTTTCCAGCTAAACTCAAAAGCAGCTCAGAATGATGCAGCCAGTCCACAGAGAGTCTGAGTCTCCACGTGGAGGCCTTAAAACAAGAGTGTTGGTTTCGCTTTTTTGGTGAGCAAACAGTTTTCTGTAACATTATCTTCATACCATCAGAAAAATCAGCCCCAGTTGTGGTCCAGGCACAAATGCTGACAAGTTAAAGTCAAGCTGAGGCCCTTTTCTTTTAACAGTTTCTCTTACTATCACATCAATACTTCCTTAACTTTAACTCCCTTTGTTTCATAGGTTTCATAAGTTCTCAAGAGCTCTTGAAATTAATGTCTGTTCTGTGAGATATGGGGGAGGCACAGATGATGCTCCAATTTAATGTTTACTATGAAGTCATTACAGCACATGATAAAGTGCAGTATCAGTCTTAAAAATCTCTTCCTTTTTAAAAAGCGCTAAATCCACAAATCCACAAATGTCTGAATTTATTCCACTTCAGACATCTGAAATCAAGTATAATGTCTTTCAGAACTGAACCACCTGCACACAAACACTACAGGTGCATTTATACTGTGCAGAGAAATGTTCTACTTTTAACTACCAAACAGGATCAGAGGCTGTTTGTGATCAGCTGCTTGGTTCTTACACTGCCAGGTCAAAAAGGTGTACTACGAAGGGAGATTATTGGTTTAGTGAGGTATGTTGAGTATGGTATTTATGCTGCAGACCTAACCTGCCCCGGTTCAGGTCATGGTCAGAAGTTTCGACCTGAAAACTGCTTCAAAGCGCCTGTCACGAGTCTCAGCTGTGGAAATGTGTTATATTTCCAAACTTGTTGAGCTATAATGTGACATCAGCAAGGTCACAGAATGAAGCTGTGCAGCCACGGTGATTGTTTACAGTCTGAATCACTTTAAACCATGACATAACAACTTTGGACTATGGTTTCATGCTCGGTTCTGATTTGCTAAGGCTCATTTTACCTTGCCGGTATATTACCAGTAACAGAAAACCGATTAAAAGACCTCATTATAAGATCATTAGTCCATTGGCGTTCTTTACAGATCATATTCACAACCATATGCTGTTGTGTCTTTATTGTAGGACCCAAAGTTAGTTATGAGTAATATGTTTAAATTTGCTGCATCGAGTTGAAAGTGGTAGAAATAATCTTGAGGCGTTGAGATGGAAAATATATATATTTCCTCACAAGTTAGCAGATCTGTGTGAGCACAGAGTCTGAGGAGGAGAGTCTGAGTTAACAAAGCAAGTCCATCTCCCCTCCTCATCTCCGACCAGGGGTTTAGGTTTTTGTTGAACCAGCTCTTAGGAAGCCCGGCTCTGTTTAACCTGCTTCGTAGTACACCACCTAGAAAACTCTCAGTTTTTAGGCTAAAAATTTCCCCTAAGGTCCATGTGAAAGACCAGAAAAGCAAAAGATATCATTTGTTGAAATCCCTTAAGAATTCAGAGCTCATTTTTTGAAAAATGAGAAGTGTCACGTTAGCTTTAACACTGCTGTACTCGAGTACAGACATTAAGAGACTAATGATGTGTTAACAATGTCCTCTTCGATCAAACACTTTCCATGAACAATCCGAGAACACATTCACTTATACTGTCAATTTCATCATCTCCTACAGTACATTCAGCATCTGTATTATTTATTAATAACAAGCAAATGTCTAGAAATCATCTAGAAAGTAGTCTGAACGTATGTTTAAAGACAGTCGGTCTAAAAGCTGGATGTACTGAGCTCTGCACAGGCAAACACATTCATACATGCTTTTGTTTTTTGCTCAGAATAAAAATCAAAATCAACCCTTAGCCCACATTTTTGAAGGGGATCCTGTGAAAACAACGATTGCAACAAAGGGGGTTGAGATGAAACAACCTGTACACTGTACATCTGATCCCACACACACACACACACACAGACACACACACACACACACTAAGGCAACAAGCAGGCAGAGGCTACGAGTTCATTTGGAGTTCAGAGCAAATATAGCAGGCGGTAACCCTTCATCACAAGTAAAAACATAATAAGCTTCCCAATTTGTCCACACAGTAACCGCTTCACAAGCAATAAATAATCCTCAACATAATTTATATATAAACATTCGAGGGAAAGGAAAGATGGTGGTGTTTGTTTCAAGAGGTGGGGAGAGAGATCAGTCGAGGTGGGGGTGTAGGGGGGTACTCCTTTCTTTTCTTTTCTTTTTTTAAAATATTCATTCGGCGACATTGTCCATCCTATAGACTACAGTGGTGGAGCTGTCCTGGTGCGACTCAGTGGGGGACACCTTTTTCCAAAGAGGGGCTTTCAGAGCTAGCTCTTGTTGGAGACTCTCGTAATCCATGGATCCGAAGGAGTGAAGCTGTTTCAATCGACACGAATAACAAATTAGACTTGCTCCCTCTGTGTGTGTGTGTGTGTGTGTGTCAGTGTGTGTGTCAGTGTGTGCGCGCACATCATACTTGTATTGCTATCTTTGTGCAGACCATTTTAGCTTTAAAAACCAGCATTGTGAGGACTTTGCTGAATCCCAGAGACATTCAGGTTTCTCCTCACAACTTTGAAGGCCTGTTTGAGTGATAGGATTTGGTTTCAAGGTTTTGATTAAGATGGTTGAGATGGTTAAAGTTAGAGGAAGACAATAGGGAATGCATAATGTCAGTGTGGGTCCTAATAAAGATAAAAAGACAAGCATGTGTGCATGTAATGTGTTATGTGGTTTACTACAACAGAAAATTAAAAAAGTCAAAGCAAAACCAGAGAGGATTTCTGTCCTTTTGATGCTCCAAGTGCTGATAAAGGTATTAAAAGGTCCACTGTGTAAGACTTAAGGGAGCATGGAATATTACACTTGTCTATTCAGTTTTCACTAGTAAATATTTACTTGGACATTAGAACTGTTGAATTTTCATTAACTTAGAATAAGACTTTTTTATCTACCGAAAGAGAAAGTCTTCCGCAGTCAGAAGTTCACCATGTTTCTACAGTAGCTCTGAATGGATAAACTAAACACTGGCTCTTAAAGAGGGCTTGGTTTGTTTATGCAAGTTATGCAGCCACCATAGCTACTCTTACAGGCCTTTAAAAAGGAGGATGAAGGAAGGGATAAGCAGTTTTAGTCTGCAACCTCACCACTAGATTTCACTACATCCTACACAGTGGACCTTTAAATAAGTGAAGTGACTTTGGCTCTACTTTTTTTTTTTTTATCAGTTTGGGCTTCCATGTACTTTTGTCACCACTTTGTAAAGGTTAGTCGACACACTGAGGACATTAAGGTGTGAGGTATAAACTGTCAGCTCTTGTCATTATAAATTTAGCTGGATAAGTGCTTTTTTTCTTACACCTAATGCACAGCAAGCTGAACAATATCCTCTCACTTTTAAAGAGTGACATGAGCAGAGAGAAATGTTCAGTATGCCTGACAACACCTTCAGCAATCTCCACAAGAATTCAAACAGAGCACCCAAAGATAAGGAGGACGTTATTCTTCACTGAACTATTTTTAGAGATTTGGAGATTGTTAGCAAACTGCCAGAACAGGCGATGCAGATTTCTATAAGCTGTTAAGTACGAACTCAATGACCCCTGTGCTCTTTGACAGAAGGTGTTTGGTGTCAGTGTAGTTGAGAGAGGTGTCATTGTTCAAATGGTTTGTTCCTGCAGACGTGATGTTGCATGTCCTTACCCGCTGGTCTCCTCCTTCTCTGCGAGGGTCGTGCTTCTTGGCAAAATGCCTCAGGTTGTCGTAGTTGTGGAAGTTGAAAAGCTCCACAAGGTCCTGGGATTTAAAGAGCCAGAGATAATGTTACTGTGCATTATGAGGATAAACACATTCGTTTGCACCGTTAAATTAAAGTGACAGAAGTAGAAAAGTCAAATCATAGTAGTAAAAAAAATTTCTTAAAGCACATGAGCTTGTTTGCTTTATAAAAAGGAATCTGATTACATTTGCACAAATATGAAAATCTTCAAACTGCCCTGCAGCGTTAATGGAGATCTATTTTCGGACCTGGCCTCTAGCTGATCAGTAATCAAGCATCACTTACTTATTAAACAGGTTCAGTCACACTTAAAGTGAGAGAGCCAAGGTAAAACCTCAAGGACACTGATGCATGTTTCCAATTAAAGTCATTTTTTTTCTCAAGTGAGTATGTCATTTGGAGTGTAATCTGTCCTAAATGCTGTTTTAGTAAACCGTAATTCATGTCTCAGGTCAGGCTTTAGCCCATCTCAGGATACAAACAAAACATTTTCAGCTCCTAAATATAACATAAGTAGATGCTGTGCAGATCTTTTTTGCCAAAAGTGAGAATAAATTCTTAGTACAAGTACACACTGCATGCATGCAGGGATCTGCTCTGTTTCCAGACATTACGTACCGTGCAGAACTGTATTCCTCTGACTGAGTTGCCCAGCTTGTCCAATGGGGGCGACCAGCACATGATACCCATCACGTTGGGTACAACCAGCAGGATCCCTCCTGCTACTCCAGACTTGGCTGGCAGACCGACCTAAAACAGCAACAACAGACCGGTTACACAACAGAAAACGAGTTCTGTGTGTGTGTCTACACAGTATTATGATGGCAGCAGCACAAAAATGAGAAGTCAGCAAAGAACAAGTTGACACTGTTACAGTTTTTCTGATAGATCAACTTATCCACTTTTTTGGGGGGATATTATATTAAAATATATTGAATTTTCTTTCAATGAGCATAACTTTGCTTTATGATTCAGTTGAATGAGAGGTCAATAACCCTGAGAGGTAAAACTCACCACACTTGACCTCAAACAGAATGTAATAAAAAGGGGGTTATCAGCAAAGAGTAGACTTTCACCTTTTTGCTGTTTTAACTAACTGCTTCAAATGTTTTTATCATGTAATGCTGAAAATATTTTTATGCATTGCTGCTTCTCTCTAAATTTATCAGGCTGTGTCCACTCAGGCAAACAATGAGATGTGACAGCTTTGCTATGCAGAGGTTTACATGTTTAATGCAGCTGCCTCTATCTCATGCAGGTACTGCAACTGTGAATTAAATCAAAATCACCTTATGAAGCTGCAAATGAGATTTTAAATGTCTGAAGCAGTTGGATCCGACATTAAACAGACTTCACCCTTCCGGCCCATGACTGAAAATCCAAGTAATGTGCAATAATCTGTGTAACCTTCTCATAAAATAATGATAGCAATTGACCAAAGAGAATTTGGTCAAACGTAAGCATGTTGACTAAAAGGGATCAGCCCTAGTTTTGCCTCTTGATACTTTGGAGGGAACAAGTATGCTTGTTTTATAATGTGGATCAGTCTTTTATGAGTACTCATTAAATAACCAGATTACTTCATAAAAGCTAATATAAAAGGGTGACTGAAGTGCATGTTGTTCAAGTGTAAAAATATAATTATTAACACATAAAAATACACATCAGGCCAACAAGTGTCTGGTCTTTGGAGTAACTGTGCTGTAATAAGATCACTTTGCAGGTTAGAATCTGTTTACTCTTCTGATGTTTACAGTCTGATGTTCACTCTTTTTTGAGCCACTCCTTTTACTCACATGGAAAGCAAACTGTCCGGAGAAGTCGTACATGCCGCAAGAGTGCATCAGACTCAACGTGTTCCTCACAGCCTCGGGGCTCAGCACACGCTCACCCGTGATTGGGCAGATGCCACCGTTAGCCAGAGTGGCTGCCATGACGCTGGCGCTCTCGCAGGTTACCTCAATGGAGCACAGCTGCAAGTTTAAACAAAGGACGGTTTGTGTTATTAAGCTGTTTAATTGCGCTCTGTTCTCTTGAGAAAAACACAACTGACAAAAAAAAAGCATAAATTGCACACATTCGCCTCAGAAATCTGCAGTTTTTATGAGGTGCTCACACTTTTGGGAAACAAATAAGTAGGTTTCTGTAGACCAGTGAAGATGCTGGTGACATGGCTGGAGTTTAAGGGCGTGGCAAACTGTCACCATTTCAAAAAGAGACTCTGCTTCGTATGTTGATGCCTCTCACAACTGTTCACAACAACTGGTTTATGAGTTATGAAAAGGAATGAGGCGAAGTTGTGCATGTCTGTGTTTCTGCATGTGCCTTTTTTCAAGGTTGCATCATATAACAAGAATCCTTTTCGAAAGACACACACCTTTTTGGTCTAAGCCACTCCTTTCAACTTGGACGTGATAGGCTACTCCAAATATCACGCCCCCTTTAGCTAACTGGCATGAACACAACACACACCCTCTCTCACGCACCCATACACACAAACACGTGGATGTGAGCATGATGAAAAACAAAGGAAGTTTGGCAGAAAGGAAGCCATGTGTGGCAGAAACTGGTTTTGGTTAGGATCTCTGACACCCTTTTTTAAACTTTTCATGAAATCAATTGTTAAAAAGAGAGACAGAAAAGTCGAAAAACTGTATTATATCATTAGAAGTCAAGAAGGTAGAAACTAAAAGTCACTGCTACACTTACTTGAAAGTAAAGGTCCAGTACGGATGTCATATCTGTTCCCTCTGGGAAACACTGCCGTGAAAAAAAAAAATTTAAAAAATCAAGGTTTATAACAAATTGAGCCCAAGATAAACAATTATCAACTATTGTTCATTTTCAGATAAGGAGCAGCCACTTCAGAGACAGATAAGCAGGTCTAATAAAGCTTTATTACATCCTCCTTATTCCAAATAAAAGTAGATGTTAACTTCTCTGTTAATTACCAATTACATCATTACTGACTTTTAGCAGTAACTTGTTATTTCTGTTCTATTTCTAAACTTTTTAACTTTATAAACAGTCACTGCTTGTCGGCTTTACAGGGAGGAGAAACAAGAATAAAGAGACAACGGAGAACAAAGTCAGCAATGCTGCATGACTCGCCCAAGGTCAAACCTTTTTTTCTTTCAGGTAGTAGCCGATGGCAAAGTTCCTGTCGCCTGACTCACGCTCAGACTGGAATCTGTCACACAAAGAACAGAGCACTCCCATTACACAGAGGAAGGAAATAGTTACACGGCTGTGTGTGTGTTGAGGGGGGGGGGGGGGGGGGGCGTAACCGCACGGGGTGGGGGGCAAC
>JAPZDV010000005.1:20877891-20900913 GCA_029814665.1 Acanthurus lineatus | reverse complement strand
CCCCCCCCCCCCCCCCCCCCCCCCCCCCCCCCCCCCCCCCCCCCCCCCCCCCCCCCCCCCCCCCCCAACACTCTCGTGTTGGAATTCAACCACCCCACCCTCATGTGTACAGTACAACCAGAGCTCTCATACAGTCATGTGATAATATTGCAACATGAGCCACTTGAACTTGGTCTTTTTCAGAAACATTGTTAGCATGTGGTGTCATCGTGAATCATGCACATGCAAGTGACCTTTAGATGCCAAACAGATTAAGTATAGGACCACGTGTTTACCCGACCCCCTTAATAAAGTCCATAAAAAATAAAAGAAACAAATAACTTCTGCTGTGGGAGTAATAAGGGCTAAAGTTGACTGATTGGATCAGTTTCCCACTTGCAGTTGAACTGAGGTAAAATTCCACAGGATTTTATGTTTTTAAGAGATAATGGCTGGACAACATTTTTATAGAGCCTTTCATGTCAATTTATATGGCCTAGTGTGGAAGAAGTTTGGTAGCACTACCTCTTCAAGTTTTCTGCCATGTGTAAAAGAAAAGATCTTGGAAGTTTGGACAGATATTTTGAAATTATAAATGTACTTACGTGGCATTGCTGAAGCCAACATACTCTCTTCCCGCCAACTCTTTCAGAAAGTTCATGACCTGTGAGGGAAATGGTGGGAGTTAAGAGTGTGATATCATGGTATGATGTTAAATTCTACATGAGGTGAGGCCTGACTTTCATAAATGTTCAGCTCAATAGCATTTCTTGAATTTAAAGCAGCTCTGTACCAATTTAATACTACATCACTAACTGTAAGCAGCAGGTTTGATTACACAAAGCGTTAGTTACAATAGATTATTAAAATTGTGATTTTTATACAATCTTTAAAACTGCATTTACTAGTTGTTTGGCGAATTGCAAAACAATGTTGACCAATTAGTCTCTAACTGTTGCTCCTGTTTGGTGCTAAACAGGTGATGTATTGAGGGTTTTTAGAGTTTTTTTGCAGCTTTTTTGACACTCTGTAAAGCTGACAAGCTGCAGATTCAGGGACTTATTCTATGTAGGTTCATCCATCCAAGGGAGCCCTTTTGTGTTTCTTTCATATTAAAGTTTAATAATTATGTAGTTAGGAATTGGTCACAGCTTTTACTTTATTGGTCTCTGTTAGAAGGAAAATAAACAAACATAAAGACAAAGAGTCTCCAGAAAAAAACAAATGCATTTACTATGCTGCCTGTGCATAGTTTCCTTCACAAAGTACATAAAAGTTAACTGAGCTACTTTTAAATTAAGCATCTGGCCAAGGTCTGACATCTTGTACTTACATAGTCAAATTTTTCTGCATTGCTTGCACCTTGCTGAAAACAGAAAAGAAAAAGCAGTTAGTACAGTTTATTCAGCAAAGGATGTTGCAGTGGACAAGAACAGCATCATCCTAAACGATACGGTAATGCTTAAGTAATAAAGCTACTGCTGACAAATTAAACTACTGATTAAGCAGATATGAACAGATTTTTATACAAATACAATGTTAAATCATAGGAGATTTTCCAAGAATTATACAAATAGATACAAAATATTAAAAATATTGGATTGCAATTGGGTTACAAAGAGGAAAAGATTTTTTAAGTGGGAAGGGAGTTTTAGTAGACATGTGCATTACCAGAACTTAGCCATTTAAAGAGAAACATGTCTCACCATTTTACAGCTCACAGATTCCAAATAAGAGATTTAACATTACTCCAAGTCTAAAGAGTATAAAACAAAATTTTTCACAATCTGAAGCAGCCCTGACTGTGTGCATGTGCATGTTTATACATGAGGTTTGGCTGCAGAAATGTGGGTGTATGCAGGCAGTTTGTCACCAAATTGCAGGTGTGTATATGTATGTGTTTGAGGATGAATGTCTTCTGTATATAAACTTGTTTCAGCTGTGCAAAGAGCCTGTTCACTGAACCGAGGGGAGAGAGGAATATAAGGGAGGAATGTTCTTCATTTTTTTAACTCAGTGTACATTTGTCAGGTCCTAAGTTCATTGATGCTGCTTATCCCCACAAAGAAAACTTAGCAAAAGAAATATAGACACATGCACATTTTAAGTGCTTTGGCATTATATGATTTTATTAATCATTTATATTTAAGATGGTGTGAAAAGATGTTTGTTGACTTAAACATTTAAAAATGCTGATGCATCATGTGTAACTGACATTACATTTTTAAAATCTACACATTACTGTGCAGAAGCAAAAGTAGTAATATTGATGGAGGTGTTAAAGAGTCACTAAATGGGATTTCTATGGAGCTGATTGGAGAAGAAAGAGAAAGAAGTGGGGGAGGGTTCAGGGGATTGGGAGAGTGCGAGGAGATAGATATGGAAAAGGAAGAAAAAATTACCAACGTCAATTGACCTGCAGCAGCAGTCATTATTTCCCACAGTTCCTAAGTCTGGAAAATATGCAACAACATACAAAAACAGCAACAACATGTAGCCTTCAAGCACCATGTAACAACAGTTTGGGGCATACTGCCACGGAAACCATCCCATAGTTTTCCCACCGAGGTTATAGCAAACTGGGCAACCCGAACAACTGCGTCATTCACATTTATGCTTCAGTATGGAAAAACAAAAACACATTGAGACACTGACAACAATGGTGAACAGATGTGGAAACACATTACTGTCTCTGTAAGTGTGAGGTGATGTGTGAATCATTTTTATAGACTGACTTATGCAGTTTAACAGGTTTTCTGTTTCACATACAACTGCCATCATGCTGGTTTGTGCAGAATGCATCATGGGTAGTTTGCTAAGAGAATGAATGAGTTAGCTGTTTTAAACTGCAGTAATTGATGTTAATCCTAAATGAGTTTGCAACTAATGTTACAAAAATCAATTTGATCCATTTACTGATAAAAGGTTGTTTGCTTTAGCGTTAAGTTGTTATCAAACTCTTACTTTTCAGAGGAAGCAAATGTTTATTTCCTGATGATAAAATGTTTCTCCAAAAAGCCAACTCAAGATGATAGTGATCACAGACAGTGGTGAGTATTTTTACAATTATACAATTACAATTTACTTTTAATTCTTTGTCTTTCTACTTCTGTTTGAAAGCTGTAAGGTCTCAAAATGCTTACTGGCTGAATAATTTAAATCCTGGATGTAGTTAATGTTTCTGTTGACACACAACTGCTTAACTTTTGGAAGCTGAGGTCATAACAAATTAAATTGTCAATATGATCAGTTTTGTCTGCTCTTAAACACCATGGATACAACAAATACATAAGATCAGAGGAAGAACCCCACATCTTTTTTTATTTTACCTGTATGACAAAGAAAAGATATCTGCATACTATTTAAAAGGTCTTTAAATGTTTTGTTCAATGTTGTTTTGCTCCACAAGAAGAAATGTACTAGATGTACTAGATGTAATGTGTGGTACTTGGTTTAAAAATTAACCTTATAAAAACAACTTCAAAAACATGCCATTGTATAAGAGCTTGCTCTGACAGCTTTGTTTTAATTGCATAATAAATGTTACAGGTAATCCACCTGGGCAGATTCTGTGATCTCCAGAGTACAACGACTCATTAAACTTATTTTAATCTACCATCATTACTCATTATTGTGGCTATAGATTGCGGTTCAGATAACTGCATACTGGCTTGCTGTCATGGAATAACAATAGCAGTCAAAAAAATGTCAACATGTCTGAGTGTTTCCCACATCAACAAAAACCATCTGGTCAACATAGGTGACACAATAAACACAAGATAAACAGGATTAGATTTTCAAGGTGATAATACACAAAAAGAACAGCTAAAAATAAAATTGAAAGCAGTTCTGAGATCCTGTAAGTAAAAGAGTAAGAGTAAAAGAACTTCCCTGTTTTCTACGTCCTCTCTTTGAGTATAAAAAGGTCCAAAATCTAACCATGATCATGAAAGCCACAAGCCTCAGCATGCACAATCTCTGTCATGTAGAGTGCAGCCAAGATGACATTTTTGTTGGCCTGCATAGAAATTAGCATTGCCCTGGTTACATCGACAAAAAAGTAAAAAATGGATTTCTCCACTAGATTTTGGATTATTGCAGAAAATAAGTTCTGTGGCTCACAAAAGTTTAGGATACTTTCACTTTTGTTCAACAAGATAATCTTTACAAATTAAAAACCCTATTTTAAAAGCTAACAAACGGCTGTAAACAAACTGCACCAAATTTGTATGACTTCAATGTCACCACCACTGAGCTCACTGTTACTCAGTACTATATGCACATCATGACTCGATGAGTTAAAAAAATTTAAAATATAACAGTTTGTAAGAGCACATGTGCAAACAAAAAGGCTGTTAATTCAGGCCATCAAGCAGATTAGCTACTGTGTTTGCATCGTTGACGTTTTACATCCCCAACAAACTCTGCAGTGTCATTCAGCTACCTGTTAGCAACCAGCTTTTTTGAGACACATAAAAGCCTCAAAAGCCACAGATTGGATATTAATGATGAATTTATGCTAAAAGAACAAAAACATGAAAGTTTCTTTAACCTGTATGAGCCACAGGATTTATTTCAGGTGCAAATAGTATTTAAACAATACCAAAAGCTCTATTTAGGAAACATTTACTTCGTGATGAGGAAACTGGGTATTCAATGATGCTAACTCATTTACTGGTTTTAGGACTCATTCCTGCACCACTGTGTAAACAGGATAATTAAGGGAACCATCTTTAGTTAAATATTTGTTTTCTCTCAAGAAGAAAATAAATAAATAAATAAATCCTAATAATCACACCATGAAGCTTTGATTGCACATGTTTCTTACAACATTAATAAGAATGTTACAGGACTGAAGTGTTTTATTATTAATACAAGTTAGTTCAAAGTCTAAGTGCCTTGTACAAACTGTTGGCAACAGAGGCCATCTCCATAAAAAATACAGTTTAACACCAAAATGTATGGAAAATGTGTCAAAATCCATAATTCAACAGCAAAAACTGCAACCATCCGGGGTAAAGACTTGCAGCTGTGAGAAGCAACAGAGCTGCAGCACAGTGAAGGTGTTAGGACAGCTCTTGTGTGCGCTAATAATTCACCATTAGCATGGATTACTAAAGAGAGCCTGGTGGGGTTTAGGGAGTTAAAAATTAAACCTGAGAATGATCACCTGCAGCTGTAAAGAGCTTAAAAAAGAAACAGTGCTTATGTGAAAACAAACTGACAAATTTGTCCTTAAAGCCACATTTAATCTCTCCTGTATTAAGCGAACCTGTTAACCGCAGCCTGTTTAATTTGACAGATGCGGAACGATTTAAATGTTCCAACTTGTTGTCGACCTGTCTTCACACAGGCTTACGATTCAGATAGTGTGACATGCAAAGATAGAGGGCTTTATCTGACTTCCTATCCCTCTCTTCCTGAGCCGACTGTGGCCGGCCTGCGTGCACCTGAGTTTGACCTGCTCTCCATGCAGGTTATTTTCAGCAGGGACAATAACAGCGTGTGTGCTAGGGCAGTTAAGTGCCTTCAGGAAGGATTAGCACAAGTCTTAAATCACCACAACAAGACACGTGGTAGTGGACTAAAGTAGTGACCTAAAAACTATTCCAGCTGAGTCAAGAGTCATAAATATTTGAACAAACAGTGGAGTTAATAGTCTACTAAGCAAGCAACGATGCCACAAAAAAAAGGTCTGACAAGGTGTTAAATCAGAAAATACTGCATCATTGCGAGTTTGCGCCAGTAGGTTTCATTGTGTTCAAACAAATGTAGGCTAATCATTGTTAAACAGTCAAATCTTATCTGCTACCAATATTTATGTTCCCCTTCATTTTATCAGCTTTACAAAGCAGGTCAGTGATACCCACCATGTTAGGATTTCTCTGGCTAAGGCTTTAGTGGAAATGACACACAGACCGGACATAAACACACACATCAAGGATGAAAATAAGCGGCAATGCTCTTACCTTTATCAGTGAAGTACAAACAATAGCACCTGCATTCACCATGGGATTGTGAGGTTTATCTGAAAAAATATAACCAAGAGTTTAGTGGATATGATGCAGACGATTCAAGTGTAAACATTCAGTCACGTTTCTTGAATGTCCAGGCGCTCTGCATACAGACAGATCAAACAATAAGAATCAAACATTTAGAGTACAGTCAATATGGAGAGCGCACATTGACTCAAGATACCAGTAAGGGAAACAGAACTGCTACATTTTAGTGGACAACCGCTACCAAAAAAGTAGTCAACTAGTCAATAACTCATACATAAAGCATATGTTTTTAACTTAAAGATGATTATTTGAACAATTCTAAACATAATTGCTTTCTTGCAGGGATAGTGTGAGTCTTTTCCTTCACTAAATAACGGTAGGAAACAGGAAGTAGGATATAGTCGCACCGTGTCAAAACCAGAAAAACTAGTGGTTTCAATAAACTACAAGTTGACTATTTTGTGAAACCCCTAAATACTAAACACAAAAAAATGCAGTTATGTGTGAACTTTAAAGTAAAGTATAAATTTAAATAGCAGCAGAATGTAACAAATGTGTAATTTTGTTTTGAGAAGCTACAGAGCAAGTAACCGAGTGTTACTGAATCTTTGCTATGTTAGAGGACCTAAACTGAGCTTTGTACATATATCAGATGTATTGGCTAAAGTACAAATCCTGGCTGGAACAATGTGTTTTAATAGCCAGGGAGGAATAACATGTTTCAAATGTGTGGAAGTGTGTCAATGCAAAGTTAATCATTTGTTAGCTAGTGATGTCATGTGACTTTTGACATATATTTCCTTCATAAGAAGTTAAACTAAGAGGAAGCGTTTGATTTTCATGAGCTGCTCCACATGAGGGGAAACCCCCCACCCTCAGATCTCTACAAGAGTTAAAATGCAGTCACACCTACGTCACTTTCCTTACTGGTGTGTGTATGTTTGTGTGTTCTCCTTACACAATGCGTGATCACAAGGCTATCCTTTTAGACGAGGAAGTTACAACACATGGGGGATTGAGGCATTTTTTCTAACAAACTAACCACAACACATGACTAATAAAAAGAAGAGCTATTTTATCTTTAGTTTAAGATACAATTTTCCTGCTGTTTTTGTTTTTTTAGATGACAGGCCTGAAGGTAAACATCACCTCTGACACACTCAGGATACAAAAAAAAAAATAATGGCCAAAAACTAAAAAGCACTCTGAGAAAATTGTTTTAAAAACTTGTTTTTTTGATTATGGTTTACCTTTAATACCTTAAACCTGATGAGCTTTTCATACACTTACAGATCAGAAGAATACTCAGTGAATGTAAGAAGGGAGAGAAAGTAAATGGCTCACCATCTTCATTCAGGAAAAGCTTGTTAAAGCGCAGGCCGCTGGGCTCCTTCCCAATGAAACTGTGCACGTACTCTGTGCCATAGTCATTAACGGCAACAGCATATTTCAGTGGTTTGACACAGGACTGCAGACAGAAGGGGACCTTGGTGTCTCCAACAGTGTGTCTACAAAAAAAACAAAAGACAAAAAGTTAAAGAAAGTGGCAAAGCAGCTGCTAGGTCAGAGATCAGAAACCACTTAATCAGAAAGAGAAACTAAACAAAAACGAAAACGTAGGGAGAAGTTTTGTTAATGAGATTTCCACTCATAGAAAGTGTGTTCAGGAAAAAAAACACAAAGCTCAGTGAAGGAGTGTAAGAGCATGATAACAGAGCCACACAATCTGCTCAGTGCCCTGTTATCTTTATGACTTCCCCTCTTACACTAACATAACAAACATAAACCTATGGAATTTCACAACAGCCTATCAGAGGACAAGCTGGTCCACACACCTGTTGGCATCACTGCAACACACTTTGGACTGTCTTTTTTTGTTTTTTAACTTGGAAGTACAAGGTGTACACAGAAACACAGGAAACCTGAATATGACTAAAGAATGTGTCACCTGAGAATAACAATGTAATGTCCTGTGGCTTAGTATTTATTTGAAACCTGTACTGAAAACTAGGCTCAGTACTGACTGTATTACACTATAATCAATTCATAAAAACATTCGTTTTGTCATCCTATCCATGGACTATTAGGAATAAAGTATGGCAGGATCATTAATCACCATGTGGTTTTTATTAAACAGCTTGAAATTAATTTTTTTCTTAATATTAAAAAACATGATACTGACAGTAACGCTGCAGTTCAAATTTATGAAAACTGGCTCCTTGTCATTCATCACTGACACCACTGGATGTTATGCAGTCATTGTTTAACCTTCAGGAAGCCAGACTCTGACAAACAGTAGAAATTAATGAGATCAAATTACAACACGTCACAGTTTTCCTTTAGCACTAAGTCCTGCTCGTGACTGTCTCACCTCTGTCCATCAACCGTGCACAAAGAGACGGCCCACAGGTCAGGGCTGAATTTGGCAAGCTGGGGAATGTAGTCTGCGACCTGAAAGAGAGTTAAGAGGTTCACCTTACACTGCTGACGTCTGCTGAGGCTCAGTCTGCAGTGGAAAGTTAACAACAGACTGACAATAGACAAGAATGCAACTGACAGCAGATCAGACTCTTAGAGAGGAAAAATCCACCCTCAGACACTCATATCAGAATGAGTTAATTTAGGACAAAGTCTTCTTGTGACTATATGCCTTTGTCTTCCTATGCTATCACCATTACAGCAAGTCTATTCCCACATTTTCCAGGACAAATTTGGACAAACCTGAAAGATGGATTTCACCCCTACAGCAACTCCAGTCTAAGGTCAGCTCAGATTAGGAAAGATTTATTTCACAGAATTGCTCTGCAGCGGATACATATGGGGAGGACAAAGCTTTTGAAAAAGTTACAATGCATTAGTCAGGTCAGCTTTGTAGTTGTTAGACCTGCTTGTTAACATTTATTAAATCCTATTTTAAATGACCAAAATGAAATTAAGTAATTTCACTCATTACTTTTCACATGTTCATGGGTGGATTCTTCCTTTCTAGTGGACTAATTCAGTCATTTTTAATCAAAACCTGTCTGAAAAAGCAGACTCATGGTTATTAATCTGTTTAAAATATTCATGTTGATGCACTGGGTGAGGAAAAAAAAAAAACAAAACAAAAAAAGTCAAGGATATAAGGACACACCTGTCCTCCAGTGAGTTTTTTGGCAGTCTCATACAGCTCATCAATATGGGCTGTGAAGGACTGGAAGTCTGGGATGACAAACTTCTTGCGGAAGGCCTGAGCCAGCAGGAGAATGTTGCTCTGCACACACCTGATGAACAAAGAGTGATTAGACCGGACATGGATCCATATATTGATAAATGATCAAACCAGAGACTGTGGTGAAACCATGGATGCTCATGGCATTCAGGGGCATTTGCTTATATATTAGTGACTAAGTTTAATTCGACAGTAAATAAAGCCTCAACAGTCATGCAAACAAGCCCAGATTAACAAAAAAAACTTCTTTTAAGCCTTATCGTGTTATTATTTAAAAAATGAAATAAATATAAAAAGTCAGAAAAAAAAAGAAACCACATGTACCACAACACACAGAGTTGGAACTGATTACTGAGAGTTTAACTTCCCCTATATAACTATCTATTGACCACTTCTTTTGCTGTAAAGGAAGAAAAGGAAGTCGGGGATTCCAATGCAAACTAGGGGGTTTTTTAATAAAACATATTGAAAAAAATTAGAAAAAAAGTCTTAGGGAATTTCACATCTGTACGGGTATACTGCTGTGGTGGCCTTGCATTTTTCCCCACTGCGAACCCAATAAAATATAAAACAATGTTTTCAATGTGTCAAACTTGCTAAATATATCCTCCTTTAGAAATTCAGATATTTGTAAGCCTGTTTATGCATGTACTTGCCAGCAAATTACTGGTGCTTACAAAAAGTTTGGTAATTGTTTCAGTTGATTGCCTCAAAGGGGATTTACAACATGGTTGCAATGCAATCCTTTGGGGCAACTATGACCATCTTTGCTTTATGTCAATTTACTCATTTTTTTGCACCTCACAGGTTGCAGTTGCTATTTTAACTATCTGACAACACTACCAAACAGATCTCTACAGAGAGAGACCTTCTGATTAAAATTTAAATCCTTTTCATTTTACCAGAAACAAGTCCAACTCTAAAATCCTGCAAGACTCAAGCAAACAAACGAAAAAAAAAGAATTTTACTCCTCAACAAAAAGGTCTGTCTCAAAAACAAATATTTTATTTTAATTTTTTATTTATACCAAACTACAACTTATTCTAACACCACCAATGCTACTTCACCAAAAATCTTACTTATTATAGTTTTCACTGCATTTTAAGTCATAGGGTCATCAAAATGGTTTTTGAAGGTGAGAAGAGTAAATGTTTTTTGGAAACATAACAAGACTTACTTCTTAAATAGATGCCTGTCCAGTGTGACTCCATCTGCTGTGTTCTTGAGAGTTTCTTTCAGGGTTTCCATACATTCCTTCAGTCGGGGATCTCCTGTGCAAAGCCCAGTGGCTTTAAGTGCCTAAAATAAAGTAATTAGAAACACCTCTAAATAGCAACAAACACAAGTGAAGAGAAAACTTGATGGCATCATCAGGCTGAACTGCATTTAAAAGACTTACTGTGATAAATTTATGAGCAGGAATCTTCTCTTGGCCTTCTGCAACTGTGTAAAAGAGCAAGTCCTCCAAACTGGGGAGTATGCCCTCATTTCTCCTCCTAAGTTGAAAAGTGACAGACAAACAAAAACACACAAGCATAAGATATAATGATGTAAAAGTACTCAAATAAGTAAACATTGTAATAGTTCCTTTGTTTTAATGTCTCTGGTGTGAGAATCTGAGTAAAATTTAAGAGAAAAATTGCAAAGCAAAGACAAAAGAAAGCAAAAAGAAGTTGAGGAAATGTGTTTAAATACAGCTTCAATACAGTGAATGTGTGGTTGATATGTAACAGGAGGAAAAAAAGGCTTATTCCCACCTGTCCTGCCAGTGTACACACAGAGCTTATCTGTAGCTGTTGATTCACTCAATACATTAGTGAGATATTTGAGTGAAACATACTGTAAATATGCTACCTAAAAGGAGGCATTAGCAACAGAGGTATGTATGTGTTGACTAAAGCCTTTATTATGCAGAAAGGACAACCTTACTGAATGTTTTCTGCTTGCAGTGATCCCTGGTTGATAAAATAATGCTTTAAACCAACTGTGATATCAAATGGACGAAAAAAATGGGTGAATTACTTAAAAAATAGCAAGTCCCAAACTAATTTTTATATTTTCATTTGCATGCAGCTTCGAATGCAGTCTTTAAAATTTCAAACATTACATATGTTAATAAGATACAATATCATTATGGCTTAAGAGTGAGTACAACCTGTTTTAAGGTTTTCCTTCACTGGCTTTCAAGAATGTATTTATAGTATTCAATAGTGTTTTGCATAATGTTCATGGGAAGCCTGAACACTTTGAATGCAGTTTTCAACAAAAAGGTGTGTCAACCTGAAAATATTTAAGAAATGGAGGCTTAGCAACATCTCCTGCACCTACTCACACAGTATACACCATCAGTGAGGTACCTCACTACAAAGTCCACTTGCTCTCAAAACTGTGTTGAAAACAGTTCTTAGTAAGTAGTTTGGTACTTAATCTTTAACATTGTGATTACGCAAAGACTCTTCGTGTCAACAACGGTCTCAGACCCAGGCCTAAATTCCACAAATTCTCTAGTCTTTAGCCCTGCTCAGTCCTCTTTAGCTTTTGGATTAATAAAACAAACACTGTGGCCCGTTCACACACTGATCGTGACACAGCAGAGGGGTCTGCAGGGGAGTCAACACAGCTCAATATGGACTCAGTATTCAAAATGTTCAAATTTGGAATTCGAAACTAGTCAGATTTTTCCACCGTTGAATTTTAAGGACAGTGCATCTTAAGTTTTTACCTTAATGTGCACACAACATCCAGCAAACAAAGTCAGCATTGTTTTCTTCAACTATTTCACATTTTTCAGTAGCCATTCACATTAAAGTCCTTTCCCCTCCATGACTCACTTCAGAATATTGCAGCCTTAATTTCCAAACTCAGCCTGTTTTTAAGATCATGAATCCCATTAAGGAACAAAAAAAATGCCTTTAAGTTTTCATGAAAAGTCAAACTTGTCCCTACAAGTTTTTTTTAAAAAGTGAAGCACTGATTAAGATGCTTTTGATCCAACACTGAGATAGCAGCTGCTCTTCATGCCGGTCACGTTCACTTTTGAAATTCCAGGATTCATTCCTCTCTGCTTTATCATTTCTCGTTTTGGCACACTTTCTGCTCTCCACAGAGTAAACACTCCACCTACAGCCGAGGCAACTGTGCCTCGACATGTGCAAACAAACCAAAATTGACTAAAGTGCTGTCTGTCAGGCATGCCTAATTCAAAGGGGGAGTTATTGACCTGACATCTGTCCTTCCATACAGCAGTCAACAGGTTACAAGGCAACCAGCAAGCTTGTTTGCAGGAGTGCGTACGCTAGATGTGACAGGACGATTAACCTCGCAGTGACACGTCCATGAGTGACATGAATTAAGATAAGATGAAATGGAAAAAGAAAACTGACAGAACCTTATTGATCTTGCTGCAAAGGTACATTTAAAAGGATAAGGAAATTATTTGTGGTTTGTGAAAAGCTCAGGAATTTGCTCATTTTCTGCTGGGAAATGTAAAAGGGTGCACATGGCAGCACTTTGTAAAGAAAACAATATGGCAAACTGGGAAGTATGTGGCTGATCAGAAGACACTTCACTGGTTTAACACACCAGGATCAATTTCTAAGTCATGAGGTATCCGACTCCATCTGGGAAAACAGTTGCATAGTGTCTTCTGTTACTCTGGAGAAGCATTGTTGATGATATCAGTGTTGTCAGAGTTCCTTCTGGTTCATGACTACTAAATTTAGCAAAAACCCCTGAGAAACATATAATTGGTGGGAAGTTTGAAAGACTTGGTCATTTGCTGCCCCAGGCGTTAGAAAGTCTTTTGAAAAAGTGCTGTTTCTTGCATTATGGAGAACGTTGAATCTATTATTCATGCAGATTAACTCAGACATAGAAAACTCAGGATATCCCCGGCTGAATTGCGTCAATTTTAGCAATTCTTTTTTATAATCTGTCCCCTGTAAGTCCATTTAATTCACAGAAGCCCAATGCTATATTGGTGAAATGCCCCTTCAAGGCCCATAATAACAGTTATCTTACCACAAAAATCATGGAGCAGATTGATGAATAAATATGTGGTACATCACATATCACATATCCCTGTTTGAGATTTTCAGTTAACAACGGCAGACATGGACTGAACTAACTGAGCAAACGCACCCGCGTCTATTTAAACTGTGCAAACAGATCAAGTGAGAATACAGCCTCAAACACCTCTCTACATTTGTACATTTAAAAATCCTCTTCGTTGTCACAGGCAGATGGCTCAGTCCATTTGCTGCTGGATGACTGCTCATTGGTGTGAATATAACACTTAGAGAGTGTCCTGGATACGAGGTAAAGGCTGCACTGTGGTTTTAGAAAAAATTCTCTTTGCTCTGAAGGAGTTACAGTTCTATGGGATAACAGCACATGATAGTATGAATGGCCACCATTTTTCAATTCATGCTGTACTGTGTTTGATTCACTTCTCATCAGTGGTCTAGTTAACTCTAAGAAGTGTGCTCTGTGTGTAAAAATTTTTGTATATTATAAATCAAAGAGCTCATATAAAGCAATCTGAGTGGTTGTAAGCTAAGGTACAATAAAGGTATAATAAATGGCATTGACTTCTAATGTCTTTATACAACTAGCTTTTCATCGGTTGAAACAACGCCATTAAAGAAAGCCAACACCCAAGAAAACTATGGTTACAAAAGCCAAATGATGTTAAAAGATACACTGCAGACTTGAAATGCAGCCTGGAAGCTGCAAAGACCGCTATTACCTTATCTATCCTTATCTATCCGGCCTGAGAGTGTGGCTATATTCTTTGCAGGGTCAGATCAGGCTTAGCTGCACCGAGTAGTGTGTTTAAGTGTAAACATGTATCTCTTACTTTTTGTTTCTGTCACGTATCACGACACTAATTTGGCAGTTTATGATATTTTAATCCTATCCACCTCAACTCACTAAAGCTGAACCTGATCTCTGCAAATTTTATGTAGTAAAAGTTCCATTGGCTTGGCATTTTACCCACAAAAAACTGTCGCACATAATTGTGTTTTGAGCTGCGAATAAAGTTATATGATTGTACTGTAATGACAAACAACCATGTTGCTGTGTATATTGACAGTCTAATCCAATTCATTAAAAAAAAAAAACTTATAAAACATAGCTGAACACACCATTAACTGTTTTAAATCATCCTGATCCTGGCAAAACCAATGCTGCAAATGATTTATTTGAGATTTTTGGGGATTTATTCATATTGTGAAACTTAGGCCCAGTTCCCCAGCACCAATAGTATTTGCAGGCCCCTAAATTGAATCCAATCAAAATAGTATCACGGCAAACTTTCTGATAACACCTTATATTGACCTAATATCCCAAAAGAATCAACAGAAAATTATGTCATGATTAAACTTGTGATATAAATCTCTATCACATCAAGGAGTCCCATCCAGTGCAGTCTTTTGCTGCATCTTTTAAATTTGCTGGGAGGAGGAGCTCTAGCAGAAGTTTGGTGTGTAATCTTTAGTATTCTGGTAAATAGGGTCCAACTGAAGCCTTCTCACGCTGATCCACAGGACATCCCTGTCACGTGCATCAAACGTGTTTTTGTGCTGATGACTCATGTATGACTCACAGGACTGATCCCAAGTATTGAAAACAGCAAATTTAGTATCTGAGCGTCCAATCACACATTTGCTCAGTTGCTCTACCTTCGGCACTGTTGAAGAAGTCAGCTTTGTTTATCCCTACGGCTTAAAACTTGTTGATGTCAACATAACACAAGCTCGATTCAAAAGATGCTTGTGTTTCAGTGATTCATGGGCCCCATGACATGTCATCATAAAATGCGTTTATATGAAACAAGAGGTCAGCATTTCTTTGACATCATTTAGTTTTTTTAATTCAGGCAATACTGTTTCAGTTTAGTTTTTCCTTTTTATTAAAAAGGACAGTGCTTCTTACGTTTCTACAAAATAACTCTGCGTATGAGATATGCTTTGTGGAAATTAGTCCCAGGACGTCATCCTCAAAGCAGTGGAAAGGAAACTTGACCCCATAATATATACGATACATTTTGTCATGTTTCTGAAGTTCACTGGGTGGAAAAAGGTTTAGACTGGAAAGCCACTGACCTAAAGAAGACTCTGGTTATGTGAAAGCAGACTCTCCAGCACAACATTTGCATCAGCGGTGCAAATCCAACACCCACGTCCATACATATCTCAGAGGTGGCAACGCCCTGTCCTTCTGAATCCTCACATATAGGTCAGGAAACATTGCTGTCATTTTTGCTACACTTATCAGTCTCATAAAAGGTGCCTTGCTTTGAAAGCAGTCATATGGACCTTAGTCACTGTAAAGGCAGCCAACTGGCTGCAAGGGAATCCAACTTGTAATGTGAACTTGGCAGTAAGTAAAATTTAAACCCAAAAATGGAAAATGAGATTAACACTCTCCAAAAACACTATTTCATTTGTTACGTAACAATATTTGACAATGAGATGATTTGGAAATGAAAACAAATTATAACTGGATCTTAAGTTTTGCCATGTATCTGAAAAGGGAGCTCTTCACTGCAACCTTTTATAAATACGTATGGCTGGCGTGCAATTTATTGGAAACTGCATGAAAACTAGCCAGTTGTTGCAGGTACATTCAACAGTCTGGAGCAGTTATCCAGCTGTGTCACCTCACTGGAAAGAAAGGTGACAGAAGAAACCATTGTAAATCATACAAAACTAGTTCAAACAGACTAATTTCCAGTAAGGTATTATTAAGAATTATTACTGACCAAAATATTTTTAATATTTTTAATAGGTTTAGTTTCACTCCATGACATTTTCTGAGGTAATAATTTGTATTTTGTTTCATATCCATGTCTTTCTTTTATTGTCAGCGTTCACAGTGCGTTAAGTTAAGTTAAATATAATTATAAAACTTCAATGTGGATGTTTTTTTTGTCCTCCACGTCATACCTGTTCCTGTAACAGGGACAACGCCGTTTCACTTTGACTAACTGCCGCACCATGCTGCTGTTATCTTCACAGACCAGATAGCTAACCTAACGCTGAATACAACTCTGTCAAGGCCAACCAAAATCCAATTTGACTTCGGGTTAAGTTGCCTCATCGGTATTTGAGGGCAGCGTATTTATAAGGCTTCTTGGCAGGAAGCCATGGAGGCTGAACCCGGTGTGAATTAAAAGTCACACATGGTTTGACGGCTGCTGCTGCTAACGCTATGAGGCCGTTTCAGTTAGCTAGCAACTGATAGCACATGAAGTTTGCTTTTCTATAAGTTTGCCTATAATTAATATACTTATATCTTATATATCAACTCCTATGATTTTTATTTAGCAAGTTATTAATTGGGCGTACTAATTAATGCGGTTGTAATACACTGCTCGTGACTTTCGTAACATCCTCTCGCGCCTGTATGCGTCACTCGACATAAACGTATAATCGCACCGTTAAGTCCGTTTTTATTCCGCAAGAAAGTGCTGGAAAAACCTACTTGTCGATGGCTGTTTCACTGCTGACACCATCTTTCTTCAGCTGGTCATCGAGCTCCACGGCACCTTCAGTTTTCGCGCAGTAGGAACGAAACTGTGCGGTACGAAACGCCGGGCGGTGCGAAGCGGCATGGAAGATCTTCAGTTGAGTAGACACGGCTCGTGCATCAGCGGAGGCGGCGCCGAAGCAGCAGTGGCGGGTCGGTAACCAGGTCTTCTGTCTAGAGCCGGACAAGGGACGCTTGAGGGTGACTTCAAACAACTCCTTCAGCACTGTCGAAAACCTAAAATGTAACATCTCAATCCTGTCAGGCAATTGGAGAAAAAAGTCGTGCTTCCAAAAAAGATCCGGTAGTAGATTAAAAGGGTTGTTACGGTTTGTCTCTATCCACGTTTACCGACTAAGAGGCGATGACACATAGAGGCCGGCGTCTAAGGATAAGTAGCGGCTAGGCCACGCCCCCTCACAGCTCCTATTGGTGGAATTAAAGTAAAGCCCACCCCTCGTGATCATTTATGACGCAGCAAGGCTTCTATTGGACTGTTTTTGTGTCTGTCAATAGTATATGTTTTTTTTTTCTTTCAGACAGCGAGCTGTGAATGAAAAGCTGCGCAAGATTTTATTCAAAATTTAAAACTTAAAACAAACGTAAATAAACTGTAAAAGAACTGCGGCAAAGTGAATAAAACTGACACCTTTTAATTATAACTGTAACTAAACTATAATGATATTGCCTAGCTTGAAAATTAACCACAACATAGCAAATTCAAGGACGGGGCGTTGCCAGCCCTGAAAAATGTATAAACACTGATGTTTAGCATGTTCTGCACATGTCAATGCCGGGTGGCTTTCCAGTCTCTCAAAGCCATTTTCTAGGAAGGAACTGAATAAAACGTGACAAAACAAAACTTTTCGCCTCTATTATGGGATGCATTGCTTTTGCCACTGTTCTCCTCATACGATTACGAGGTCCTGGGAACAAAACTTTCACAATTTTTTAGATAATTATTGTGAAAAAAAGGGAACACAAATTACTAGACTGAAAGTGAAAAACACATACTACAGGCCTATCCCTTACCATATTGCTGATTTATAAAACGGCCTAAAATAAAGTAAAATAAAGTCAATTCATGTCAGTCATAGTTTGAGGTATTAGGTTTATTTATTGTCATTTTTCCACACATGCTTGCAAAACTGAGTGAAAACTATACAGACTCTAAATACAAGCATTTGTAGGAACATTTGTATGCTAATTTGGCTCTAATTGGCTTTAGTACAGTTGGCTCTTGTGCTTTTTTTCGCTGAAAACAGATGCCTACTGCACTTGGAAACAGTGCTGATGCGAACCAGGACACTAAACAAAAACATAAAAGTTTCTTGCTTTAAAACCCATATAATTAGCTGAAATATACTGAAATGTACCACAGAGCCTAACAAAGCACCAGAGTTGGGGATAATTCTCTGTAGGTACTTTCATCAACATCTTGTGCTTTGTTCATATAAAAAATAGCAATTAGTGCAGCTTTAAATTGCTCATAAACCATTAAATTTGAACATGATCGTTTCCATTCTAATTGGGCCCCAACAGCCCATAAATGGGCCTTATGGCAGGATATTTTGGCAAACCACTGTTTCCAAGGTGAGATGTAATATTAATTCTTTTCTCTTGTTATTGACAGTTTTATACAAAGAGTACTCAATAATAGGCGGAATGATTTGATAGAACAGATATTTGTGGCAGAATATGTAACAAAGCAGCATGTCATAGGTGGATGCTGTCCAAAGACACAGGTGTCTTCTTATCCTTCACACACAGAAGAAGGTGTTGAGATGTGAATGCAAAAGGTCTTTCTCTGACTCAAACATCTGAGGTCTTCAATGCAAGGCTGTAAACCCTAAACACAAGCCAGGCATAAAGGACAATGTGAGAATCAAGTGCTGTCCTCTTCTAGTGTGTGAGGAGACTTTTGGTGTATAACGACCTCTAGTGGCAGAAATATATTCATTAAGAAATGGCTTGGAGTCACATCAGCATCAAACTCTAAATTAAAGTGAATAGGGAGCCGTAAAAAAAAGTTTATTTGACACATAAAACTGAAGCATTTGCATAATCCTAAAGGCGGATTCACTTTTTATTGTAGGCTTTTAAAAGTGACCTTGTTTGAGAGCAGGTTTAGTTCTGATCATTTAAGACAATAATTATTTAAAGAGTTTTATTATTGAATGTTAAGTGTAGTTTAAAGTCCCATTACTGATAATGATCCTAAAACTATTAAGACCAAGTACACAAGATCTCTTGTATATATTAATATTTGCCTCATAAATAAGGTTCTGTGAACAACACAAAGCAATATAATATAGGCTTAAAAGGTACCAGTAGCTGCCCTTATGTTCAGGTATTAGTATGCTAAAATTTATTTCATATTTACGTATTTTCCATAACAATTTATTCATTAATTCATTCCATATACTATATAACCAATACAGTTGTTGAGATCACTGAAATTGTAGTTGAGGACGATTTTTTGCCCTTAGTTATGTCTGTCAGGGCGGATAAGCATTCAGCCTGCGTGCGATACCAGGCACACCTCTTTAGTTCAGTGTTAGACGATAACTGAGGAATCCGACACATGGTTTGGGACAGTTTTGTGCGCACTAGGAAGCAGGAAACCCTGACAGTCACAGCTCAGGGCAGCATAAACACAAATAGTGTGCAGCAACTTTCCACGTCCTCCTCCTGCGAGTCCAGAAGTTGCCACGAATACACAGCAGCAAGATGTGGAGGTTAGTAAGCTTTACACTGTGCCTCTTTGTCTCCTCACAGGTGGGTTTATGGTCCGTCTGGGTGATGGCAGATGAGCCGGTCGGCGAGGTGAAGATTGAAGTTTTGTTCAAGCCCGAGGTGTGCACTCCAAAGAGCAAAAGAGGAGATCTGGTAAACGTTCACTACGATGGGTTCCTGGCCAAAGATGGTTCCCAGTTCTACTGCAGGTTTGTGGATCGAGTAAAACCACTTTGCTTGCTGTTGTCAGATATTATCTTTACAAATCAAAGTTATGCTCTAATAGTCTTTATGCACATGTGCAGGCACTTAATTTTCTACATTAAGTGACTCAGCGTCGTCCATCAATCCATCAAATTTGCAAACCCTCAGTGAGAGAAATTCAAATAAAGCCGAAATACTCTAGATGATTTTGCAGCCTGATGTGCGTGAGAATGAGACTGATTGTCTATCATAATTAAAGTAATAATATGATGCCCTGTTGTGTGGCCTTTTTCTTCAGATTGCTGATTAAAGAGTGCACAAAAACACATGTTAAAACCATCAGTTAAATAAAGTTCAGTGCTCAGATGTGCCCTTTCTCTCACTGCAACATCGTGGCTGAAAGAGAGAAATAGGCACATCAACACCACAAATTTGTTTGCCCACCTCTGCATTCAAATTAATACAAATACATATGAATGGCATCAGATTCTTGTAGCCTGCATGAGTTCAAAATCCACCTGAACTGCTTAACATGTAAGAGATAATAATAAAGAAAATTAAACAATAACTGCACAATATCTAACAAAGATGCCAAGCTTCATTCAAAATCATAGTTTCCTGCATATCATATTGATTTGAATGTGGATTGATTGACAGACTGTTGTTTGTTTTTGTGCTGTTTCTATTTTAGTCGATCAGACAAAGCTGGACACCCTCAGTGGTTTGTGCATGGCGTCGGACAGGTAATCAAAGGCCTCGATATGGGGATGAAAGACATGTGTCCTGGAGAGAAAAGAAAAATAACTGTTCCGCCTGAACTGGCCTTTGGAGAAAAAGGCAAAGGTAAGTAAATGTAAGGGGCATCGCATTTATTTCAGTATCAGCATAAAGTTTATATTTCCCCCAGGTGTTTGGCCTACTGGTACGATTTAGGCTCTAAAAACACTGGATGTTACTCTTCCCATTATGCAATTGGGTGGCATTATTTCATCAGACACTTCCTGCCTAGTAGGCATACACATCATCGAAACAGCCACAGTCTCATTTTTTAAGAAAAGCTTTTGTTGTAAATATGTGTTCTCTAAGCCAGAGCCAGTGGAACAATAAGCATAAGAAATCAACAAAAATGGGCAGCAGTAGTATGCTTATATTGTAGTTAATGAGTTAAAAACATAAGTGCTCAAAACTGATGAACAGATGTGTCGTTTTGTATTGTTTCTGCTCTAAGAGCTGCTTTCATGCTGTCTTGTCTTCTTTTGCAGCACTTTAGTTGAAAGGGCATCACGTCCTCAGTGTTTCTACTCATCCTTCCTGGCATGTACTGTAAGCATGCACAAAGGTTTTAAGGTCTCTGCCTCATTTCACTCTTTACTGCACACACTCGAGTGTTCTCAGTAAACTAACAACTAATTAATCTTTAATCCTTAACTGCTGTTTCCTGCGAACCTCTTCATGCCGGTGTTAATAAGTGCATAATGGTTTGTTATGATGGTGGTGTTGCTTAAAGCCTGGGACTCTGCATTTTAGGTTTCATTTCTTGATGAAATGGTTTTGCTGAGAGTGCATGCAGCACCGTTTTAAGTTGCAGTTACATACATGTTTACATGCTAATTGAACACTGCAATGTTCTTTTTTAACTGCATGTTGCACTAATTTCATATTTTCTTTTTTGCTAAATAAATGTTTAACTGTTATATTTCATAGAAACCTAGAGCTCTTGAAGATTAAATTGAACTGTGTTATCCTGTGATTCATTCATTGATTTAATCGGAGGCTTTTTCAGTCACAACAAAGTCTAAAAATGCAGATAAACCCCAAATTTTCCTCAAAATGCAACTCACATCCTTCATGAACTGTTTTAAAAACAACCTCACAGTTTCAGCCTATGAGGCCGAGTCGTGATCATGGCGTTATAATCACTCATGGTTTTTTAAAATGCTGATGTGCTGTTGTTTCCTCTTCATTAAACAGATCCAGTGCCGCCCAATGCCACGTTGGTCTTTGAGGTGGAGATGTACTCTGTGTCCAGGGGACCACGCAGCATGGAGGCTTTCACACAGATAGACCTTGATAAGGACAAAAGTCTCACAAAGAATGAGGTAACTATAATTTACAGGCAGATAATTATTACAAAAGCAGCTCATACAAAGAAAAGGCTTCAGGCGGCTTGTTAGAGGGTCACGGAGTAAAAAACGAGCTGCCAAGCACCTTGTTAAACACGATTTACTCTGTGCGGTTTGTACAGATTTTACATGCAAAGATAATATCTGACCAAATATTTGTTTTAAAGTCATTTCATATGCATTTCTTTATGTCTTTGCTGCGCTCGTTCACAGGGATATTGGATATCACAGGCTTTCTAAGCAGCTTATAAGCTTAAGACTGAGTTGAACCTTTCTCTGTCGCCCCACAAAGAGTGAAGTCCACAGGTGTTTGAGTGTTTTATTATCTAAAATCATAAATATCCACTAATGGCACAAGAAACCTGTTGGACTTTAAAGCACTTTGCTGTTAACTTATGAACTGTGTATCTCTGCAGCGATTAAATTATTTGTTATTAACCAGATATAGAGATGACTAACACTTTGCCAGCAGTTTTAGTCATGATGTTATCTGGACTTTTAGTAGCACATGAAAAGAAAAGTTAATGACCTGCCATTGATACCGTTTACAGTTTTATTGTGATATTTAGCTTCAGCAGCTTGTCAGGACAAATGTTGTAAAAACTGAATTTAAGTCTGTTATTGACTCTGAAGGTTGAACAATGAAGTGTTCCTTTATTTTCAGATAAAAGAATACTTGAAGCTGGAGTTTGAAAAGGATGGGAAACCACGTGACGACCCCTTCTATGAGAAGATTATGGCCGATATCTTCAAAAAGAATGACAAAGACCGAGACGGACTGATCAGTGCAACGGAGTATAATATATATCAACACGATGAGCTTTAGTGTCAGAAGTAGTGGAACATGTATGTTCTTACACTGTTAGATGCCAAATTGTGATTTTCATTTTGTTCTGTCTTATTTTTTTAATGACACTTTACATTTTTAGTGTTCTCACTTTACTTTGACATCCCTAATGTCTGCATGCCCCATGCCACTTGTCCCAGAATGCCCTTGGAAAACACCTGCCTGCATTCTGGCCTGTCCAAGCTGCTGTGGAAGTAGTGAAATGTGTTTCTGCCTCCTCTATGGCTGAATTCACCCCATATGATTTTTCAGCATCAGTTCAGTGCTGTGTTTAAGTATTTAGAGTCCCCAACATCTTTCCAATCCTGCAAATTAGTATCTCTATGAAACTGTGAAAGACAGAATTTTTCCATCACCTGTGAGATCTTTAACATTTGTTGCAAATA
>JAPZDV010000005.1:20860795-20876798 GCA_029814665.1 Acanthurus lineatus | reverse complement strand
TGAAATGTGTTTCTGCCTCCTCTATGGCTGAATTCACCCCATATGATTTTTTCAGCATCAGTTCAGTGCTGTGTTTAAGTATTTAGAGTCCCCAACATCTTTCCAATCCTGCAAATTAGTCTCTCTATGAAACTGTGCAAGACAGAATTTTTCCATCACCTGTGAGATCTTTAACATTTGTTGCAAATACCACTGAATTTTATCATTTGAGACTTACCATTACTGTCATGTGAGATTTTAGAGGGTGTTTTAACCAAACCTGTGAATTTTCTGCCCTCTAATCTGCATTTTCACACGAGTGTATGGATCAATAGATAGAGATTGATGCAAATTTAAAAAATGTGACTGCAAAGATAGATCTTTTCTCCCCCAAATAGGATGTCCAACACAAACAAACCTGATGATAAAATGCACATTAAATTCCTATTAAGTTTACATTTTACATCTTACATTTGTAGTCAAGACCAAGATTCTCTTTGTTTGAATTTGAACTCAAGTTTTGTGTTTAGTGTCATAATGAACAATCCATAATGTTAATGGAAAACAACAGCATGTCACCTTTGATGTAGATTTGATCTGACATGAAGACAGACCTAATAAAGTGAATGTTTTTTTAAGTCTTATCTGATGATATTTTGCTTATGGGTAGGGTTTTCTCACCTGAAATGATCAGTCACTGATGATCATTAACTCTTTTACATGTTCATTGTTAAATGCATTTTGTTTTGTAATCAATCTTTACTGTGGCAATTCCCATCCTGTGTATGTTGAAGTAGAATGGTGGAATAAGTATTTAAACCAGCTAAGATGTATAAAAACACATTTATTAATTAATAAATAGCTGTGTTTACACATTTATAGTATATACACAGTATATACTTTGAACTGGGAAATCTTTGAGCGGCAACACTTTTCTTGTCACTTGTTGATCTTCATCCTGACTGAAGGCAACCTGATGGCTGCTGCCTTCACCTCCGCGGTCATGTCGACTCCCAGTGGTGCTCTGCAAAACAACATTTATGTGTATTTTTATCAGTAGTGCAGAAAAATCCAAGCAGAATTCAAGTCACTCTAAACTTGAATATTAAATAAGATCCATTGTTCAGTGCTGACTTACTTTGGCTCATAGCGGACATTTACGTTTGGAGGCAGTATCCCTTTCCCTTCTCTCAGACGTTCAACACCGTTCCTGGTTAAAAAAGAGAAAGTATTTTGTTT
Source organism: Acanthurus lineatus (assembly GCA_029814665.1). Taxonomy (NCBI): domain Eukaryota; kingdom Metazoa; phylum Chordata; class Actinopteri; order Acanthuriformes; family Acanthuridae; genus Acanthurus; species Acanthurus lineatus. The sequence goes on along the minus strand of JAPZDV010000005.1, from coordinate 20,875,580 downwards.
CTGGTGTGCAGTGTGGAAAATCATCTGATGGGCTTCACTGTCAAAGTCAGTAAAGGTCAGTAAACACACCATGCAATCATCACTCCATTGTCAGTGCAGAATTTGGCTGGAGGACAGAGCAGACGTAGTCCTGTCGTATCAGCAATAATGGCCAAAGCCTTGCGGATATACTGGTTGCTTGCAACTCCTCCGGACAGCACCTGTCAAAGAAGAATAGTGATGAAAACCTCCGAATCTGTAATCACACTCAGATTGAAAAGATTGGAAAAAGAAAGAGTGTTACTCTGCATTTCCTTTTTTGTCAGCAAATCCCCAAAATATACCAAAACCAAAATGTGTTAGTCCATCTTTCATCTTCACCTCTGATTGTCTGTGGCACTCAACTTCAAGCCCGTTTGAAGACATAAATTTATAATCATGGGTCTTAAAAAGTTCTATTTTTTTAAATGGCTTTTTACAGATCCACTCCATTCAAAGGTGTTTTACTAATGATTCTTTCTCCTAAAATGGCAAATCTTGCCTAAACTGATTTTCTCTGAACAAGGTTTCTCTACATTTCTCTACTCAGGGGGGGCTATGTCTGTGCACAAGTCTGAGATTCAAACATAACCTGGGAAAGCTTCTTTTGCCTAGTTCAGCATTGCAACAAACTAAATTTCATTAAGTAAACTAAGCACAAAGTGAAGTAACAAACTCACCAAGGTGGGACTGCTTGCTGGAAGCAGGCCGTTTGCCTTACAGAACAAGATGGCTCGATGTGTGCGCTTTGCAAGATGAGAGGCAACTGTGTGCTGCGTGGCAGCTGCAATGTCGTTCACACATGATAACAGTGTCCCCTGTCCTATACCTACACAGGGAGGAAAAAGACAGTGACACATGTAATTTATCCAGACAGATAGAGTTTTTTTTTTTTAAATTTCAGAACAGTCTAAATCTGGGATGTGTTGTAAAACATACATTTTGTCTTTTCATAGCAGGAAAAGCATTTAAAAGAATAACAATTATTCAAGAAACTATGGAAATTATGCTATACAATGTTGATTTCAGCAACACCTGTCTTCTACAAATCAAAAGTCTTTGAATATGTCCACTGGCACATGTGTTATGGCTGTCATTTCTGAGAACTTGTGTGTCCTTTTACCTTCCTCTTCCTCTTTTTTCATAATCGCCATTGTTACTTGATTTCTTAGCCCAGCAAAAGAAAAGCAGCAGTCATATGTTTGTCCCATAGGTGTCCTGAAATTAAACCTCATCTTGTCGCCATCCTTTGCCAGGAGCTCTATAGCTTGTCCACCACTCAGGTTGGAGCACTGCGGGTGTTTTATGAGGGACAAACGTCTGGCCACCTGGGAATCCACAAAATACAACATTTTACTTGTTTATTCTTAAATATCGGACATTATGACCAATAACAACAGCCACATTTTACTGGTGAGATCTTACTTTATCCAAAGAATCTCCAGGAGCTTCATCCAGAGTGTGACCAAGAAGCAGAAAGTCATCAACCCCTCGAGCTACAGCGAGAAGTGAGTGACCACCGGAGACGAGTAGGACCAGGAAGGGGAAATCGACAGGATGAAGCATCCTGACCGTCAAGGCGTGGGCTTCCATGTGGTGGATGGGGATAAAGGGCTTATTGTGCTGCCTCACAAATCGCTTACTGAACTCAAGGCCGATGCCCAAGCTCAAGGCCAAGCCCGGCTTCACAGTGGTGGCCACAGCTGACAGCTGGCTAGCATCTATGTTGCTCCTGTCCAAAGCCTCCTGGACCACACGCTCTATGTTTTCCCTATGGAGCTGTTGTGCCACTGTGGGGATGACGCCACCAGTCCTTTAGCATTAAAAGAGCAAGGAAGATATGATGAAGTAAAAAGTCCTAAAGCAATGATCCTGATACAATCCAATTCTGACACCCACCTCAGATGTACTTCTTTCTGGGAATGCAGAGACTCTCCCAGTATTTTTCCTGTCTCATCCAGCACTGCAGCTCCAGTGTCATCACAGCTTGTCTCAATGCCCAGGACCAGTCTGGACAATTGTGCTTTTCCACATGAAGGAGAGCACCAACATGTGTGTCTACACCTTAGCAGTCCGTGCAGCAATTTTACTTTTGTAGAGAACATGATCGTGAATTTTATTTTAGCCACCTATAAGTTAAGCAGTCAAATAACCAAAGATGACCTCACCCAAGATCACACTAAATAAAAATTACATTGAAAAACGGAGATAACTATGACCACGGCATAGCGTTAAATTTCAAATAACTAGCAAAAATCAAAAACAAACGAAGCCCCTTGAGTTTAAAGCACAAAGTACACAGGCATTTTTACTGTCAGTATTCAGTAATGAACTGTCTTCACTGCTAATCCACTTCCGTGTAGCTGCGTAACATGTAAATAATTCCGTATACCGGAATGTTTGTGACTTTAAAAGAAGTACTAAAATAGCATTAGCAAAAACATAAATCATCAACAAAATTTTGTGCTCGTTATGCTTAAATATTTAAAGTCTTTTTTTTTTTTTAGTTTTCGTTTTAGAAAAAGGTATGGGTCCAAAACTTTGACACTTATTGTTAGGGGACATTTTTGTCTGGTGCACAGGGAAGAAAGCATGGAGCCGAGTGGCTAACTGAGCTTTGAGACCCAGCGATATTTTCATCTTTGTTTAGATGTCGGAAGAGGTAAAGTTATTATTGTGTCACTTCTTAGTAATAATATTTCCTTTTTAATTTTATGTAGGTGTGGCGCTTAAATATTTGTGTTACAAAAATGGCGCCGTTTCAGTGTTTGAAAATGAACCTTTTCCATAATAAAACGAATGGCTGTGTTGCCTTCACGGGTCAAAGAACTTTCGTATTTCTGTTATATCTGATTATTATCTTAGGCTTATTGTTGGTAAAGGTGGCAGAGTTTCTAAGTCATCAAGGCCATTAAACAGTAAGTATTATATAAAGGCAACATACTATGAACAATTATAATTTTATAATTTATAATATTTAGGAAACACAACATATTGTTATTTTCTTGTATGAAATGGCATCTTGAAACAACCGTGACAGTTGGATTTATTGGCGTTATATTAGCGCACACAAAAATGAAAGTTTTTTACTGTTTTCTTTCTAAAACAGTTGTATTTTGAATGGAAGTAAAAGTCGCGTTTTACGATAAAAGTGCATAAGTACCGTAACTGTGAAGGCACCATTACGTCCACTTTTACGTGACTTCACCATTTGGGATTTTTATGATGCAGTCTGGCTTTTTAGCTGCGGAACAACCAACGCCTGTCTATTTCAGTGAACTTGTAATGGATCATATAATTAGTTTAACAACCTCATCTTAGAATATTTGTCGTGATATATTGGCATATTGTTTATGTAAGTATTTTGGACAGCTAAAGTACTTTATGCATACCCGGAAATGCCTTGGATCACGTTGATGTGACTGCTGCTGTTGACAATCACGTCGTGCTGCTAGCCGATGAATTTTATTTTGACGTGCTATGAGCTAGTGTCCGACCTTTACGTTTAAATACCTTTTTGAAACATTAAGTAAGTTTTTCGGTCATGCTTTGTGTTGTAGCTCAAGTTTTTCACAAATGGCTCTGGTGCTTTACAGCCTGTTAGCCGTCACAAGGAAGGTTTATCAGCATCAGCACTTCTTATGAAAATTTGGGTTTTAACAAGCATTTCATGTTGACTTTTCTAAAGGAGGCATGGAACAACCAGCTTGTATTTTGGAGGAATTGAAGCAGTTTGTCGTAAACGATGCCCCACCGACAGTGTATTACATCCCAGATTTCATATCTGAAGCTGAGGAATCCTACCTTCAGCAGCAGGTGTATAAGTCACCCAAAACCAAATGGACTCAGCTGTCAGGCAGACGTCTGCAGAACTGGGGAGGGTTACCACATCCCAAAGGAATGATGGCAGAAAAGATCCCTGACTGGCTGCAGACGTACTGTGAAAAGATTTCCTCTCTGGGTGCGTTCAGTGGGAAAACAGCCAATCATGTGTTGGTGAATGAGTATAAACAAGGAGAAGGGATTATGCCTCATGAAGACGGCCCTCTGTACCACCCCACTGTCACCACCATCAGCCTGGGCTCCCACACCCTCCTTGACTTCTACTCCCCAATCGGCAGCCTGGAGGGCGACTCACCGCAGACGGAGGAGAACCGTTTCCTGTTCTCTTTGCTGGTGAAGCCACGCAGTCTTCTGATCCTGCAGGATGAAATGTATCAGCGGCTCCTTCACGGCATCCAGCCCCGTTCCCAGGACACGCTGACGGACAAGGTGTTGAACCTGTCTGCTGCCGGGGCCCAGCCAGGAGAGACACTAACCAGAGACACCAGAGTGTCACTGACCATACGACATGTTCCCAAAGTAATGAAGACGAAGCTCATACTGGGGAGAAAATAAAGAAAGGACTGCATGTTGACCTGATAGTTTGTTATGCTGAGGATGCTCACACCATCAAGAACAATAGCAACAGGAATCTCTTCCAGGGAGCTTTATGGATTTTATTTCATATGTGCCCATCTTTATTGAATGACTTCTAGTTTTGCTAAATATCTATGCTGCTACTTTGGAGCTGTTGTAACTTTTCTGTATATCATCGAAGGTGACAATACACAGAAAGTTGCAACTTGAAATTTTCAAAATATTGATCATCTGTTAAATATTTCAAGAGATTACAGGATTTATTTAGCAAATATATATGGAGCAAATAAAAACAGAAAAATGGTCTCAAAATTACTAAGAAATTTTTGATAGACAACCATGAAAATATTAAATTATTGAGTCATAATGTGAATGCCGAGCATAAATGTGTAACTCTGAATCTGTAACTAACAAATGTTTGGTTTCATGAGGGACTGATTTCGATTGTTATTCAAGATTAAAACTTTTGTTTTTGTTGTTTCATCAAATCTTTGTTTCTACGCTAAGTACATAAAATAGATATAAAATTATTTGTCGTGTTTGTGTTCTTTATTTATTATTTATGGATTTATCTATTTGAGCGCTACAAATAACAGTCTACATGACATATAAGCAAGGCGATATAAGGGGCAGATTTCAGCTTTTTACAGGTGTACTGTACATTACATCGTTTGTCCATCAGAGGGCACTGACAGCTCTGTTTCATAATTGTGAAAGGTCTTGCTGAGAACATGTTGGTTGCAGCTCCCCAAAAAAGAAATAAGACAGGAACTTATCAATAAATGAATAATGGACAGTATTCAATTTTTTAAAAAATCTCCTATTTCAGCCCATAAAACCCAGAGTTTGTTGGACATGGGCTTCACTTTGGTGCCACACTTAACATGCATATGGAATTCAAAATCTGCAATTATTTAATTGATAGACAAATTCTTGTTGCAATAGTTTCCTTAAACTAAGATAATGTAACTAAAAAAACTCACTGCTACAGTTCACTGCTGCAAAATCTACCATCAGAAACTGAAAGTGCATTAAATAGCTCAGTCAGCGTGTCACTTATTAACCACAGTTTAGGATTCATTTCAAGTTCACTGTTATCTTTGATGTTACAGCTGGTTTGTTCATGTGTTGAGTCAGAAAAGTAACTGTTGGGACACAACCTGACAGCTTATCTCTCCTGGCACAACCTCCCATTTAAAAAAAATAATGATGCAATGGTCCTTTTTGGCTAAATAGATGGTTAGGGTCAAATCTAAGTGTCCTAGTTTGACAACTGAATGGCCTTGTCATTATGTGCTCTGTCCTGAAAATCCACTGACTTTGGTGTGAAATCATGTTTCACAGGGGGACACCAAAACAATGGAGCCACAGACGAAACGGTGGAAGGGGTCAGTGTGTGATACCGACTCCTGGGCTGCTTATCCTGTACTGTCAGATGAGCAGTCACAAGACGTCAAGCTGATCGAGGCGTTTGCTGCACCCATTGTCAACAAGAAAGAGACATCTCGACTCGTCAGGGAGCTGAACAGCCTCTACCCGCTAAACGGCCTTCAGCACATCAAGAGGGTGCGAGCGGTCAAGGAGAAGGGCAGCCCTCACCCCCTGGAAGTCCTCGTGTGCCTCGTCAGTGAAGCTCCGGATGTGAAGGTGGTCAGCATCGACTCTCTGTTCCCCTCAGATGGAGTTAGACCTGATGGATTAGGTGATCCTTTTGTGGTTAAGGTCCCTGCACGTCCTCCCCTGACCCGACCTCAGTTTGAGCTTGCAAGCAAACACTGGCCCACCTCCTTTCATGAGGACAAACAGGTGACTGTCGCCTTGAGAGGAGAGCTCTTCAGTCCACCTCAGAAGGCCAGGATGCACATGTACATGATGTCTGCTCTGACTGCCGCCAAAGCAGGAAATGAGTTGGGAATGGAGGCTGTGGGGGCCGTGGTGGTCGACCCGGCAATGGAGAGAATAATCGCGGTGGGCCACGACTGCAGACGTGACCATCCCCTTCATCACGCAGTCATGGTCTGCATTGACCTTGTGGCTCGGAGCCAAGGTGGTGGATGTTATACTTTTGATCAATATCCTGCTTGCACATTTACCTCACTGACCTCAGACTCTGTTCAAAAGGCTTCTGATGTGGAGGCGAGTTCTCAACCGTACATATGCACCGGTTATGACCTTTATGTAACCCGAGAGCCTTGTGTCATGTGTGCCATGGCGCTGGTACACTCCAGGATAGGTCGGGTCTTCTATGGGACTTCCTCTGCTGACGGGGCTTTAGGGACCAAATATAAAATCCACTCACAGAGAGATTTGAACCATCGCTTTGAGGTCTATAAAGGAGTCTTGGGAAAGCAGTGTGAGGATCTTAACAATGTGGACAAGAACATTAATAACAGGGAAAGTTTTCATGAAAATAATGTTTCAATTTCATGAATGTAAAGCTGGAAAATTCATGTTCATTGGTTCATTATTGGTGTGATTGCAGGACTGTTTTTTTAAAATGAGCATTTATTTTAAATAAAGTTTTTAATCATGTGTCGTGTGTTGAGTGTAGAAAAAAAACAAAGATCCATCTACGGTGCTGACTTGGCTTTAGTTTCTTCTTTTTTAATAGATGCTGGATTCTTTGTGTCTTCGAGGTTTTCACATTTACCACTGTTACCAGCGAAACAATAAGCATTTATATTGTTTTGTAACATTATCCTGCACAGGATAATAAACACCTTCAGAGGTGCAATCCAGCATGTGGCTGTAAAATGGCAAATGCTGGTAAAACAAGTCACAATTGGACATTGTGAGTCCTCATTTTCAAAGATTTATGACTTTTAATACAGAATCTGACATAATTCAGTTACTTAAAAGAATGTCTGATTTGTATTCAAACTTTGTCACGTAGAAATTGATTCGAGATAAGTTTTAAGTATTTTGACAAATGTTCCTATTAAGTAATCTTATCTTGTGCAATGTGTGTAAAATCTTTATATCAATTTTACTGTGCATGTGTTTCATCACCCAGTGTGGACAGGTGTCAGTGCCAAGGTTTGTTTTACCTCTCAGGTCAAAAGTTTAGTGTCTGCTACAGCTGAGCTTTCTATTGTTTGTACAGTTTATGAGAACATCTCTTGTAAAGCATTTATCTGTTCCATCTGTAAACTAAACAATGGGTAAAATTCCAGATGATTGAGAATATCCTCAAATTACCTGACTCTTCCTTGGTGGAGTGTACACGGAAATCTCATTGCATTCCTGAAATCTAATCAATGAGAACCATGCAATGTGCAATGAGAATGAGGACAGTGTGAGGGCACAAACATTTTAATGAGATTAAGAACAAGAAATCTCAGGAGTACTATGAGTTATGGTCAAACAAAGCAGGACTAGCTGCCTTGATGGTAGCAAAAACTCATAAACTAAAGAGAGCAGCTACATGAATTGAAGTTTATCACAGAGACACTGAAGACTTCCCTCAGTAAACACTTAACCTGACAACAATATTGTCTCATTTCAACATACAAGACTTGTTTTTCTTTAACATACAGGACAAAACATCTGCACAAAAAATCCGTACAATGAAAGAAGCCTGCCCTACTTTGATTGAGCTACAAATGAGAAATGATTCACATACCGCGGAAATCATGCAAATAAGTATGAGTATGAATCCATCTAACAAGTTTGACATCCGTTACAAAATGAGAGTACCAATAAGTCACAGGCTCCCACCCTCAAGAAGTAAACATCTTTAAAAAATACATTTGGGACAACTTTGATGTTACAAACAGACTCATACTCACAATTTGTGTTGCCGTGTGAATTAAGGGCAAAGACAGCCAGAAATAAACTCAACCAAAAGCCTCGCTGATGCCTGGGCCAGCCCAGGTCTATGCAGGCCAAAATACATCATTAAATATTTACATAAGTTAGTAATGCATATGGCATCCTGTCATCTACAAACCTACTCCTGTTTGATTTTTTTGGACATTTCATCTTAAACCTGACATACCTAAACGACGACAGTGAGGTTTACACACACCGTACGACTTAGTACACACATCGGTGGTACAGACTACACAGGAATGGACTTCTGTTGCTATGAGGCACAGCATTTACAATAATTTAATACTTGTTGATGCCGAAAAGTCTCACTCCGTGTAGTTGTGGTAGCTTGGGGATCAAGACGCTCAGAAGTGAGGCGGTGTTTATGACAAAGTGCGTTGTGTCATACTTTGTGTAGAAACTTGCAAGGAAGTATCTGTGGGGGCAAAGAGACACATTCATTCAAAAATAAACCGTGAAAATAAAGAGTGCAGAATCACAGCTCATTTTAGGTTCCTATTATACATTTTATGCTGTTATGATCTCTTTTAGAGATGATCAGGAAATGCTTTATAATGTCTGGAGGTTGACGTGAATGACCTGGGATTTCCTCTGTTTGTATCTAAATTATCTATACATGTAAAGACAAAACCATACAATACTTACATAATGATTGGAGAGATGGTGAAGAACTTTCTAGATGAAGTGAACTGCACGCCGTAGTCAAGCTGTTCCCAATGTGTAAGAAGTCTGGCTTTTCCTTGGTCAGGGGTCTCAAAAGGTGTGCCTTTCACCGCATGCATGAACACATACATCCCCTGTAGAGACAAAAACACAGTCAGTGCTGTAACTCCAGTCTTTGAAAACAAGACCTTAGCAGAATGATAATATGGAGTGACTTTTGCTTTTTCAACTAAACAGTGTTTCCACAGATCCTTTAAAAGTCTTAAACATATCTAAAATACAATAATGTGAATGTTGGGAGCCTAAGTATTTTTTGCAGATCTTAAAAAAAATTTGAACCATAAAGAAAAAAAAATAACTTTACAAAAGTAAACTTCAGTCTTGCATCAAAATTTTTTTCTTTGCAAAATTTTGCATTGATCACGATGTAAAAAATCTACAAAACAAAACCAACATGGAACCAATAACCAATGGTGAAAACTGTGCAGCTCTGTCAGAATATGGAGGAAAACATCAAGTGTCAGGATGAGGTGTATGGGCTAACGCAACATCTCCTTTAATCATAGGAAACGTAGCTACTTCTAAAAGGTTAAAGCTTAAAATTATTTGTGTTAATGTTATTTTCACTGAGTTTCAGAAAGTGCAAATTCAGCAAGATTTGGCTCAAGGACAGCCCATTTAATTCACAAGTACATTTACTGTGCAATATTTCTTGGACTCAGTTTTTCCTTCACATCCTTTGCACTGCTCTCTGCCAGTTTGGAAGTGAAATAGGTCTTAATTTGCAGTCATACCAGTTAAACTGGAATAATATCCCAAAAACAAACAAAAAAAGCCTCCTGTCTGGTGCTTGTGGAGCTTGATAAATACACATTCATGAGTCAGAGAAAAAAAAGGGGATGATGCAGAGTTAATGCTAAGTTAGCTATCTTGGGAATGATGCTAGTTTCCAATTACAAGCTTCTATGTCAAAACAAAGGAATTCAGCTTTTGATACACAACCTGCATTACAATGGGGGAAGTAATAACACTTAAATGCAGACATACAGCCCAGGCATAATCAGCACACCATGTCGCATTGTGTGGAAAACAATATGCAATAGTTGACCTTAGCTCTTACTGTTAATAGCCTTCCGATAGGATGTGATACAATCCGTGTTAAATATTTCAGCATACATTACTTGATGATGTCACACACATGGACTTTGTGTCTTTATTTGAGGCCAGCTGGGTAACAATGAAAGGTCAGTTTTGTCTCTGGACCTTGTGGAGTTGGGAAATTTTTATAATAGGTCACATGTGAGGCTGCCAGATGGACAGCCTCCCCAAAATAGAGCATATGTGAACAAGCACACACAAGCACAGGCAAGGACAAAGGTAACAGGCGCCGACAGACATGTTTTAGACAACATCTGGCGATGTCGGATGTTATCTAAAACACCCATTAAATCAAGACAATGGATTTAAAAAAAAGTCTGAAAAGCCTGGTTTGTTAGTTGAACCTGGTTAACAGTGGAGGAAGATGCAACTTACAAAGTTGTGGATGACATTTGTCAGAGTCCACACCACCGGTACGCTGAAGAAAGGTATGCTCAAGAGCACAATGTGGAGTATTCCAACACCAAGTGCGTAGGTCAGCCAGATCCCTCGACTGTTCATGACCCGAGTGTTTGGGTTCACCTCACTGTGTGCCACACCCACATTCATTCTGGTCTGTTTAAGAAAATAAAAACAATCATATTCACTACACAATATACACTTTTTTTTGGTGACATTTGAACTTTTCTTTTCTTCCCTTTGATCTCTCCCTCACCATACTGTTTTGCACATCAGGCTCGGTCAAAAATCTGTTATTTTTATATGCAGCTGGAGATTTGACTTTACCAGTTGTGCCATGATCTCTGTAATACTTCTAAAAAAACACTCATGGTCGTCTGCAAGTACTTCAAGAATTTGAAATGACAGATCAGTGGTTGTGGCAACATAATAAAAATAAAAACTGATATTCTTGTTCTGCATCCCTGTAGCCCTGGGAACATTTGAATAACCCCTAAATGTTCAGTTTACTCTGTAATTAACTACTTGCAGACGGCTGCAGAGATGCATCGTTTGCAATTTTCTATACAGTATCCTTTTATTTGAAGAAGTAAACGCACTTTGTCCCAGCATGTCTGGATGAGATAACTAGAAAATATCTTGTGCAATCATTCTGAACTTTGCCCTCTGACACGCCCTCTGACCCACTTTCAGCTGCCAGACTGGATTAAAGAAAGCGAACCGTTTTATTTGCAGCCATTTAATAAATTACTCTGCTCCACGTTCCCACCGGCGTCTGCAGCATGCAAACTTTCAGCAACCAAATTACCAAATGACAAATGATTTTTAACCAAATAGAAGACCAAAATTGCATGAGTCCTGACATTTAGTCAAATAGCTGCACATAGTAACATAAAGTTATCTGCTGCATGAAGAATATTGTTGCCCCTTGCAACTCACAGATGGAGATTAAAGTTCATACATGAAGTAACAGATAAATAAGGTCTGATAACAAAACTGATAGCACAAATTAATTGCACAAATTTACTTTCTGCAACGACAGGAATGACACAGACAATTTAAAAGAATCTCTCGACAAAATCTGAGAAAAGTTAAAAACAAATAATACATGTTTTTGTGCATACACCCCTATTACTGGTTTAGTCTATTTGCTGATTACTTTCGTAGCTACTGCAAACTGCGTGACTGTTAAAATGCCCTTAGATAAACAACTACATTACATCAACAGATTACACTTCTTTTAGACTTAATTTAAACTGATGTAACTAATTCTTCACTGCCCGTCTTGCTATGTTAGCTAGGTGTGTAAACAATACACATCCCCTAGGTATGTCTTCGTTTCCAGTACATAACCTAGACCAAACCACCACTATTCTAAACCAAGTTGGTCAGCGTCATTACGTAAATAAGAAACAGTAAGCAATGCTCTGTGGTTAAAAGTGAAAAATAAACACAGACACAACCCGCAGTGCAAACTTACAGGTAGTAGCGATCAGTAGAGGTATTTATAGAAACAAGCTGCTATGGAGAGAAATGGTTTATCCCCTTGTTGATGTGTGCAGTTTGGCAGCGCAGACAGCACGTCTTAGACTGACCCGAACGGAAGTAGACGTCGTTCCAAGGCATCAAATTCAAGGGTATTTTATACCCTCAGGTTGACTTTTCAGGCTGTGTCTCGTCGGTCTCATCCCCTAAAAGATCTACGAAACAAGTGCTTACATACAGATTTTGATTAAATGTATTTATATTCAGTGTTAGCTGTAGTCTGAGTGTATTTGATTATGGTGTAGCGATCCTATCGTCAGCGGGGTCTCTATGTAACCTGACAAAAAGTGGTACCTTATAGTCACGTTTAGGGTATAAAATTCTCACTGTAGTCTCTTCTGAATCCGCCCTCATGACACTTTTAACCAATCAGCGTACAATTAAGGGGGCGGGAATCGGATCGTTTCCGGCTTGTGGCTCGTGTATTTTGTTTATAAAAGTGTCACTTGAAACTGCTGTCAAATTCAAAAAGAGCCTCGCAAATCGGTATGTTATATCCTATTTTGATATTTATTAACGTTGATATTCGGGTTAATATGAGTGTTAATACCGCCATTAATTTTGGGTATTTAATTTTTAGCTAATACGTCTAAGCAGCTCAAATAAGTTACAGAGCAGTTAACATTAGCTAGCTAACAGTAAGTCAATCTACTTTACAGCGCCTTTTAAGTGTTTTATAAACGTGTTCACAGGGACTTCAGTTTCTAACTAAATTGTGTCTTGACTGACAGTTCATAGCTCGAGTGCTTCGTCTGTCAAATCTAAAATCCAATTAAACCCTAAAGCATTCTTATCAAAGTGCATTGTGGCATGATGTACGTGGTTACTTTTTGAATATTTTTAATACAATGTCCAATTGGAAATAGGTTATCAATAACCTATACATGTAGAAATTACAAGTTTCCTTCTCAGTGCTATTTTTTTAATGTGTCAGCGAGCAATTGAGAGGTCATGCTACCTGGAAACTCTTCTTTGTTAAAGTTAAATATTATTTCTGTGATCAGCAGCAATATATCAGTAGTTCAACCCGAGAATCGTTATTAAACCAAAATCAAACTTTGAAACTCTATCCCTATCACGCTTAATAAATGCCAGTATACCCTTGGTGTTTGGATAAGCTGACCTTTTTAATCCTAAAACATTAACAAAAACGATCATACACATTGTGGAACTGCATTTTCTCAAGAATATTTAGTTGTTTAAAGTCACAGATCTTACTGAAACATTTTAAGGATTTTCTCCCTCATGTCTTCATGTTTTTTTTGACTCAGCAACACTCAGAAGTACCAAACCAGATTTTTTCAACAGGTACCCCAACCATGAAACAGCTGCCCCCAGACACTGTGAGACTGCTGTCCAGCTCCCAGGTCATCACCTCTGTGGTGAACGTCGTCAAAGAACTGATGGAAAATTCCCTGGATGCTGGGGCTTCAAGCATCGACATAAAACTGGTAAAATGTCCAAATAGTAGACTTCATAAAGAGGAGAAAATAAGTTTATAATTATTTTTTTGATTGTAAACGATAATTGCTAGGTGAAATTGTCCTTAGGATGTTAGAGTTAAGTCCTAAAGGTGACCAGTTTTGATTTCCCCTATTGTTGCTCTGGCAGTCTACAGCCTTTACTAATTTTCATATTGCAGGAGAACTATGGTTTGGACCGGATAGAAGTGCGTGATAACGGCCATGGAATCAAAGATGCAGACACTCCTGTGATGGCTGTGAGACATTTCACTTCAAAGATCAGTAGGCATGAGGACCTGGAGCAACTAGAGACGTACGGCTTCCGTGGAGAGGCGCTAGGCTCAATCTGTGCTGTGGCGGAGGTAACAAGTACTTATCAACTGCATCTTATAGACTGAGTTATATACATGCATTAAACTGATAACACAGTTAATGAAAGGTAAAACAATTAGCCTCACTTATGCATGTTTTTACAGATAGCATGACACTTTGATTCATTCATATGTATCAGGAATAAAATCTACTTCCAGATTCATTACAGTATAGTTAATGGGATGTTGGTAACCTAATGTCTTATCGCTCTGTTTTTCTTCAGGTGGCCGTCATCACAAAGACAAAGGAGGATGACATCAGCACCCAGTACACACTTAACTTCACAGGGCAGATTGTTTCTCAGAAGCCATCTCATTTAGGTCAAGGTAAGGAGCCATTATTGAATCAACCTTACCTCATTAGTGGAGGCACAAGACAACTTGAATCCATCTCACTAGGCTTCAAGTTATGTGCTTGCATCCAAACCACAGTGATTTGGGCCAGTCAGCATTCTTTGAGGAAGAAATGGCTATTATGGATGTGACTTCTATGTGACCACCTACGAAAAGTGCCTGTTTGTCTGTTCATAAATTTATGTCAAAAGCTTGTTGCACACTTCTGCTCTTTGTGTGTTACAGGAACAACAGTGAGTGTACTGAAGCTTTTTAAGAATCTTCCAGTCAGACGGCAGTACTATTCCTCTACCAAGAAATGCAAGGAGGAACTAAAGAGAGTGCAGGACCTACTGATGGCCTACGCCATTATAAAACCTGACTTGAAGCTCACACTCGTTCACAATAAGGTCAGTTTAATGCCTGATGTAGCTGACAGCTGTCAGTCAACAGCATACTTACATATGTGTAATTACAGTTATTCACCAGTTAACCATGATTACTTATGTAGGAGCCAAATATGTTATTGTGATGATCTGAAATGAATTGTGGTTCACTTTGTGAGTGTTGGGTGTCGCTGTGCTA
>JAPZDV010000005.1:20810834-20849934 GCA_029814665.1 Acanthurus lineatus | reverse complement strand
ATCTAAATTCTTATTTTAGCACACACTGTAACTTGTCTGTTCTAAGTCGACAACAACAGATGGCAGCTTAACAGCTCTGCTACACAGAAGAAATGCAACATACAAGTCATTTATCAACAGGTTACTGTTGTTTTAACAGCATTTAAATAGCTAATTCGAGCCTGAAGCGACTCCTAAATGCATTATGAAATATATTCATTTAAATTTTGTTGAAGCCACTACTGTATATAACATATACATGAAAAGAGTTACTCAAGACATTTTGCATGACAAATATAAAACTGAAGGACTAAGGAGTTAAAAGAAGAAGAACAGTCAAAATCAAAGAAGAGAGGCTAACCTCTGACTTCTTAAAGCCCAATCCAACATAAACCTAATGACATCTTGGTTATTTTGTCACAAACTCCCTCCAGAGCCACAGAAGACAACATATAACTGTTTTCACATATTGAATAGTTTCCTTATGACAAGCAAGTTAATCATAACATGCCATGACAGCTTGCAACAGGTAACAAAAGAGAGTCATTACTACTGTTTGACTTAAACAGACTTGTTTGAACCCTGCAGGTATGAGGAGAAGTCAAAAAAGCACTTGGAACAGCACGACCAGAGGATGAAGTCAACCTCTGCTGAAGGCCCCAGAGAGGCGAGCATGAGCATCCAAAGAGGCAACGCACAGGGCCTGAAACGCAAGGCCCCGCCGTCCAACCAGAAGCTGCTGGACGAGCTCTTCTCTGCACAGCCCCAAAAGAAGAATAGGAGCCCTGCACCCAAGCCCTCGCTGCCCCTCCCCTGCAGCGTGCCTTCCCTACGGCTCCAGCTTCAGCGCCTTTCATCCCAGAGCAGCGCAGTGCCACAGGGCCTCCGTCTTGTAAACCGGCTGGCCTCTCAGAACGCCTGGGTCATTTTATGTGGTCAGAGGCTCATGTTGTTAAACCCATTTCGAGTGGAGGAAGCCTTGCTGTTTAAGAGACTTCTAGAGAATAATATACTTCCAGCAGTGAGTCTGCAGAACCCTATACAGTTAACAGATGGGTAATGTATCACTCACTTCTCACCAGAAAAAATGACAGTTATTTTTCTTATGGAAACTCAACCACATGTTTGAGACTATTGTTAAGACTAATACCAAACCCCAGTTTTTATCGAGGCTAATGTCTGAAAATATGCGATTTTATGTTCAGCATCTCCTCGTCTCTCTTCTCTAGGAATCTAGGGGGAGCTGCATTCACTGAAGCTTTATGCAGCATGGAGAAACAAAGCCTAGAGCTTAATGGAAGGATCTTCTTCTCTGATCCAAGGCTTGTGGCCAACGGGTTTAAAATCCATCTCACTCCAGGTAATTGTAAATAAAATTCTGGGCCAAAGTGTCGGCAGTTGGCAGTTTAATATTGCATATTGAACTTTCATTTGCCAGTGATTCTGCATCTCTTTCTGAAGCATTGAGTGTGAAAAGATGGACGACCTGACAGCTCCTCAAAGTGAAGCCAGGATGTTTCTATCGCCCCCTTGTGGCTAGCTGCAGTTTAGGTCACTAAATCCTGTCAGCTCCATGTTAGCAGATGGGACATCGATTAGATAATGATACCTTGATAATCAAAGTAAAGTGAATCAAGTTTTTTGATCCTACGAAACGAGTGTGACGTAATGATTAACAGCTAACCCCAACACCATCGCACAACAGAGAAGTCTACAATCAATCAGAAAACAAGCCTTTCTTATTTCATGAGTCACGCTGTTTAAAGGTCTCACGGATTGTCAAGCACAACCATTAAAGTCATAGTTCACCAGTCACTTAGAAATGTCAAACGTTCTGTTCCGAGTAACTGGATTACAGGCAATTATTTCTGACGGAGTTTCGTCATATTAAATTAGTTTTGGATAAGACAAAATATTCCTATTCCTTTAAGCAAAACTGTCATTATAAAATAATAAATGATGAAATAGAGAAATTATAAATCATAAGAGTACAATTTTTTTATTGTAATTAATACCTTTTTCTTTTAAAATGGATCACGACTTAAATAAACTGTGACACAACCAAATCACTCAGTCCACAGCACCTTTATTTGAACACCTATAGGGACCAAACTTTTGTGACAAGTTGTCTTTAAATAAAGCACATATTTCACCAAATATCACACTTAGATAATAATCTGGTGACTGTAAACCATCAATTAATATAGTATAGCTAGTATATCCAAGAAATTCTTAAAAACTTTATTTAGTTGAGATTTTTTTATACTTACAAAGCAGTTTTTGTGATTTTAAATATTAACAACTAGTATAGTGAAAGATTGTTCTGAAAATTACAGCATCCAACAGTGTAGTTCAATCATGTTTATACTTAAAGAAATGCAAGATAAAATCAAGAGTAGCACAAATTATAGACATAAAGATACACCAGAACAACTCACACCATTCAACCCGTCTTTGCCAGCTTCTTCATCATTATTGTGACATTATTTCTGTGTTTGCTCGAGGTATACAGTGTCCTGTGAACGTTGGTTGTTTTTGTTGCTGGTTCACCTCAGTTGACATTGGCTCTCTGCCCGACAGAGTGGTCTCACAGTAGGTTTGTACCCCAGTGTGCAGGTGATGAGAATGGTTGCCCTTTAAGAAATTCAAGGAATTTTCATTTGGCACTGCCAGCCTCGGTGGGTGTGCATGGGACTGAAGGTAGCGGCGTATATGTGATGGCTTTACGGCACAATCTCTGCTGAATATCTTCTACTTTTGTCAGGACGGGTTAAAATGTGAAATGTGGCTTGTTTTCTTTTGTTAAATGTAATACTGCAGATGCTGTTATTTTAACTATTAAAGAAAAACAGCATAAATCAGGACTGATTCCAGTATGCTGTTATTACAATAAGGAGTTTTGTTACTGTCAGTTGTTGCTCTCTTCATAAATTTTTGTGTAGCAAATGTACTGGACTGTTCAGTCTCGCACAGGCAACACAACCAGCACAGAGATATGTAAGAAATTTTATAACTGCCTCTACTTCTCCAAGTTTCTTTTCCTTTTTTTTTTTTGCATTTTGCATTTTGCATCCAAGTCGTGTATCAGAAATATAAATTGTGCATGATTTGCAGTATTTCCTCATGAAAATGAGAAGCCATCATTCTTCCACCCTACAAGACAACTTCCTTCCAGTCTGCTGGGGCTTCTATTAGTCATTTAACACTCCATTTGGCCCTTCGCTTGTTTGACTTGGTCATGAGTCCGGCTGTAAACCACAATATTTATTTATTATTCTTTCCTGGAGATAGTAGTAGCGTCTGGAGTATATTAATCCTTGTTTTCTGCTTGTCTTGGCCAGGCCTCACGTCAGCAGAGAGACATCTGGAAGTGACAGCAATGGCAGACTGCGTGCCTTTCCTCGGTGTGGAGGACCTCAGGGAAATCCTGACTGCAGTTCTTCACAGGAAGGCCAAGACTGTGCAAGAGTGCCGGCCACTTAAAGTCACAAACTACCTACAAGTAAAGGATGCTAGGAGTTGAGATTGAATGGCATTAAGGTAGATTTTATGTATCTGTTTGGTAAACTAAGAATTTAAATTGCATGTTTTCCCTCACAGGGTGAAGCTGTTCGACTTGCCCGTCAGTTGCCCACAAATTTATCCAGGGGAGACGTTGAAGACATCCTGCTCAGGATGAAACAGCAGCTCAGTGAGAAAAACTGGAGCTGCATCCACGGACGGCCTTTTCTCCAACACTTATCTGACATCCCTTCTACAGACCAGGACGCTGAAGCTCTGCTGAGGCCTTTGGTGCTATAAGACGGTGACACCTCAATGAAAAATCACAGCAGTGCAATATCAGCTGTGTTACTCTAAAGCAGCTCTTTATTCTTAATGTGAAGTTTCCTGATTTATTTCCTTTCTACTCCGATGAAGTTCACTTTAGTCACAAACAAAACATGAAAATAAATGTATTTTTTCACATTCGTACTTCTGCATTTTGTGATTAAATGTGACAGTTTTTCAAACTTAAATAGCTCATATCTTATAAATATGCAAAGTATTTCAGGAACATTCACAGTGGAAGAATCCCCCAAATACATTAAATGAGGAACTATAGTCAAGTACATCTTTGAGGTACTTCCTCTTTAGATATCTGCTCCACTACATCTCAGGGGTAAATATTGTACTTTTTACCACACTGCATTTGTGTGACAGTTTTAGTTACTTTTTACATTTTTAAATATCCTTCCTTTTGCTTAAGACGACGTATCTCCAGATACAGTGATTTGGAGTGTTTGCAAGTTTTTCTTTATGGGCTGATATAATTCTCCTTCTTCTTTTCCTCCTCCTTCAGCTAGATAAATGATGTAAAAAGCCTCTTGGATCAGATGTAAAATGCATTGTAACAAAGCTGAAAACGTCTGTTTTTGAGGTTAAGAAAAGTTGACTTTTTAGAAATGCATGGATCTTAAAATACAGCCTCGATCCAAACTCGATGATCTTAAAGAACATGATGCATTGCTGTAGATTTAATTAACCAACTACATAATTCAATAAATTAGCCAAAATTTAAACATCATCAGCAGTAAAATGCAACACATTAATGCAGCAGTAATATTAAAGGTCCACTGTGGAGGGTTTAGTGGCATCTAGTGGTGAAGTTGCAGATTACACTATAAAACTGAATGCCCTGCTTTGAGCCAGTGTTTGGTTTGTCCTTTCTGGGCTTCTGTAGAGACATGACTTTGCAATATGATGGACTCAGTGGAAAAAGACATGCACCCTCTGTAGGTATGAAGACGTCATGGTAAGATAATAAAAACATGACTCTTACTTTCAGGTGACGATATTAATAAAAAAATACTCCTAAATATTATATTTCTGCCAGATTCTACAAATAGATCCCTTTAAATCTGACAGAGTGGACCTTTAATCTATAAACCATAAATATTAACTACCATTAAAACTAACAGGGGCCATTTTACTGCACAATGAACACTTTTATATTTAATACTTTTAAGCAAACTTTGCTGTATTGAAATACTTTTACTAAAATTGGGTTTAAAATGTAGGACTTTTGTAGTTGAGTATTTTCACAGTGTTGTAGTACTGCATTATTTATTGTAAGTCACCAGGAATGGCTGGTTCAACAAAAGTAACGACACACCGGCCTGATTAAAATTACATTTGCATGTAAATTTACAAAGTAAAACTTTGTCCGTCTTGTTCACGACGACAGTGACACCGGTGGAGTTCATGTTGCTCTTTGCAACAGCTTTGCTTTAAATTTAATGCTTTGGTTTCATAAACTGATTTTTGACATAGTTTGCATTTTCTTGGACCTGGAACAGCAGTCTTTGACCTGCAGAGTGACATCTGACTCCCTGCCTTGATTTGTGTCCAAAAGCCAGAGTATCTTACTACCCGTAAGCCTCATTGTGGCACCATTGGAATGGGTATTGCTCCAAGCCAGAGATGTACACTGTGCCAGCTACTACCCATAATTCTTTTCCCCCAATTAGTGCCAGCTGCTCAGCCTTTAGTATTGACAGATAGTTGTATATTATCCCTGGCTGCATTAAATGCTTTAGAGATTTGCACTGTAATTTCAACCACAAAGTTTAACAAATCCTTGACACTGCGCTAACTTGTAGTGGTGCCACTTCCTAAAGACATTATTACGCCATCACTGCGGTTGTTCGGTGTCGCTTGAGGTTTAGGGGTTAGGAAACAAACTCGATTAGATTTTGCTCTGTCAGTAAGAAAAAAAAAGGAGGATTAGCAGCAATTTAAGTCTAAAATTATATGATTTTTTTTAATCACTCATATAATTGTTTGATCATTTCTATAAACCTGATGTGACATTAAAGCTGTGGTACCTTAACAAGAGATTTAAATGGAGAAAATTAATATTTGTCATTACAAAAAAATACTGACTATATTTTTTTACCACACTGGGATAGGAATACTTATAGCCACACGAGGTTTTCACTCGTCACCTTTTCATATGGATATTGAATCCCACCGCAGGGAAAAGTGCAATCTGATCGTTCATCTTATGATAATATTATAGTTAGGACTGTGAAAGGTCAAACCACAGCACATGTCTTGTTTTACACGGCCTCTGCTGAGAGGACGCACAGATGGCTTCAGCATTGCTGCAGGGCCAACACTCTGCAAAGTGCCTCTGGGACGGGGAGAAATGCCAGTGAGGACTCCTGTCCCTCCTTTCACCCTTCTCCCCTCAGCTTTCTGCCCCGCGCTCCTGCATGGACTCCCGTTTGAGAGACTTCTCACTGCTGGATACGTGCTCCTCACTTGTTTGTGTCCAGAAATGTGTGCGGCAGCAGAATCTACTCTGTACGTGCTGCCTTCGGCACCCAGGAGGCATATCAGAGTAATTGGGGAGGATTAACTGATGATCATCTTTTGACCATGTGACCACACTGTTTAAAAGGTCAGCAGTGGTTCACTTTGCCAGCTGTATCTTAATAAACCACCTGTTTTGCTCCTTTTTTAAACATTTTCTGCAACCAAGTTGAGCTATTTGCTATCATTTGGCCCACAGCAAGGAATGGAAAGAAGGAACCGTACTGGAAATGATGCAAAATGTTAAATATTCAAACCTCGATACCAGAATACTCATTTCACATAGAGCGTCATCTAGATAGTTATCTGTTCTCCTATTACTGCCCTAATGTGCAGAGCTACTGCTTCTCAGGTTGTATTAAGCAGCCAGAGCAACTGTACACCACTCTAACGACCCAGAAGTAAAAGTGCTCTTTAACACAGTCATCAAATCCAAAATAAAATGACATGAACTATATTTAACCCCTTTCCCGCTCTAATTTTGGAACTGTTTTGAGAAATAGTCACAAGTGATTGGAGTATCTTGCTCAGTGCAAAGTACAAGTCACAGACTCTGTCTAGAAATATAAGAAAAAAAAAAGAAAGAAATGCATCAGTTCAAAAAACATATATTAGCAGTTTAAAGCATTACACTTACAGGTCATGGTTCAAAATGACTTATGATAAATAACTCAAGCCTTTTCCTTTTTCCTAAATGTTTCTCCATGAAGAGACAAAAGACCTGCTGCAGCTGAAGTGATCGTCAGATTTTAACACACTGAATAATATCACTGCAAAATACCTGAACCCTGTTTTTTTAAGTGAAGCTTGAAACTTTTGCCCTCAGATGTGGTCGGACAACATCTGTGTTTATGTGCAAACAACTGGGTGTTAACATCATTAAGCAGATGCAGAGCCAATTTATTTGAAGTTGTTTAACTTTGGGCAAATATAAATGACTGTGATATAGATTTTTTTTTAAAAATCCAAATAATAAGTCCACATTTGACCCTTTCATCTGTTTTGGTCTTAACCAGCTGGTCAGTAACTTTGTACACTGAAACACCAGAAACACCAGATGATTCGATGATGGACAGTGAGAAGGAAAGTCCGTGAACGAGCTGATCACTTCAGTGTTCACTACTGTTTGTCTCGCTCACTTATGATGGAGCTCAATTCTTTATGTTCACGGTCAGTGATGGTTGTTAACTAATAAAAACAACTCCCATGATTCTTTGCTACTTCATGACACCATCAAATTCCATCTTTTGCAAAGTTTTATTTTCAATTTTAGATATGTCTCACAGCAAAACTTATCCTGTGTTTTAAAGTGACAGCAAGATATGCAAAAAAAAAAAGAAACTATAACAAAAACAGGATTAAACAGATCTGTTTAATCCTGACTGACAGACTGACTTTAAGAGGAATTATAGAAATGATTGAATTATTGAAAGTGGAGTGTCATAAAACTTGCAGAAAATATGTTATAATGAAATATTTGCATGTGTTTATAATCAAAGATAATAAATGTAAATCAGTGGTGGTCCCAGTGTTCATTTTAATGTCTTTCTCTTACTGGTACAGTGGATTTATTGGGGCATTTTGATCCAAAAATAACAACATCAGTGAAGATTTTAATGAGCCTACCAACAAAAAATGAGCAAAAACCGACTAAAAAGCTGCAAAGACAAGTGATTTTCATGTATTAGACGTCAATATTTGAATTATTGTTCACATGAGAAAACACTGACTGAAGGAGCTTCAAAATAAGTCATTTTTCTCTGCGATAAAACTCCCACCAAAGAATCTGTGAATCAGAAGCAAACAAATCTGTCACCAAACCCCAGCGCTCACCATCAACACCAAACCTCACAGAAGGAACCAATCAGGCGTCTCGAGGCCGTTAACCATGCCAGGGTCCATATGGGACCAACTATAAAATCTTTGCTGCATCTTTAGTTTTTCAGCTGGTAATTGGTGGTGGTGCCTCGCTGTGACTGCGCACTTTTCTGCCAACCACAGAAGAGCCACTTAGTTCTTTTTATGGGGCTTCAGGCACACACTAACCTGATGGGTGTTAAAAAGCCACAGCTTCTCAACTGCTGGAGAATTTACAGCCACACTACATTCAATTTCATGGGTCAAGGGCATCCACAATGGGGCCATCAAGTCTACTCTTTTTAATTTTTTATCACTTGTCAACAATTCCCGCAGCAAGTTTGGAAGATATATTCCAAGACATGCAAAACTGAGGGATGCATTTTTGGGTAATCAAAGAAAAGAGGGACTTTGTATTAGTAAGACAAAAAAGGAAATTCATTTACAGCTCCTGTGAAATTTACTGGGCAAAAAAGCTGCAGATGCCCAACTCATGCAAAATCTGCTTTCAAGGAATATCTGCGTCAGCTGCAAGCCTGTCGGTCATGTGATGTTTTCAGGCTTCGAGAAAAACCAAATCTTGTTGTAAACACTGTCAATTTTTCAAATAAATACGCCATAAAACATACCCAAACATTTTTCAAAAGTTTTAAAAGTTTCCTTCCATATCAATAAATTTTAAACCTGTTCTCTCCTGGATTCAGCCTCCGAGGCCGAACTCTGGAAAGTCCTGCTTGCAGCATGAATGTCACTCAACTGAGCGTCGTGTAAAATTAATTATGCACAGTAATCCGTAAAAATGTACCATAAATGTTATTTCTGAGATGTCAGAATCTATCCAGGGCTCTTGACACATACCTGATACTACTCTACATCCGTCTGTGTTAAGAGCATAGGCATATCATCAGGAGACAGGAGGTTTCCATAATCTGCCCTCCCTTAGTCTCCTTAGAGGAACATCTATTCTTCATCACTGTCAACCCTCCTTCCCCAGAGAGACAATGCTTCGAGCCTTGGACCTTGGATGGCTTAGGGCCACATTTTTTGCTCGTCACCTAACCCCTCCTCGCAAACAAACACCGCCGCTGAGGAGTTTTGTAAACATATCTGGAGTTAACACACTATCTGTCCTGCCTCTAAACTTCCAGTAGCTTACAAAGCCATTAATCATAGAAAGCTTCCCAGAGGTGACTGTCAGTTTTGGGGTAGGAATAGTGATTCCTCATCCCTAAGTGAAAAAGCAAGCAGAGCGCAGACGGAAAGGATAAATCACTCCAGAAGTGAAGACAAGTAGCATTCAGCAGCTGGCCATCTGGCCCTTATCGTGTCCCAGACTGGCTGATTTTATTACTTTTCATTGCTTTCCGTAGACCCAAGAGAGATTTTCACAAACAACCTGTCAGCCTGGCCCGAGGTGATCATCCTCTGCTGGTTACAATAGGAATCTTGAACATCGTGCCCTCATGAGGTAATTGGCATCCCAGAGGCACTATGTTAACTGGAGCAGTCAGATGGACGTGCACTTGAACATCAGAGACCAAATATGAGCTAAATTGCCATTTTTTCTCTCCAAATTGTCACATATTTACTCAACAAACTCAATGAATTCACCATAAATCTGATTATTAACGATTATCTTTTGTTAAACTTGAGTTCTGATCTCTGCACAGTATATATTGAAATGAAGACGTGATACACAAAATATTATAAAGTGCCACTTATTATCCTCCAAACCAAAGGCTACATCCAGTATGTAACTGACCAGCACAACATGAATCAGTGTGAAGGTGCTTAAATTGTTACTAAAAGACTAAAAGGGGGGCAAAAACAATAATCAAATTGCTATTACAGTTAAGTTCACAATGTTATTTTCAAATGGTCGTCATTATTTCCCATTTAAGGGACATCTGACATTGTAGAGTTTAATTCATAACTGAATTTTATTTAGTTTCATTTGTACTTTTACATCAACAAACTAATTGAGTTTGACATCTTGTTTATAAGAATGTTTTTATTTTCCTCAACCAATCAGCACTGAATGAACCAACTTTAGTAGCAGCTGCATTTTCCTGACGGTTGGAGAAATATGCAGATTTGAGAGCTGTTATTTCATAAAACAACAACACTGGCACCATTTTCTGGCCAATTAAAGAGATATTTTTCATGAGTATATATTCTTAATTCTGCCTATAAAAACCTTTAAAAAAATGATAATAAAAATAATGGATACATCATCAATGGGCAAAACTACAGACCGATTTTAAATCACTGAACTAATCAAAGAGGCTTTGATTCAGAAGTCCAGAACCAGACTATGTAGAAATGTTTAAAGTAGAATTCATCCATAATTTGAACATCAGTGAATGATCTGATGGATGTGCTTCACACAACAGCTGGAAACAGGTGGCAGTTTTCTCGTCTCCAAACCTGTTTTGGGGTGAAATTAAAGACTTTCAGTCCGTTATTTCTACTTAATTTAGTTTTATTTTGTGATACCATCGACCTTTCAGTTTCTCCGTGGTTCGACGTCTCGATCTGTTATTACTCTTGAACCGTGTTGTTGTCGAGGAAGACCTTTGCCACAGAGCGATCTGTCAGCAGAAACACTTCTCCAGATGTTATGGTTCGCACATCTGTTGAGGGGTCCAGGTGTTTTTTGGATGCACGTGGCAAACCTCTTCTCTCTTTCCTCCACCCGTCATCCGTAACTCTGCACCACGTCCAGGTAACAGTCCACTGTAATGGATTACTACATCACATTAGACTCAACAGCTCAGTTCATAACTCCTGTTACAACTACTTCATCATTTTGTTCTTTAACTTTTCTCTTCTCTTCACACAACCAAGACAAGTTTCCTGATCTGGAACTTGTTCTTTCACACTGTTTGAGTTTAAGCTCAACTTGTCTCCATCCAATACGTCCAACATTCCCGGTGAAGACTCCAGAAACGAAAGCTCTGTTGGACAGCTGCTATCATTCATCTGTCAACCTGTGCACGATGTCCTTTCCTATAACCTATTAGACTTTCCTTAAATCAACACGGATCCTGCGTCTCTTGCTTAACTTGATTGGTCCACCACTGTTGTCTGGACTGAATTGGACCTTATGGATGCTCTGAATTTTTCTACAGACGTGAATATTGGTGCCTTTGAGGATCCCTTGACTTTTCATCAACCACCAAAAAGACTCTGACATTGATAGTTTTGGGTTAAATGTCCAGTTAACTATTAAATGACCTGCCATGGATTTTGGTTCTGATATTCATGTTTCCCATCCAAAAATCCTGATGACTTTTGTGATCCACTGAATGTTTTCAAGTCTTTTCCAAAGCACAGTGTAAACTCAGCTAGTAAGCATAGACTAGGGATGTTTACTATTAGTTGACTAGTTAATGAAATGTTGAATTGAGGCTCTATTGATAAAATGGGATTTCATCTGGTGAGGAGCACATTAAGACGTCTCAAGGACTTTGGACAATCTTGCCTGGAGATTTGACCTCAGTGCAAAGACTTGGACTCATGAGACTTGCAAAACAGTCGCTTGATTCTGCATCTGGTATTAAGCCCAAATTATCATTGTCTTCAAGCTCACATGCTGCAATAAGATGATGACAACATTAAGCTAAACATTAGCCTCCTATAGCACTGTCACTGCGTGCATGTTAGCATACTTACTTTAGCATTAAGCTCAAAGCCTCACAGAGCTGCTCGTGTGTCTGTAGGCTCTAAGTCTTTTTAGATTTTTGCAGCTCAAAGTTAATCCAAAACCAAGGAACGTTTTATGTTTCATAAAACCTTTTATTGTTTTTAAGAGATAATAAATCCCAGTGAAATATTTCTACAGTTAAGTTTGTACATTTTACTTTCTCTGATTAGAAAATATTAATTTCTATGCTTTGAGCACCGAAAACCTAAAATTATGCAAAAATACAATCAAAATTTTGCAGGTAGACACTAAGAATAAGTGGGAAAATGTGTTTTTTGTGATTTGGATAAAACAACCTTGTGTTAAAGTGATCTAGAAATTGTGATTTCACTCCTTGGTGTCCAGTTATCATAATCTGTTTTCATACAATCAGATATTATTAAGCAGCTACGTCACCGATCAATTAACGACAATTTATCAATGAAGACTTGAAGATGAATATTCATTCAGATTTTTATTAACTTTACACAACAGGAATCCTGTCCAGAAACGGGGTCTCCAGCTGCCTTGGACTACTCCTTCACCCCTTAACATCCTTTTCCCCGTTCTCTCACTCTCACTTCCTCACCTGTCAGAGGTGGAATGTCGCTGGCAGATTCAGTCCTCCAGAGTCGAACTCTTGACAGATGTAGTGACGCTCAGTCAAAACGTTTCCCAGCTCCTGTTCGCAAAGTAGCCTGAAACAAGCAGACAGACAGACAGCAGCAGCAGCAGCAGCAGCAGAGGTGATCACTGCTGGACAGAAGTGAATGAAATGATGCACCTGGGCCTGATAAACCCCACAGATTCAGAACAGCTCATATTGCTGCAGGCCGTTTACAGCTGCTCCTCCAACTGAAGTGAAATGAACAGTGCTAGCAGGTCCATTCACTGTCATGTTGAGAAGAAGCAGAAAAGCCTAAAAACCTGCGCTGGTGATTTATATCCATACTTACCCAACATTTAAAATGTAAAGCCATAAAAATGTGTAAAAATGGAAACTTCAGTGCTCAAAAAGCTGTGAAAACAAGTCTGACGTTTATACATCGAACCTGGGAGCAATGATTTTTTTCATACTCTTCAATTGCTTATTTTTAAGACATGCGTCATGAGTAATAATGTGAAAGTAAACGGCTGGAAACTGTTGGAGAGTATTAGACTCATAAAAAGTTCATGCCCATGTCAAACTGCAGATGGAAACAGCACACTTGTAGGAACACGTATGAGGATGGAGATTATGGATTATAAATCCGTCCTGTGCTTTTTAAAAATGTGCAACATTGCTCCGGCTCATGTTGAATTTGGTACCTGATCCTCACTTTTTCTGAGGAGGGGTTGTCTTGTTTTGCAAAGACACGTTTTTAAGTGTCACCAGCAAACCGAGAGGAGAGAGAAGAGGTAGAGTCTGCAAACCTTCCTCTGGGAAAAAGAGGTTCTGTGGATCCACTCTACCTGGACTCTGCTCTCTGCTGTGGCCGATCAGCATGGCACATTTCCAGCTCGCAGCAGGAAAGGAAGTGGCTCTCGGGGGCAGTGCTCAATTCGCCCTCTACTGGGCGGAAGTCAAGCCTCAATGAGGCCGTCAGTCGAATAGGTCATGCTGTCAGGGCGCACCGGAGTTCACATCCTCTCATTAGACTGCAACACTTTCAACATCCCTTCGCTGCAAAAAAAAAAGGAGCTGAGAAGCTGGGGCCGATTTCCGATCGTGATAAAACTGGCTTATGGTGATGTGCGTGTGGATGTGTGTGTGTGTGTGTGTGTGTGTGTGTTGTTATGACATATCTCCCCACACGCTGATGCACACACTCACACGTCGCCTGTGTGACTTATCAGTTTACATCATGTGTTGAAGATAAAGATTCTCAGCTGCTGAAGTTTGAAATGGGGCTGCGATGTTCAGGTTCAGGTTGTTGTTGTTGCGTTCGAGGACTCGAACGTCACACTTGTGGATGTGATGTGTGAGTCTGCAGCATCAAACTGAAGTTTCCCTGAAGCCTCTCGATGAAAACAAAAGCTTGTGCAACTTTTATATTTTAATAAACTGCGATAAGACTTTGTTTCATGGTTGCAGTTGCATCTTTGAAATGTGTTGATTCCATATTATGTGATTTACAAATAAATTGAAAGAGAATGATGCATTCTTCACATATTCCAGGTATTAAGAAGAGTCTGAAATGCAACTAAATATACCTAAAACATATCCTTTAAGCTAAAATATGCAGAAAATGAGCCAACTGAGCAGCATAAACTGCCTGAATGTAACACAGAAAATAACTATTAAAAGAGACAAAACTCAACAAACAAGCTAGAAACTTTATTTGTTAAAACAAGTATATAGAGTTGCTGTATTACATCTTTTATCTTGCTAGATTGTGGTTTTATACATTTACCAACAGTGGTTTAGAAAGGCAACTCCTAATGGAAACAATGGCATATGTATACAATACAAATTAGCAAACATATCAAAATCAGTTTTTACAACTTTTGTAGCAACCAATTCTTTCTATTGGTGTGCCATAGTGCAAACTGTGTTGTTTGTAAGACAGAGTTTAAGCACGATCTCAACATTCACACATCTCGACAATCCGTTTTCTCTGTCTTAAACACATTTTTTTTTTTCATTTGTAGGCTGCATTCATTGTGCCTTCAGTTCAAGTCCTTCTGTCCAGTAATGTGAATTTACAATCAGAATAATTCAAGTGTATCGGGCAGGTCAGGCTGTTTTGTTTGTTGGCTGATGAAGACGATTGTGACTGAGCGAGGACGCTCCTCGGGTCGGGTGTGTGTTGTTGTTGTTGTTGTTTGTGTGTATGGCAGAGTACATGAAGACCTGTCGAGACGTGAAGTGGTACTTCGCCCTGCTGGGACATTTTTGTAGCAGTGAAAAAACTTGCACTGAAGTTCTTAATCAAAAAAACAAGAGTAAAACTTATAGTTTCATCAAATACAGGAAGAAAATCAACTGTGTCTAATTTCCCCATTGACCTAATGTTGCAGTGTGATGCAAACTTTGATAAATGGCAGTAATAAAGTAAGAATTTGAGGTACTCCCCTTTTTTTATCTACTCTTATTTGTACTACAACATGTTCTGGCAGTGTGAAGTATCACTCCGAAGAGTCTCCAGCTGTGTTTTTCCAAGCCCTTTCATCAAAAAGTCCATGAGGATTCTTGGTTTCACTCTTAAAACATGACTTGAATAATGATTATCACAAACATATAGCTTAGCAAAAAGTGTAATAGCTTGTATGTTGGCTACGAGTAGAGTGGAGTGGAGTAGCTTGGCGTACGAGTATAATCTGTCGGTGTGTGTGTGTGAGTGTGTGTGTGTGTGTGTGTGTTTGTATAAATGGACAGAGCACAGAACACAGAGACAAAAAAGGGGAAAAAATAAAAAGTTTTTTGGGTTAACTCTGTGAGAATTTCTGTCTACATTCACTCCAAGTGTCTGTGTGTGTGTATAAATGTGTGTTTTTCTGTGTGTGCATGTGTCAGTATTTGTGTATGTGTGTGTGTGTGTGTGTGTGTGTTTCTGCATCCATCTGACCTCAAGCTCCTATGGCTAAGATTTCACTGGAGGAAAGAAAAGTGAGAGCTATGCTGGTTGTTTGAAAGCGCTGCCCTGCGGGGAAGCTCGGGCTGTTCGTGGCCTCTACACTGGATCTACCGCACCGTGCTGCTGCTGCTGCGGGAAAAGCACTGAAACTGGTGGACTGGTTGTGTCAAAAAAAAAGAGAGTCTGAAACCGGAGGAAGGACTGAACCGCAGCCGGTCCATCCTCTCCTCCTCCACCTCCTCCTCCACCTCCACCTCCTCCTCCCTTCCTCCCTCTCTCGCCTGGATCTCCATCCCAACTCAAGAGCATCCACACCGGTCCACCACCATGGACGGGATCTTGCCGTAGATGATCTGCTCCTTTCGGTTAAAGTAGAGCATGTTGATGGGCGACATCTTGGTGGGGGTACAGCAGGGGCCCGCGGTCCCTCTGGGGTTGGCCTTGTTCACCAGGTGGGTGTGCGGATACTTCTGCAAGTGCATGTACTCACACTCCCCGGAGCAATAGTTGGCCTTGTAGCGCTTTGGGGCAATAATCCAGTCCCAGCCAAAGTCTTCGAAGTCCACCGTGAGCGGATAACGGCAGCACCGGGACTCTGGAGAGTTCTCGTCGCAGTCCAGGCCCGAGTCTCTCCTGGCACGTTTGGGACCCTCTGAGATCTTCACCTCCATGAAGGGTTGCTGCAAAGACAGAGCGCGAGTTGGTGAAACAGTTTGCGGGAGGCAGATGACAGCGTTCAGCTTGCATGTTTTCAGTCCGGTGCCTTTTTTTGGCAGCTGGTTTTCAAACATGTCACGATAATATTATGAAACTTTGAGTTTTAAAGAAATCAAATCATCTGACGGTTGGTTAAACACAGCCGTCAAAGTGTCCTAATTGCCTGAGAGTCCGGTGCCAGCGTTTGAGTCGTATGATAAGTGTTTGTCATTGATAGCAGCAGTGTGTGTGCGTGTGTGTGTGTGTGTGTGTGTGCAGGGGCAATTACTCTGATTTGCACAGCCACACAGAACACTTTAAGGAATGTGGGGCAGGTGAACTTTTATGTAATCAAGCAGTGAGATTTGAGGTTATTGTGGCCCGGGCAGTTGTCCAAATGCAGGTGTGCGCCTACATGGAGTCTGTGTTGATTAACCGCTTTCAAAAGTCCTAAATCTTGATTCCCTCCTCCAGCAGTGAAATGCAGGAATGTTTAACCACCTGCTGACTCTGCAAAGCCTCTCTGCACACTAAACACCTAAAGTTTAAACCTCAGGACGGTGCAACAGAGAATCCAAAACGCCATGAGACCCAAATAAAAAACTGGACTTTTAAGAAATAAAGATGTTTCTTGCAGGATTGATCGATTGAAAATGTGTCATATTGATGAGGACATGAGCATGCAACCAACACAATTCACTCCTGGAGGTTTGCTGTTATCACTTAAACTAAAAAACCTCTCCACAGTGCTTCAGTTTTTATGTAAAATGAAATGTTCAGCTCACCAGTCCTTCCTCTCCGGGCTCTGCGGAGGTCACGGCCAAGTCGTTTCCCCTCGAATCGAAGGCGTTAATCTCGATGCCCCAGTTGGTCTCCGGCTGCCGCAGCCACACGCTCAACACTTGTTTGACGTCTATACTCTGCCAGGAGCTGACACCGGCGTTCACGTCGATCTTCAGGGAGCGGATGCGTATGTGCCTGTTCCCGTCCGTGACCGGCATCAGGCGGGAGATTTGCAGGAACACGGTGGTCGCCTCGTCCGACGGGCGCAGATGCACCCAAAGCTGCGCTCGGACTATACGATTGGCTTGAAACTTTTGAGTAAAAGAGAAAAAGCAGCACTTCGGTTCTCCATCCACTTGGACGGCGGACTCGGCTGGAGAGAGAAGGAAAGAGAGAGAGAGAGAAAGAGAAAGAGAGAGAGAAGAGGTTCTCTGTGTTCTCTGTATACTGATGATTAAAATTTACAGGCAGACATAAAACTGGTGTGAATAAACATTCCTGACACGACATTTTAACTCTGAAGCGGAGTCATAAAGTTTTTTAAAAAAAACCTGACAATCCGCGCGCTTCACGTTCAAACACTTTCTGCCAAAATGTGACAACTAATATACACTTCTAATTCTCCCTAATGTTGGTTTATTCTCATTTATTATATCATAACCTAGTGAATCTACATGCTGTCGAGGTAAAGTTTATTGATAGCGCCCCCCGCGCGCTCTGCACCGTGCGTAAAAAAAACCTGCTTTGCAAACGTCTGACTGCGTCTTTTTCATCACGCAAACAACAAAGCGAGATAATAATAATAATAATAAAAAAAACTTACGTTCAGTGGCCATCATCATTATTGTCTCCGTGATGGCGTGCTCATCGTCCTCCTCCATAACAACATCCCTGTTGTCATCTCCCAGCACGTCGTACTGGTCGAGAAGCTGCTGCAGCGGCGGCGCTTTGGGCAGGAGCTGCTTCACGATGTCTCGGCTGATGTTGGGAGCTTCTTTCATTCGCAGTTTGCTCAGAATCTGAGATTTTATGGCGTTTAATCGCATGGTTTTGATTTGCTGCCGTACCTCGCAGGTGGCGCACTGCTCCGTGTCCTCCGGGCTGGTGGCGGAGGGCTGCTGGTGCGTCTCTTGGTCACTCAAAACTACTGGACCCAAAGCAATCAGCAAGCTGAGATACAGCACAATCTGAGACGGATGCATCGTCTCTAACGTGTAAAGTTGGGTTTTGAAAAAAAGAAAGATCCGTCTGTGTGTGCTGAACCTGGCGCGCGGCTGGTCTGGGTTTGGATTAATGTCCCACACTGATAGGCATCATACTTTATTAGCGCACACCTTTTTATACTCCAACTTTAGCCTCTTTTGTGTCGTCAAAAACTATGATTGGCTGGACAGGCAACAATGAATTTTAACCGACTGACATGAAAACTTTTTTTCGTTGTCAAACCATAAAGGGACGGAGACTGTGAGCATGTGCTGAACGTGTCCACACGTTGATAAATTCACTTTTCTTGCAGTGATTGCGCAACGAGCGCAGGGGCGCAGACCGGACTGTCTGCGTTATCATTTACGTCCCGTTGAACCTCGAGTTATATGAACCAAATAAAACCAAAACGGCGCATTAGCTGGACTTTATGAAATGAACTCCAGACGGGAGAAGTCGCGTTTAGTTTGGGCTTCATGTGGTCATGCTGTCTCGAAGAATGCGCTTCTCAAATGTGTTCAAACACGTGCACGATAAACAGACTGCATCAGAAATAAGTTGTCTTTGATTGACAGTAATTGATTGCAACCGTTTCAAGTCCAAAGATTGATCTGTTTGGATCTTTTTATCAATAAAAAGTGGAAACACAGCTTATCTTGTGCAGGTAAATTAAAAAAAAAATCAGCAAATGTATAGAAAACGCACGCTGCAGGACTTGTTCACTTGTCCATGAAAGTTGGGTTTGGCACATGAGAAGATGGCGCCATCGTGTGGCAACTTACCGTCACTCACATCAGAGATGCTGTGGGTCTGAAGTAAAAACACTACAGAGGTTGCAAAATAAAATACACCCAGAAGAACACACATTTCCGGTCAGCTTGGAAGAGAAATGTTAGTGAACCTGACAAGTTGAAGCATCTTTCATACATTTTTTTGGCTCCAGGTACATTCAGTGTCAACTCACCTCTGTCACGTGACGTTCATGTACATCATGTTGAGCAAAGACCAAATACACCAAACACAGATACAGATACTACTAAACCACTATTGATCTGATGAAATCCACATCCCCCCCAAAATCATCAACATGTACGGTTTTAACGTAATGAAAGCGTACATCAGATATTTATGAAGTCAGAGAGATCAATAATGTAGGATAACGATATTTTAAGAGCTCTTTTAAAAGTCTGCAAAGCAAATAGTTACATATATTAACTATTTATGTTGCTTGGTGAGTTATTATAGATATAAAAGAATACCTACATGTGTCCAGTTTAATTCTTATTAAAGTTATTTCTCTGAATGGAGACATTTCCCACTTAGAAATAAAAAAATAAAATGATAAAATGTCTTTGTGAGTCAAAATTACGATAAAGACTTACGATTGTAAAACCTGAGTTAACTTTTAACTTTAGCTAAGCTGACTCACGTGAGACACTGTGAGGAAAAAAAACACTGATTAAGGAAATAGATTTATCTTTTGTTGTGTAGTATTAACAAGTTGTGAATACTAGACAACCAGGGAGATAGCATGCTTCATTTTCATTATGCAGTTTTTAAGCCACTGTAGTAAAATAATAATAATAATAACAACAATAATAATAATAATAATAATAATAATAATAATAATAATAATAATAAAGGGTGTTGTCTGTGTGTGTCTGTGTGTGTGTGTTGAGAGAAAACTTGTGTGTGAGTGCGTTTGTTTGGGTTAATTAATTAAGTTTAAAAGACAATCAGTATGGAAACAGTTGGGACGTGACTCTCTAAGTGTGCAGTTTTGTGTAGGTAGAAAAGAACATTTTGTTAAAACAAGTAACTTTTTTTTCTTTTAATAGTAAATTTCTGTAAAAAAAAGAGGCAGCTTTAAGCTTTCAAATGAGGTCAATGGCCCCGGAAGTTAAATGCCATTTTTAGTGCAAAATATACAGTCTGATTTCATATGTCATCATTAAATATTACTTACATGTTAGATAGACACGCATTAGTAAGAATAATCCAATAACTTAGGCCAAAGTATGATGAAACAGCTGCAGAGGCTGTTCTGTTGCATGATGGGTATTTTTGCCTTGGATTAGTAGGCTTACATTTTGTACTTAAAACACCAACTTTTATTCAAGTATTTTGAATGCAGGACTTTTACTTGGAAAACCTGAACAAAATTTCCACCACTGAGGATTGTAGTGATTATTTCCGATGTAGTATTTCAGTGTGACCACCAGATGGCGGTGTTTCACCAGGCTGCGGCGGGACAAAGCCGCTGTCGGTGCGCAGCGCCTGGACTCGCTCCCTTCCCGAGCACCGCTGCAGCTCGGTAATTGCCGTGGAGTGTCGTTGCGCTCAAGTCAATCCTGACCCCTGATTTCCTGTCTGCCGAGGAGCTTCATTCGGCGCTGACCGACGTGAAGGCAACACGGAGACGGTGTGCCGTCCGCTCCATCAGCGTTGGGGTGTTTTTTTTTGTGCTTCTCCACAAAGATTATTTGGGAAATCTGTCTGTGCGGAGCGCTTCATCCTGCAGAAAGCGAACCAGCGAGCAGCAGCAGCAGCGGGAGCAACAACTTGAGAGATATTTTTTTCTGTATTTACACATAACAGTAACGTTCAGGTGTCAAGTTCAGATTGCTCGGATGCTGTTTGGAGAGCAGAGGGGAGGGCAGGAGGACCAACACGACACCAGATGATGTGCGGATTATTTTTTACTTGAACGACCTTGGGTTTTTTTTTTTTTTTTAATTTCTTCTGTCGCTGGATTCTTGGTTTTGGTGGAATGGAGAGAAACCTGCAGCTTTTTCCTCCACACTCTGTTCAAAGTATGTACAGCTCCACAGGATCTCAGCTACTGTTTACATTATAATATTTAATCTCGCGTTAAGCAGAGAGATATTTTCTATTTAAGCTCACAGCAGGTTTGCACAAAAAGCTCCGCACTGTGTTGTTCTAATAATTCAGTTATAAGGTTTTTTTTATCCAAATCCCACGAGTCTCACTGACAGCTAATGGATGCTCTCACAGCTTGATGCAACTCAACATTAAGACACATTTACTGTCTATAAAGCTCATTAACATAAAATCAGATCTTGCAGAGGAGGATTCAGCCTCCCCATGCTGACGTGTGAACCTCCAAATGTTGTTTTTTTTTTTTTTAACTCACAGGGAGACTCCCCGCTCTGCATAAATCATTCATTGGCCCTGCGTGTTGTGGAGACAACAGCACGCAGCTTTGTGAATGAAGCACATGTTTGCGCTGTGCACCGAGGCCTGTTTAGTCCCGGGGAGGGAGCTGTCACCGTGAATCAGGGCTGCGAGGGCTCGGTTAGTGGAACAGATGGGACGACGCAGGCTTTACAACAAAACAAGCATCAGCGCACTCGAGCTAGAGACAGACGTCCCTGTGTCATGCAATGCAAAAATATAGGCCGAGGGATTGAGTCATAAAACACTGCGAGGTGGAGAGGAGAGATGGATGGGTGGGTGGGTGGGTGGGGGTGGAGGGGGGTGTGTGTGAATGAGTAACACTTGATGTGCAGAGGAGCAGAGTGTTTTTTTTTTTTAGAAAATGACCCTGCGGAGGTGAAGCCCTGACCTCCAGCCAGCCGCTGGAGCCCGGGTCACGTAGCTGCAAAAACCCCTCCAATCCTTCCCTCGTTCCCACCATCTGGTATTTGTAGGTCTGCCTCTGATGGAAAATAAATCACTGAAATCCTCCTTCTTTCTCTCTCTCTGTGCTCTCTTTCTCTCTGCAGTTGAGGAAAGGATGAGTTCAAGTCAGCGGGGGAGCAGGACTGAACGTTTCAAGGCCACCAGACCCTCACGGGGATGGGCCTCCTCCTAGCTGGTCGCCTCCTCCAGATCACCACCTTCTGCTGTGTAACACACATGTCGGCGCTCAGACATGGATAGAAGTGGGAGCGGATGACAGGAGCACAGAGGAGTCAAAGCAGGACTTCTGGGATTTTAAAAAAATGGGGGGGAAAAACACTGATGTGTGAGTTAAAAATCTGAACCAAAGACTTTTGCCACCTTTTTTTCACTGCCACCTAAATCAATGCCACATCCTCCAGAGGATGGGGTGCGTCAAATCCAAGAAGAGCAACTCTGCGGCTCAAAATGCGAACTCCACGGAGAAGATGGAGGGCAAAACCAAGGGATCGAGGGGCGAGAAGGCCTACTTGGTCCAGTCGGAGATGGGTTCTGCAGAGAGTTCCCCTCAGGTCAACCCCGTGTTACTCGAGTACGCGCAGAGGCTCTCCGAGGAGATCGTGGTGCGCGCCGTGCAGCAGTGGGTGGAGGTGGACCGCCGCTACAGCGACATCCCCTACATTGAATGTGACGTGCCATGACATGGGAGGGTGTGGACGGTGGAAAGGCCTTGGACTCTGGAGGTTTTTACATGTGATTAAGTCTCACACACCTTCATTCAGATCAGATCCTCGGAGGAATCTACCTGCTGGCGAGCTGAGATGTGAATGAGCTGCCAGTAATGCAGTTTTGACCTCCTTTTTTTTTTGTGGGATTGGATTATTCTTGGATTGAACCTTAAAAACCCTCCTCGGAGGCGACCAAAGCGCTCTGATCCCGTCCACGTTTCTGTGATTATCTGAGTGAAAGCCGCAGCCTCGCTGAAGCTGAGCGTCTTCAGCTGGATATCAGCTTTCTCAGACCTTATTTGTCCCTTCTCCCGGTGGGCGTTGGCTCTCTGTGGCTGGACCTATAAAGCGAAACAAGAAATCCTATCAGATATTGCCTGGAATTGTACCGTTCCTGCCAGTGAAAGTCAACCCCGTCCATTGATGCTGTTTTTAAGGGCCAAGATCCTCTCCTC
Source organism: Acanthurus lineatus (assembly GCA_029814665.1). NCBI lineage: Eukaryota > Metazoa > Chordata > Actinopteri > Acanthuriformes > Acanthuridae > Acanthurus > Acanthurus lineatus. The sequence goes on along the minus strand of JAPZDV010000005.1, from coordinate 20,826,995 downwards.
TTACCGAGGAGGTTATTATTAGATCCCTTCGTTTGGCCAGGGTGCAACACTTGAGAAAAAAAAAAAAAACCTCACTAGTATCATCAGGTCAGGAACACACCCAGCTGTCTGACTCCTTCTGGTCTGATGAAAGGCTCCTCAGGCTGAAGTTCTCCCTTAATGGCCTCCCTGGAGATCCTGTGGCTGAGCCGCAACAAGGAGCATCTTCCTCAGCTCTGCTTATCTCACTGCCATTAGGCAGCCTGGACCGCAGCCCTCTGCTCAGCAGGCAGGGTCCTCAAAATGGGTCCAGGAAATTATGCATACTAATAATGTGTGTGTTGCACTGCAGGATCTTCTGTATACACAAGTCACAGCTTGGGAGCTCTGACATTTGGGCCCTGATCATCAGGGGACCTGCTGGTCTCTCATCCACAAAGAAAACCAGGGCATGAAAAGGATTGACACAGTTTTTAAAAAAAAACAGGATTTATCCCATCAACAGAACTGATGTTAAATCACACTGAGGTTTTTTTTTTTTCTTCTTAAAATGTTGCAGGCCTAGTTTGTCAACACTGTGTCGTTGTACAAATCCTGACGGATAAATACTGCCCCGAACATCTGCCCTGCAGGAGGAGACAGAACAAAATATGCAAAAACCTGGAAAACGCAGGACATTTTAATCCATGTGACTCCTTCAAACAGTGCGGTGCTGCTTCATAACAGAGGGCGATGATGTGTAGATGTATTTGGAATAAAGGCTCACAAGCCGCCAAAGTCCTTGATGAATGTTCGCGGGGGCCCAACGCTGTTTAGGTGAACTGTTTTATACTGTGTGATTTATATCAGAAGGGACATTAAGCAGGTCTGGTCTTTGTTCGGTGGGCAGAAGAAGGAGTGAAGCTGCAGGCCGGAGGAGCCTCACAAGTCAGATCGTGCAGATTTTGTGCACACGAACTCTTACTGATGTCATTGGGATTTACCCAGAATTCAACTCACGTCATTGACCAGGACACTTTATCTGCCACACATTCTGTTTGCGGTGTCGATAGCTTTGAATATTGTTGCATCAGTTAAATAAGAACCATAACAGCAGGAACCGGCAATCATAAAAAAAAGTACTTTATCAAAAGCTGATAAGCCATATTAAACAGTGGGAGGGTTTTCTCTCCACTTGCCTTTTCCCCAGGTCGTTTATTGTAAGAAAAACAGTGTTTAAAACATTAAATTAGGAAGCAAAAACATTACAGGTGCTGTTTCGGAGCTTTCTGAAACTGCTTGCACTTGTTAAATTCTCCTTAAAGTCGTTTCAAAGCTTCTGTTTGCTGTATTGTTTAGGTGATTGAATATCCGAGAAGTTTCTCTAAAGAAACTCCACGTTTGCTACAAAACAGCTAAAAATCAACACATGAAACCAAACTTGCACTAATCTGCTCAGACTGATGACTCCTGAGGTTTTTTTTTCCCATAAACAAACATGTTGTTAACACCGGAAAGATTAGAGATAACTCTGCTCTCCACACGCCATATTCCTAATTCTTAATCTGATGCTGTTTGTTTTTGCTTCAGATCAGATGATAAAATCTCTCTGCTGTACTGAGAAAGTTTTGAGTTTCAGTAGCACAAGAAAGAACTGACGGCTTTGTGAAAAGACTGTGTTAGTTTCATCAGTTCATGCCATTAAAGGTGCACATTTTCTTTACAGTTCACACGCTGCAGGGTGATTTTTTGTTTTACATGTTTATTTTAATGATAAATTGAATATTGACACCAAACCGGTTGACAGCAGACAGAGAAGCTGCTGTGCAAAATGTTTTTTATCTCTGAGGAAATTTTAGTTTTGGCAACTTATGATCTAATATGTCTTTACAAATTCACACTGGACTCAGTTTGACTTTTGCAAACATCAGGTTTTGTGTTAATAGAAAAGCAGATCATCCATAAAAAAAAACTCTCTGCACCACAAAGAGGTAAAGGTCAGATGCAGTTCGAACGCCTGTCTTCGTTCAAACATCCGTGTCTTCCAGTTGACACCTTTAACGCTGCCAGCGTTTCCTTTTGCTTATCAAGAGTCGCCCATTTTAAATGATTTAACACCAGCAGGTGTTTCCGCAGAGATGAGAGATGCTGCTGAACTCATCCAACAATTTACACTTAAGTTTTATTAAAAGAACCAAAGATTCTCTGAGCTGCAAAGTCTGGAAGGTTGTTCTGCCCTTTGGTTCAGTTTAAATATAGTTTTACAACCAATGATTCTACTCATAACCAATTAAAAAAGTGTTTTATTTTCATGTTTTTTTCCATAAATATCACAGAAAATTGTGAAAGAAGCACGTTTGAATTTCCCACAGACTAACGATCTGTTTTTACCTTTTTAATTTATAAAAAAAAGTCAAAAATGTTAAGTTTACAGCCATAAAAGACAAGGAAAGAACCTTATATTATTCCTGCTGAAGTTAAGAAATGTTTGGAATTTCCGCCTTTAAAATGACTCAAATGATAAACTGATCTACAAAATAGTCAACAATCGATCTCTTGTTTATTGACTTATTAATTAATTAGTGCAGCTCTTGTTTGTTTTAGTTATTTAAGGGTTTCTTTTGTATCCAATTATTCAATTATTTCCTTAAAAAAGTAACAGCTGCCAAAAATATTTAAAAAATTGGAATTTGATCTGATTGAAAATGTAATAAAATCCAATAATGTGATAACATAGTAACATTTTCATCAAAGCTTTGTCACCAGCCTGAAGTCAGCTGATCTCAGCTCATTCTAATGTTGTATCACAGGGTTCGGACTCCAGTACCCATAATGCCTCTGATGTGAACCACGGCTGAAACAGCAGTCAGAGTGATGCAATTTAAGTGAAACACAAGTAGCTCAATGAACAATAATGAACCGTTTCAAGGCTTTCTCAGTGAAAAACAGCCTCCTTCATGTCGGCCTGTGAATATTTCCTCTTTAAACGACTCAAGATGTGACTTCTTTTCTAAATATTAAATATAATATATAAAAAAAGCTGATGGTGCCAGTAAATCAGATTTATGCCTTTTATATTTGTCTAAACATTTTATTATTTTTTTCTGTGTTAAACTCTGTTTTGGTGGAAACAAACTCAGGTGCTTTTGCACACAAACAGCAGAGACTCATCAGTATTTAAAAAAAAAAAGAGGATCTGCTGTTTTCTGTTTGAGTGTGAACACACAGCAGGTTAAAAGTTCATCGTCCAACATGGACAAACAAAAGGATTTACAGGTGACTGCTGGCCAGCGTGTGTTTGAAGAGCGAACGGCTGCATGAAGCATGAAGGGGTTTATCTGTGAGAAACACTCGGACGCTGTTCTGGCTGTTTATGGCAGGTTATTGCCTCCAGTATGTGGGAGGTCATCCTGTCTGCCTACTGCAAACACTGTGGAGGCTGGAAGAGCCTCAGACTGCATGAAGGGCTGCTGCTGCTGCTGCTGAAACACAGATTATAAGAGGCTGCTGCTGAAATGAGACTTTCGTTTGAGCAGATTTAAAGCAGACATGAGGCAAAGGTGTCTCATACTGTAGATAAATGTTTACGTAAAGGGATCGGTGTCATTTGTGACATTTATTCTCATCAAATAAAATATGCAAATCTTCCTGCCGACATCACAGGTAGAAAAAAGGTCATTATAGTTATTAGAACGGATATAAGAGCTGTTAGAAAATATTAAAACAAACTTGAGTATTAACAGAACATTTAAAATAATGTGGTTGTGATAATGCTGTTTTGGGCATATTAGTGTGAAAATGTTATATATTGATGATAAAACCAGTTAAAACACGCGTGAAGAAGCTTTGCTTTACATGTTTATTGAAACTTGAATATCTACATGTTTGTAAGTCCTCGGCCTTCACAAAGTGTCGTATATGTTTTGTCACACTTACAGTGAACTTTTTCAATCTTGCCCTTTACAAAAACCCTCAATAATATAATAAAACTACATAAAAATCAATGCTAAATATGATAAAAACATAACTAAAATGAGTAAAATAATTCCAGAAACTGAATAATGCTAAAAAAAAAAATAAACTAAAAAGAAAAGGTACATAAGGAAGTAAAAATGAAAACTAATAAAAAATATTTAACTATAAAAACCCTTGGAAGAGCAAATCATCTCAAAATCCAACATGTGATTAAAATATTTACTTTCTAGTCTTAATATCTAAGCTTTGATCATGATAACAAAGGCACTTTTATATAAATCTATCAGTTTCACAAGGACACTCAGCAGAAACACACGACGTTTCATGTTGTATCACAGCTCTTTTTATTGCTCTGATCCGACCGTTTGTCTGATAAATAATGCAGTTATTGATTTGGGGAGGAACCACACACACATCAAACTGCTGAAAACCATATTTGTTTTGTCAAATGCAAAGAAACAATTATGGAAATGCTTCAGAGTCAATACTGATGTATCTCTAAATCTGCCTCTGGTCTGTGGAGTGCTGCTTGGATTTGTCAGGAAACACCTTCTTTAAACTCTGTAAAAATCCAGATGTTGTTTAGGAAAATTACCAAAACCCCTCCCCCCCATAACTACAGAAATGTAGATGATAAACTATCTGCATTAGAACAAGTGACCACGCAGCAGAGATACAGATGATGCTGATCCGTGTCACGTCAACAAACACCCACAGGAAATGTAAGGAAGCACTCAGCGCTGAGCTCCTCGTCTCCTCCCGGGTCCTCGCGGCATCGCTGCTGTGCGGCAGAGCGAAGCCGCCGAGCATCTTGTGTAAAAAAAGACTCCACTGCAGAGCAAGTTTACACTAAACACTTTTCATGAGTGACACACATACACACACACACACACAAACAGGGTGTTTGTTAGCCGCTTCTTCTGCTACTATTTTTGCTTTCTGGCTGTGAACGTGAGTCAGATTCTTCTCCTGCAGAGGAGCAGCCTGGATGTTTCCTGTTAAATGTCATCACAGTATTTTAAAAGTACAGAGTCAAACTATGAAGAACACGACCTGCGTGTGTGTGTGTGTGTATCGGACTTTCTGCCGTCCTCTCTCAGACCATGAAGGGATGTGGTGACAGGAGGCTCGGCGAAGGCTTCGTTGGTGTGTGTTTGAAGGTGGGAAGCAGCTGCTGCCTGACTGACTGACTGACTTCAGAAAGTCAGATCTTTGGCTCCCAGCGAGGCGAAGCACTGCTCCACGCTCTCCTCGGAAACCTCCCCCAGCGTGGACGGGTTCCACTTGGGATTCTGGTCCTTGTCAACCAGCACTGCAAACACACAGAAAACCACAAGATAGAAGAAGAATCAGATAACAAATTTCCTTTTTAGGGGACCGGTTCTCCTAAGTTGTAATTCATTCTGCTACGATGCCAAATTAAAAGCTGGAGAAATAGAAATCCAGGGCACCACCTACTGTATGCTAATGCTTAACAGACTAACAAATGGTGGGATTTAAAATTTTAGCTGTGAAAACAACTTTGAATGTATGTACGAGCCATAGAACTACAACTAGTAGAATGTGCACTTTAACATGAACACAAAAAAATCTCTTAATAAAGGCATATTGAGGAGGCATATCAATCTTGATGATTTACTACATCACATGATTTACTATCATCATATCACACACACATCTTTGCTGCATCACTGAAACTCACATTCACCATATTCCACTTTTGTGGCCTGTGAACTGAAGCGACTTACCGGCTCTCACGCCCTCGTAAAAGTCGGAGCCCCTCTGCAAAGCAACACAGATAATCCCATGAGATGACGTCCTTTCAGATTTTAAGTCTCACATATCAAGTGAACTGAACCAAAACAGCTTGTAGATGATTAAAATAATCCATGTATGATTAAAAACAAGACTGAAGAGTTTGAAACAAAGCTGATGGATGTTTATCATTTTGTTGTAAACTGGGGTTTGTCTGTTGTTTTTTTTTTTTTTACCATGCAGGCTTGGCTCAGTCGATACTCCATCACCAGCACATCTGGAAGGCTCATAGTTGCACCCTTCTGCAGCTGCTTGTAGGTGATTTTCAGGGATGTTGGAGACATCTTGGACAACGTCTGGAAGAAGAGGGTTCATGTAAGGTTTCATGAGCAGAATTCAAGCACTTTTCAAGCACTTTATTGATATCAAAGCCAAAAAAACACTGTTAACTGTTAGAGAATTTTAGCGATATTGTATCAAACATCTTTGGTTTATCTGAGTGATTATGTGGATGAAAAACAGATCAAATTGGAAATCATGAACTTTTCAAGGAGTAAATTTCAATTTAAGCATATTCCCAACCATCAAAAAAAGACTGTGTCGATTACCCAAACACCCGTGGTTTTTAATGAAAGCGCGTCTTGGTTCAGAGGTGGAGTCTGGCGTCATGGTGGCGACACAGCTGTCCACTAACACTCTGAGGGGTGTATGCATGCACTGTGTGACCGATGCCTGCATGCTAAACTAATTAAACTAGTTCAAACTCTGTAGGAGTCTTGAGACTGACAAAAAAAATGGTGTTCAAAGGCTTTAAATTAGAAGCAAAACAACATGTAACTTGGGACAAAAATGGCTATGGATGTTTGAAGTTACTCAAACAGATTCAGGAGTGTTGTAGGGAAATTTTTGTTGAACTCAGCAGGAAAAAAGCAGCCAAGAAAAACATGAATGACACACTGATGAGCCACCGATGAAACCATCGATGGCTGAAGTTGATTAAATTTATCGTCTTGTTACGATGCAACAGTTTGCAAAGGAACCTTGAGTCTTTGCATCCTGAACGTTACTGCAGACTGAGCACTCCCTTATGTCAGTGGCCCCCCCAGACCCAAACGCCTCCCCGGGGCAGGACATTGTGCCTCCCCACCCTACAAACAGTGCACAGGAACAGCTGGTTGAACATGTTTAAGAGCCTGTGGCATTGACCGGGCCTCCAAACTCCCCAACATGATCAAGCATCTGTAGGACGTGTCAGAACAGGCCTCATCCACTGAGGCTCCGCCCCCCCCAAAAACCCACAGGACCCAAAGCATCTGCTGCCAACGCTCTGGTGCCAGACAGCACAGGACACCCCCAGACTCCCAGTGTCCTCGTCCCTGCAGGTCACAGATGTTTTGGCAGCACGAGAGGAACCAAAACAACATCAGGCAGGTGGTTTTAATGTCGTGGCTGATCGGTGAAGTTCAAATATAACAGATCCAATAATAAACAGATCATTATTGGACACATTACCAGCTGATTTGTACAGTATTAGAGGAACAAAGAGGTGGGTGGCAGGATTAATCGGGGGGCTTGAAAAGTGCTTGAAACATCTTAATATTCTGACTGCACCACTCTTATTATAACGAGTATCATAGTGGCTCATTTATCTTACAAAGGATGTCAAGTCTACCAGCAGACTGAAGCATTTTAAACTTAACTTGTTTTTCTTCAAATATTTTTCAGTGGAATGCCTTTTTGAAATATAATTTTAGTTGTTTAAAGCAAAATAATGTCTGATTCAATGTGATGAAGTTATATAATCATTTTGAGTGTACATATGCACATAAATATGTTATTTATCACGGCTGTGAGGGGCTGCAAACACTTTGAAATGCAGCTTAAAAATGCCTGAAAAGTGCTGCAGAAGCTGCAGAAACCTGTGTTGGTCAGAATCAAATCAACAAGTTTTAAATTCATTAAGGCAAGTTGAAGCCACTCAGAGCTTTGGGATCTCACAGGAGGGATTATGGTCCGGCCAACAAAGCGCAGGACTCGACTAACCCAATTAAGTGCTTAAACCCAGTTTACTACTAATTACCAACATAAACTGCTGAAGCCAAATTATGCCCTGACTGTGGTGCAGCTCTGTCAGCTGAGTTTATCTGACAGTGGGGTAACAGGGCTGCAGAGAGGGAAGGTACAGCAGTTCTTTAGCAGTCTGTGACCCCGTCAGACAGTAAATAAACGTGTTCAGGACAGCTGATAGTAAAGACGGTCAGCATGCATCTGCTGGATTTCTGTCACAATCACATGAAGAACAAACAAAGCCGCAAACCTCAGCTTGTTTGTTGGCGAACTCGGAGCCGTCTGCCTTCAGGTTCTGCATGATGCCCTCCACACTGCTGGAGCTGAACAGCCTGAAGGGGCAAAAAAAAAAGACCAACATGGAGTCAGTTCACTTCCACCTGTGTCTGCTGTGATACTTTCACAGTCCAGCTTTAAAGAATGAGGCTGCCGATGCTTCTTCTTTTGTCAACAAAACCCACAAATAGACCAAAACGAACAATAAATTGATTTTGCTTCCTAATATTTCTGTGTATCCAAAGCTTAATATACTTTACTACTGAGCCGCAGAGCTCCAGTGTTGTCCAAAGGCTTCAAATGAAAAACATCAATGAGAACAAAATTCACAGCTAAAAATAGTCTCCAGCAAACACACTGCTCATTGCAATCCTGTTAAACTGTTTCGGCAAAGTACCGATCACCTCCTTCAGATTTGAGACGCTGTGTGAAATGTTCGAGAACAGAATGCAGCCATTTGTCAAACAAACTGTGTTTACAGACAACAGTTTAACAAAGTGTTCCTGAGCTCATGTGGAAATATCCTTTATCGTGTGTGTAATGCCTGATTCTGTCCAAGATGCTCCCTTCATACCAAATCATGATATTATAACATGATACCAATGAACCTGATCACCTGGAATGATGCAAACAGATGTTTTTGGAGCAATTAAACACTTTTACAGGCCTTTGTTGCTTCTCTCTCAACTTTTTTTGTCGCAGCATCAAATTTAGAATTAGCATATATTTACAGAAGTTAATGAAGTTGATGATGTTGGACATTAAATGTGTTTGCTGTGTGGTTTTAGGTTGAGTTCATGTGAAAAAGGATCAGAAAATGGTCACATTAGGTGTTGCACATCTTCAGCAGGTGCTGAGTGTCAAATACTGAGAGACAAACTGAAACATTGTTGGTTTTGGTCTTTCATGACATTTGTTGTAAAATATAGAATATCACATGTGGAAACATAGAAATTAAATCTCTACCTGTCGATATTAGACATGTGCTTTTCCAAGACAAAAGGCTTCTCAGAATCCAAACTGCTCTGTGAACAAAAAAGCAGAACAATCAACACGGAGGCTGAGACTCTCGAGTGTTTGCATGAAATCAGATATCTAGAGGGCAAATCGCTGCCTATTTCAAGCTGTTTTGGAAAAGTACAACTGCAGTGTTACAGCTCACATGTGCATTAGTTTTTACCTGGTTGTGGAAGGACTCGATCACTCTGGAAACGTCGTCAGCAGAGGGAGACTTCAAGTTCACCAGCTCCTTTTCCAGGTCTGGGATCTGTTTGAAGTAGAAGGCCTAACATTAAAAAACTCACCATAAATAATAAATGTTTCAAAATGTGCTTGTTTGTCTGTTGATTCTGCATGAAATTATTTCAGCCACACTTTTTACATTTTTGGATGTAGCCAGATTTCCCCCTCTGGGTTTTAACTAAAGAAATACATCTCTGAAGAACTAGCAGCTCTGGATTGGCCCATTTTCTCTTTAGTGGTTTTATGTGCAGGTTTAACTCATCGAGCAGCACTTGAAACAGTAAAAGTGCACTTTGCAAACACTGAAACAGGTTTCAATGTGGGTCAATGAGAAAACTACACATGGATAGATTCAGGTGTGCACTGCAGATTCAATTTGATTTTTTACAAACAGACATACAGCTGAAGATTGTTATTCTCCACCAAAGATTAATAATCAGACCTTTCCTTTCTTTTCCAAGTATGTGAGAAATGTTTTCAGCTTGTTTTTTGGTCAAACTCCGCTGTAAAAAATCGTACAAAGTCCACCCTGCTGCTCGTCTGTCCTCAAAATCAAGGTTACGGTCTTAAACAAACTCTGCCGCCCACTGATCTGACCTCACGCCAACAGCAAGACAAACACAACCTGCCTCTGGACCAGCCAGTGTGTAGGTTGGCACTTTTAAATAAGAGTGAGACACCAAGTGACTCAGCATCCGGCTCTCCGGTGGAGCTCCAGGCTCTCGCTCCCACCGAGCTCCCATCCTGCACGCTCACGCTGTGCACACGCTCTGAAGTGGTTCAGATAATGAACTGCAAGCAGCGTATTAGAAAAAGTCTGTCTGTTTGGCTCTTAAAGCATTCATGTTAGCTGTTCAGGATTTAAAAAAAAAGGTATATATGTTTATTGCACCTTCTTGGACTCCACAAAGTGAGTGGCAACTCCAGCTCTCTGCACATCACGTCCCTTGAGGCGGAAGCCCGTCAAGGCCAGAAACAGTCCCAGCTTCCCCTGGAGCCTCGGCAGAAAATAGCCACCTCCCACGTCAGGGAAAAGCCCTGTCGAAGCAAAACAAAGCACGAGTCACGTTCATGAACAGATTTAATGCACTTCACTGTTCAGCCTGTCAGGACACACAGCAATAAAACACCAAACAGCAATGTGATTAATGACTCAACATTTCTAGATTTTTGAGGGTGACGGGGTATTTGACAGCTAAAAAAATACAATTAATATGCAGCAGTTGATAGTTTTGTTTAAATAAGATATTCAGTTTACTGAAATTACAAAATATTTAGCTTAGGTTTCCTGCTGTAGGTGGTGTAAACAGTATTATGTGAACAACCACTAAAAAAACAAATACTACACAGCTTACGAGCATTAATGATTACGTAAAATTATGTCACACAGCCTTAATCTCCAAAGAATTAATTCTGTATTTTCAATAATGTTTTCATTTGATTTCAGTGTGTTTCAGATGTAAAAGGAGATTCCTCCGGTCACGGACGGTTTCCTGACAGCTTTTTGTGCCGTGGCGTGCAGCGAGTGGGGCGGGCAGCGAACGGATTAGATGAACTGACCTGATTCACAGCTGAAAATTTAATATCATAAATGCGGCAGATTATGGCTGCTGTTCAGAACTGTGGCAGGGCGGGTTAAGTCTGTTAATCCCACCGCAGAAAGGGTTAACCTCAACGCGTTGCTGCTGAAGATGTAAATCTTTAAAAAATGGATCTCATAAATACTGTTTGATAAAAACAAACAAAAAAAACTTGTTTTTTTCCCCCTAAAACAGCTGGTCAGTGTAGTTTTTAAAAACACAAACAGGAGAAAACTGTGCAGCGGTTTGGGACTATTTTCAGCTGCGGATTAATACACATTCGATGCTCTTGTGGCCATTTACAGCAGCAGTGTGGCTGATGATGTGTTTTCAATAGTTTTGTCAAGAGAAATAGGATTAATTCACTATGATTTTTGTCTTTTTCATAATATTAATAATTTTTTGACAATAAGAAAAAAAATCAGCTTTCCATTTGAGGCTGAAGAGTGAATATCTGTGTTAAATACATCCTGAAAAATTTTTAACTTATCTAATAAAGTCTTGTTGCTTCTGTGATGAGTTTTTATAAATGTGCCAAACATGTTCAAACCTCAAACAGGCTCACCCACGAGTCTTTGGCCTGGTCTTTACAGTGTTACTGCTGCATTTTAAGTGTTGGTGGCAGTGGTGGGGGAGTTGTGGAAGGGGGCCATTAATAAATTATAGCCAGGGTCTCCTAAAGAGCGAGGGAAGCCCTGATCACAAATTAAAACCATAGACAAAGAGATAATCCATTTCTATTCATCCATTTGATCATCATGAGACGTGTAAAACATTTTAATAATAATAATGATGAAAAATAACTTGACAGTCATTAAAAAAGCCCTGCAAAATAGTCGAGGTCCTGCTAGCTTAGCATAACCATAAATTAACTTTCATTATATTTATCCCCATTTTAGCCTCTTAATTGATTGTATGTTTTTATGATTTTAAATTATACACCAGGTGTCTCTGTCATGCTCTTTAGATTTTACCATCACAGCAGCTCTTACTGTAGCTCTTAGAGTCGACCCAACAGCTGTTTTTTTTTAACTAAATGTCTATCAAGAAAGTCTCGGTCTGAAAAAGGGTTTGCAAGTAAAGTTTATTCAGCAAAAGTTCAATGATTTTTAGATGTAAGATCAGTGTTATCTTTGTGCTTTGTGTTTGGAGACGATTTTAACTTTAGACTCATGACCTGCAGTCTTTAATTCACTGCTGTCTCACATGGTGTCTACAGCTGCTTCAATTAGCTTCACTGGGAGGGTGTTATATACACAGCACACCTTCTGACCCCGACTGTTCCTACACCCCGCTGCAGCCATGAGGTGTAGCTAATGCAGCAACCTTCCTCTGACTTCCCACCCCACAACAAACACCCCAAACTAAAGGAGCACATATACTTAACTTATGCAAACCCCTGACAATATGGGAGGATCAGCTTTGTTTCTCTTCTCAAAGATGTAAAAGTGGAGGAAGATGCTGATGACGTAGCTGTTTGGGGTCCATCAGGGCAAACCTGCATGCTTCAAACCTAAGAGCCATATTCCAATTTCATCTGTGCAACTAAATACTACCACTTCATACAGTCACCCATGTAAATATTGTACAATTTATTGTTCTTATTTTGTACTTATTATTTATTGATCTTTATCTTATTGCTGCTCTTTTATATTATGTCTTTTAATGTCCACTTGCTGCTGCAACAATGCAAATTTCCCCATTGTGGGACTAATAAAAGAATATCTTATTTTATCTTCTCTTCTCTTCTCTTATCTTATCTTATCTTATAACAACATGTTTTATCTGCCTTGTTACTGACAACCCTGTTACAGTCCACTACTTACTGTCTGTTTGTAATGTCTGTTGCTGTTTTTGTTATGATTTTAAAGGTGCTTTAGGAATAAATGACCCTTTTACAGCTGCATTAATTCAAAGTATACATACAACTACAGTTTAACTGCACTGATGTTTCCTCTTTTCTGCATAGACCACGTTTGATTGACATCCCTTTCTCCCTTGCTGCACATGAATTCTAGCAAAGCTTCGCACAACTTTAACCTGAAAAAAGTCTAATCAATCAGAATAACTGTGCAGGTGACAAATCCAGTGAGGATGTGGGAAATGGTTTCATGAAGGAGCAACGCATCAATCACGCAAAGAGCAGCAAATAATAAGATTTTTATTCCCACAAGGCCGACAGAGGAGCGAAAAGTGATGTCAGTCAAGCACAATCTAAGCAGACCTGACAGGTTTGATCAGCTAAGTATATTTTTACTGTAGTCTAGAAGTTTCCTGTACTTGAAACTTGTACAACACTGGCATGTTCAAGTGGAAAAAGTCCATTGTCACAATGTGATCATGGATGCAGTAAAAACCCAGAACACAAGAGAAGCTAAAAGTGGATTCAAGCCCAGGACCAGGTCTAAAATAAGCATGTGGGGCTCTCCAAGCAGCTGCGATCGCTGCAAAAAACTGCTGTGCCCTAATGGAAATGCTGCAGAGAGAGTCCAAGTGTCTGATTGCAGAGGGGACGTGCAGATGATGGTCTGGAAGCTGAGTGACCGAACTGAAAACAAAAGTGAGTTCACAGCTGTTTCCAAAATGAGAGGCCGAGATTTTTTTTTTGCTTTCTTGCCGAAGTGACTGGAATGTTTTTATGACACCTGGAGGTACAGTGTTTTATTTATGAGCATTAATAAAGAGACTAGACAGAGTGCATTTTATGAGCCACTTTACTCACATGCACCAGACAAAACAAAGGGGCACACGTGTGTGTGTGTGTGTGTGTGTGTGTGTGTGTGTGTGTGTGTGTGTGATAGAAGAAATCAAGCATGCAGATACAAGAGGACACACCCTAATAGACATCCACTCTGTGCAGGGCAGCAGTCTCGCCATACGGCTAATTCTGGGTGCAATTGAATTTCCGTCCCATTCCCTCCCACTCCTCCTTGTGGCCTCGCCTTTTAGAAAATCCCACACAAACACAAACACACACACACACACACACAACACACTGCATCATTAAGACGCTCAGCCTTTTCCTTGTGCTGCTCCCTTCTCCTCACTAATGACAAGTACAACAATTATCTTCGCTCAGAATGCTCCAGAATAAGGCTAATGTATGAGTGTGTGTGTGTGTGTGTGTGCCTGCCAGTGTTTGTGTATCAAAGACAGGATGACGTGTGTGTCCTTGGAAGTTTGCAGGCATGAGTGAGCAAGTGCACACATTTGATTTATCAGAGCAGATTCACATTTTCTCTGCAGGAAAGATGATAAAACATGCAACTTCTGCACAAAGCATTCGCATCATTTCTTGATGCTGCGTCTTGATTTCAGCCAAAATATGAAAACGAACATCAAAAAAATGCTCGAGGTCCATCTCATTAGCCTTCATTATGAAGAAAACAAGCTGAGGGGAGACATCAGCTGTCTTTTGAGTTCACAAGCTCTTTTTGACCACGAAACCAACGTGATTAATGCTTTTTCTTCCTAATAGTTGTCTGCAAATAACTAATATACAACAATAATTATATACAATAGTAAAACTGTGACAAACCATCTGGATTAAAGTGACAAAGGGCTAGTTTATGGCATAACGTCAGCTGTAATTCGTTGGTTGTTAGAGATTTGTTACTAATCTCCTCAGCGCCTCAGGAGAAGGCCATCTGTCTACAAGAGTCAATTAGCAAAAGAGCAAACTATAGCTTAGCACTCTGGCAAAGGCCATTTGCACTCGAGGAACTGGCTCAGACAGGAAAAACACCAAGATAAGCTCCTCTGATGAAGTGTTATAATGATACATGTGCATGTTTTTGGTGGTATCACACATGAATGAAGTTTTCAACTTTAAAGATCCGTGCAGCTGTGAGTTCTTTCTTCTGCTTTTGATGCTGACTTTAAAATTAAAACCCTCACAAGAAAACACTGTTCTTATCCTGAGCCAGAACTTCTTTGAAAACAGTATTTCATCATAAAAAAGAATTCTGGATCCCGTCTCTCCTGCCAGGATGAGTTATTTTATTTCTAATCCTCCTAAAAAGGCTCGAACAAAACGAGTGAGTCTGTGGGAAAAACTGCAGCTGAGCTACAAATATTCGGGCCTGCTGCTCTCTCACCATGACATGTTTGTTTGCTCTGTGTTTGTGGCTTCATGTGCATTTATTTTTTATCATTATCAGTCTCATGGGATGGGCAGTAAATCTGAGGGGTCAGGTTTGATGGTTTACACAGTATCACGATAATAACTGCAATATTTATAAAAATTCAAAGATTTATATCAGATTGTGCAAATTGTTTGCAAAATCATGCAGAAAATACAGAAATTAAACTGTTTTTGAGAGTTTTTCTTAGGCTTTCTTAGGGAGAGGCACAAACCATCAGCTGCACATGCTGCCTTGGTATTTTTAGCCTGATTTGAGGCACCTGGTTGATCCGACACTTTGGTCAGAGCTGCAATATCTCACAAATATATCATGAAGACATTTGTGTTCTCCAAGGAACAAATCCTACATTCTTTAACTTTGACAAAAATAACTTGGTGACACCATGAATTTTTCTCTCCTGCCAGCTGAAAAACCCTGAACACAAACTCTTCCATCCTTCTGTTTATTTTCCTTCACGGCTTCAAACGCAGACGGACCTCGTATCTGTGAACGCATATGAGTTGGATCCAGCTCGGTCTGCAACTGAAATCACTGCCTCTGCATAATTTATGGTCTCAGATACACGCTCACACTGATGTGAGCTAACCAGTGCCTCCCCCCACCCTCCACTCCCTCACCCCCCGCCCCAGTGCTGCTGGACAGTCTCACCGATGGCAGTCTCTGGCATGGCAAACACCGTCTTCTCAGAGGCCACTCGAAACCGTCCGTGAACTGACACACCTACGCCCTGCAGGTGGAGAAGAGAACGACCAATCAATCAATCGATCAAACAATCGATCGATCCATGATACAGTGAGGAGAGGAGGTTTATTCTGGGCAAAGAGGAAACACTGAGAGGAAAACAGGGCATTGAGAAAACATTTATAACCATCATCTCTGCAGAGAGGCACTGAGCTGAAGTTTCAGATGGAAAATGCTGAGTGAAAAATAGTAAATCAGGCCGACCATGTGTGTGTGAGTGTGTGTGTGTCCGTGTGTGTCTGTCTGAGTGTGTGTCTGTGTGTGTGTGTGTGTGTGTGTGTGTGAGTTACGCCTGTGGTTCCCAGTAGGGAGAAAGGTGAAAGATAATGAGCGGTGTAGGCCAGAGGACATTTCAAGCACAGTTAGGACACCGTGTGTGTGTCTGTGTGTGTGTGTGTGTGTGTGTGTGAGATGATAAGGTT